>HG996559.1:1232500-1832500 GCA_905340355.1 Rhagonycha fulva
TTTCCTTTGAAATAACACATCCTGTCACTACAAACAAACAATAATTTAATTGCTTCTTATGTATTTCAATCAAAAATATCTATTGGGGATAGGTCGTAGGTTGATCTATTTTAATATTTAATGTTAAAGTGGATCCTTCGAAAAGTCAGATTCGACATGATTGAACTCTTATTTTGAGGCCTACTACAAGTGCGTTAAATATGTATTCAAAAATATGTATTCAAAAATAGGCGAAGTTCTTCGAAAATGAGTAATTTTGACACATATATAAAAGTAACTTTTATGTAAAATGAATAGTTAAATATTTAATTATATAGTTAAAATTTTTAAAATTATCATGAAGTTACATCGTTTTAAAATTTAAAAAATTGGTAACTTTCAGCTACTTCAGACATAATTAATTATAAATTAAAATACTGTATAAATTATTTGCTAGTGAAAATTAATTAAAATTAAGAAGCTAAGTTAACTTTATAATTAAAGAGATTTGAAGAAAGCAACAACCTCATACTAAAAGTTTTAAATTTTTAACTTAAAAAAATTAGAATTTGTGCCTTGAAAACTTATTAAATAATATTAGTATTAAAAATATTTTAAAATTTCAATGAAGGAACTCACAAAAAATTCTTAGGAGTTAAAATATTTGACGATAGTGATAAATAAATTTTATATAATATTAGGAACCTATACAATACAAGTGCATATAAAGTTTATTCCTTATTTTACCGTTATTCTTGTTGAGATAAAAATTTTTAGTTTAACAAATTCCCAGGAGCAATGTAAATCTTGCAATAACTAATGACTATTTATTTTTCATTCATATCTGCGTATTCAAAACCGACAAGATTCTGTGAAAATAAAAAAAAAGAAAATATATTTAAAAAATATATAAAATTATAAAAAACACAAATTTTACTCCTTTAAAAATGCCACAATAATTACTTTATTGAAATTAATTTTTCGGTTCACATAAAAAAACTCTTCTATAGACAACAACAATCCTAGTCTGGACAGGTTGAAAAGCTACGAAACAATTGAAATTTATAGATTCGGTTAAGGATTAAGAACATCAAACTTACATAAAATAGAGAGAGCATAGGCCATTTGTTGCGATGCCAACGATAACTTACACGAGATAGTAACCACTAAGGTCTATTTAACATTTCAAACCAATAGTCTGTCATTTTTGACGGGTAATCTTATATTTTTATTTATCAAACCCAACTGCACGAAAGTATTGCGTAAAAATAAAATTTTTGAGAAGCTTTTATTTACAGAAAATAATATTTAATTGTGTTAGGAAAATCCTGACTCCATTAGAAACGAAGCTGAGACATTGTTTAATAACAAATAATAATGAAGAACTGTTCGAAAGCTTCAACGTTTTACATTACTCAGAACATTGTAAGGTCTTAATTTTATTTGCGAATAATAAATCCCGTACCGTAAAATCTGTTAAGTTAAGCAAGCTAAAAGGATAAGTCTGGTTTATATTCGATGAGGATATAAAACCAGAATAAGACTCATAAGCCTACACCATAGAGGTTTAAATTAAAATACAATTGTTATCTGCTATGGACAGGTAACCACATAAATTTAATAAAATCTAAAATTTTTAATTTTAAGGAAATTAATTTGGTTAAATATTACCTGTTAGATGGTCTAAATAGCAATCGCATTCCCTATTTATAGGTCTTAATTAGGTACATTTACAAAATATATCCATAATATTCTAAATTAATATATTATTATTTTGCGTACTAAAGATTCTCTATATTACAATTAGATTTGTAATATATGAATATTAATGAATAAATAACTTTAGTAATTCCGTTACACAACTTTGTTTTATTATATAAAATAATTATTTAGCGTCACCACATCATCTGATTTTAACATGGCAAAATTTATTTAATTGGATTAGCTTCATATTATGCAAATAAAAATAACTTGTAACTTTTAGCAGGTATAGGTAAGTGCCAAAACAATTCTGTAATCACGACATTTATACTTATCAAACACAGCGTTTGATTATTTAATTCATTTTATTAATTTACTTAAGAATTTAAAATTCCTGTGCTAAATTTAAATTTTTTGTATGGTTACACTTTTTCCAATTCTGCAAAATATTGTCTAAACGCATACATTTTTTATCGCTAAAATCGATATTCTTTTAGTCACTTTTCAAATATTTATAGAAATCAAGAGTGGAAGTTTTAACGTAAAGCTTAATAAATTTTATATTTTCAGTTGTGATCTTTTATTGTAGCGGAGTTGATTGAAAATTTTAATGAGAAAGTCGAATGACTTTTCATATTTGCGTAGTATTACATGTGCAAATATTAGAAAATAAAATTGAATTTTGATTCCGTATAACTTGTATTATAAGGAGAAATAATACGATATTAAGAAAGCAAAACTTAAAAGTTGGGGAAAAGAATCCTTACAAATAGAAACCTAAAACGGTTTTCTTTGAAATGAAGAATCTTGCGGTCCAACCTGATGATCAGTAAATACCCGGTTTAATCGATTTTCTTTTATAAATAGATAGGGAAATGATCGTAGAGCCTAGAGGAATTTTCAATTGACTTGCAATCGATAATGATTTAGGTTTGGTATAATATTGTACGTACTTTACATCACTTGATTATTACTTCATCATAACGACGTAATCATTATCACTTAATTATTAAATACCACAGATTTCCATACGCCTAGCGACATCAAAAGGTAAATGGGATCGTATCGCAATATAACTAAAATAATTTTAGGAAAGTAGGGTTTCGAGAATATTTATAGCATCCATCGCAATAAAATTTTAATCAAAAAATCATAAATTTTAGTCAGGCTGCTATTAATAACAATGGTGTGAATTTTATTATTTACACGTCAAAAATATTCAAACAAATGTAAAAATTTTATAACAGCTAAGAAGGAGAAATATTAGCAGATTATCACCCTATATTGTAAATTTAAAATGATATTGATAGCTGTTGGGGAAGCTGGGTTATCAAGGGAATGCCTTAATCGACATCGTGTGACAAATGGTGCAACACTTTCCTACCACAGAGTGGTTTGAAATTTTTTAAGTAATGTAAAATCAAAAGTGATTTATTTAAAAATTAAGGAAGCTTTTGAAGAGGGTTTTCAATGAAATAACCTTTATCTGTCCAAATAATATGAAATTCACTAAATAGATAAAATGAAAAATTGGGGTATATTTTTCATCTTCTATTTTCATTTATATTGTTAAGTGTAACATCACTTGAAAGTTTGTTCTAGCTGTAAAGAAAATGTCAAACACCCTTATCTGCCACAATAAAGTCTCTAAAGTAAAACTGATGTTTCTACTATTCGCGATCTATAAAAATAGTCGTTATATTGTCTAGACTTTTATGTACGAGCAATTCTAACGAGAATTTGCAAAATTATGCAAAAATTTTATTATCTTGAATAAAGTCGACTGCTGTAGTACGTCTCATCAACAGAATTGAAAATGAAAGGTAAGGAAACTAACAATGCAAAGGAAATAACAATATTTAAAAATAAAATAAAGAAGCAGTAGAGAACTCTTTAAGAAAACTTTGAGGTGGCCCTCGAAAAAATTTCTTAAAAAATATAATTTAAATTAAAAACACCGCAAGAGAATTTTCAACCTAAAGCTTCAGACAGCAAAATTACATTGCTAGTTTTGTGTAGTATTACATTAATATTTTTAATTTTATACTGCAAGAAATTATCTAACTAAACGTAACTAACTAAAATACATTTTCATGATAATTACAAAAACAAAAAATATCATATATCAGCTAAATTATTGTGTATAAGTTTCTTTTTACTAAAAAACGACAAATTCATTTGAAGGGATCTATCATCTTCCATCATCAAATATTTTATTTTAGTTTATAATGTTCTGAACCAAAAGTGTCACGATTGATTTTATTGATTAATCGATAAAAGGTCGCATTTGACCACCTCGGTTAAGTATGACCTAACTCACCCATCGATGGAAGAAAAGCTCTGATCCAAACATTTCGAGTTCAGAAAATCAGGAAGTGTGATCCACTTATAGGAAACTAAAAAACTTTACACATCAAGGGTTCTATAATAAACTACAGGGTTGAAGAAAACTGTAGAGTCGAACAAAGATAACCAAGTTAAATTCCTTGATTTTCAAATTATTTTTGCCACATTTGAGCACAAACATGAAAAAAACCATTAATTTCTCAAATTCTTTATATTGGCAATTCGCTCCTATAAGGAAGTGAAAACTAAAAGTGTTACAAAGCAATAAAATATTTTAAACAAACAAGCAATAAATAACGGCTTAAGTGAGCTCTTCAGCGTATGTTTATTTTTCGGCAAGTAAAAAGAATGTTTGTGTTTAAATATAGAATGACCAATGCATTTTATAGTTGTTTTCATCTGTAGCTGTATAAAATGTAGGTCAAAGTTTCTAATTTGTTAGGTGATTACACTATTTATACAGCGCTTAATATACAAAACGAGGATTCGTTAATGACTATCACATCGATATAAAGCAAATTACAAAGCATTTATCTATATGTTACTTCAGATTAGCCGTACTTTATAATATAGTTTAGTTGGAGTAGTTTGTTTATTTTAAATTTAATAAAGCGTTGATTAAATTTCTCATCGTAATACTTTCAATTTAAAATACAATTTTTGGATTTTAGGATTGTCGTGGTTGTATTGAGCTTTATCAAACATTCATCGGATCTACTGACCGTGTGAGAGCAAAAAATTGCAATTTTAAACTTAACCGCAAGAACAATAGTGGAAAATGCTCTAGAGACTAACACGAAACAAAGGACTTTTCAGTAATAAATTTTTTAAAACCCTTTTTTTGAGGACAGCGGAATAAATAAAATAGAAAAAGTTTTTTTTCACTTAATTGGAAACAAATTTAAAATTGAGGTTTCCTTGCCTATACTTGATGTAATATACAGGGTGTTGGTTCGATATGTGTTCACAAAGGAAAACGTTTTATTTTTCAATAATAAAAATAAGGAAAAGTTAAAAATTTACACTGTTTTAGATGTATAAATTATTCATATTATTTTTGTAATTCATGGAATATTTATCGTATGATCGTAATCCGAAGTGCTTATTAATTTCAGAGATTTTCAAGATAAGTGTTGTGGAAGTAATAGAAAACCCTAACCCAAATCGAAAAAATTTTATACGACCCTCAATTTTACATATTATTTTCTCTACGAATGGTTTATATAATTGGAATTATTAGGAGAGAAATTTATTACAAGCATTGGTGCTACTAATTACTAAAGCTTTTTGCTTCTGCAATTAGCAACTTAAATTGTATCAACGATTGTTTAATATTCCATTTTCTGTTTGATTGAAGAAAGTAAACATTAAATAATGGAGTCGAGTTTGAATATAATTAGCAAAATTAGCAATCGGAACGCCTCCACTATCAATATTTTTCTTTTTAAGCTTTAGTATCAATTTATAACGAACCCCACTATTCCTTTTATTTATTAGTTTGATTATTTTTAAATGTGTACGTATAAATATAGCTTGTTAAATCATAATACGTGATATTTTTACTTCTTATTCCACGGTTATGTAAAATTTTCTATTTTGAAAATTCGCGCTGTAAATAACAGTCCATTAGTATTTATTATTTTTAAGCGATTCAAGAGAACGGAAAGAAGAAGGTAAACGAGTGAAATGGTAAAGGTTGATGGATATTTCAAAAATTGAAAGCAGTTTGAATTATGATGAACAAAAAACTAACTTTTACCCATATTTAAGTCCTCGATTCCTACAATAATGCAATTATTTTAATACTATTAACTACAGTAAATTTTATAAATTACCAATAAAATTTCAAATTGTAATTAAATTAAATCTTACCCAATTCATTAATCAGCCGAATTCACCTCCACAATTTTGTCAACTGTTTGTTATATGATACAAAACATATTTATTTTCATTTTGTCTTCAAATTTTAATGTATCATTTTTCATTCCTATAGTGTTATTTTCGAGAAACTTAATTTGCCCTTTTTTCATTCTACTGCTCAAAGTTTCTTTAAATTAAATTGACCACTTATGAAGTCGAGGATGAAACCTGACAACTTAAATTTGATTTTGATACCCTTTTTACAAAAAAGTCTCATTATAACTTGGTGCATTTCAAATTTTCTCCGACTTAAAAGTTAATGAAAATTATACTGCTGAATAATTTTCGAGCAATTGCACGCTTACATAAAAATAATTACAAATTTTACGGTTATTATCCTGACGAAGTAATTTTTGTATTCTATTTTTTAACCATTACTCAATCCAATACTTGAACAATAAAAAAGCAATTTTCTAAAATGAAATTCACCCGCAGTTTACCTTCCATTTTATACGCGATTTTCTTTTTAATTGATTTAATGCAAAATAATAATTTGCTTAAATGATAAATTAGAATTGTTCGTGACGAAAATCTGATTGAATCGAAAAGAAACTCGTAAATTTTATTTTGTGAAAATTGTGGAGTAGAAGATTCCCATTTAAAATTTCAATTTTCTGCACGAGAAATTAAATGTAAATTTAAAATGTGGAGCGGCTTAACCTGAAGAATCTCGACTAATTATAATAGGTTCAAAAATACAAGTGTTTTTTTTTCATATTTTTGTCACAAGGTTGTTATTGAATAAATGAAGCGTTATTAGGTTATACATATTAAAATATTTCTGGCGCTACATAAATTTTTTTAAATATTAATAGATTCGCAAAGCTCCCAGTTACTTAATATACAAGTCACTTTAAAAATTATAATGTGATATAATTGAAGAGAATTTTTAATTTTGTAATAATTAACTCGAGCACTTGTAGGTTCACCAAAAAATTAACTAAACTTGCTTCTTTTACCTAATGAAACGAAGATTTATAAAACCGAACACAAACACAATTTAAGTAACATAGGTTTAAGTTTGACGAACCGTGTCTTACCTAAAAGAAAATCGCGTATTCATAGTACGAGTGGTCGGACACGGGCGTCGTGACGCCCAAGTCGCAGTTATTTCCGTCCGCAGCCGGAGCTATACTGTCGAAAAGCGTCGTAACGTGTATTGTAAAATACCTGAGTATGGCGCATGTGCATTTTTCTATACTAATAATAAATAATTAATATAAAGGCATTAAATATATTGAACTTTTGTGTACAACTTTACTCAATCTGAATGCAATACAAAATTTACAATGTTTTTCATTGTTGAAACTACAAAGGCAGTTTCACCTTTGTTACATTTCATTACCTTTCGTTTCAAATTGTGTGTCACAAATTATTATTAACAATTAATTAATTTAATAACATAAACTCAATTACATATTGTGAGAGATGTAATATGTGCTTCCTTTATAATGTTATCGTTAATAAGGAATCATAAATTGAGAGGCTTAAGTTAATTTGATTGTATGAAACCTTAAGCAAAATACAATCACACGACGTACAAAACAGAACAAATTCTTTTTCTTGTGCATTTTCTTTGATGTTTAATTGCTCTACGATTTTAAACAAAACATCCTGAGGAAATGGCTTTGGCAATAAAAACTTATCAAATTTAATAGGCAAAGACATCGAAAGCTTAAAAATATAAATCATTTTTGGTGTAAACGTTATCTTTTAACATGTACACCATTAAGCGTATGTTCTGCGATAATAAATTTTATGAAATTATTTTTAACGCGAATTTGAAGCAAAAAACTTTCAGTTTTAGTTGTAATGAAAATATATTACAATGATCGCAAAGAAATATTGCGACACAAAAGTTATTAAACCTATTTTCACCAAAAAGCTAAATTTGTCGCATCAAAAATGTTCAAAGTTTTCTTTGTATTCTATTTCATTATTAAGGTTTAAGTTTGTTTAGAAAAAATAAAAAAATTTTAAGCTGATCAATCAAAAGTTTATGAAATTGTTTGAAGGGGAAAAAGTAATGAAAGTCTTTAAAAATTGACAAATTTACTTTTGTCCACAAATTATTGTTCAAGCAGAGTGAAATCCTTGTGAAGCACTTGAAAAACTAGGCTGTAAATTGACTGAAATACTTTTAAATGAAACCTTTGCTTTCAGGATAATATACAGAATGCTTCCAAAATTGTTTTCTGATTAACAACAATTAAGGTAAAAATTGTGAAAATTATAATTATTGTTGTTATGTGTAATTTAAATTAAAGGTTTGGTAATTTTATGTGAAATAGTAGTTTGTGAGAGATGCCATTACAAAATGGACACGCAGGAGTCTAACGAAGATGCTTTTCTTGTTGATAATGCGGTAATTTCAAACCAATTGTTAGCTGTGATTTAGCTAACTAGTGATCCATAACAACAGCTTGAACCGTAACCAAGGCAACCACTTTGCATTATTGTAGATTCTGAAACAGGAATCTAGGAAACAAATGGTATGGGTAAAACTGTGCTAGTAGTTTTAGCGTCCTTCCTGAACATTGACTATATTATTTAATGTACCTCTAAACTTTTGGATTACGTAACGAGGGAATATTTTCCCTTGTTAATAGAAATAGATAAATAGAACCTCAAGATAAATTATTATTTATTTGGTGTCACTAAGACTGAAAAGCAAAAATTGCAATAGAAAGTGGGTGAACGACTGAAAAAAACCAGAAAAATTAAAACAATTTTTAAAATTTACCATTCTACTTACCGATGAAAATTGGCACTACTAAGTGTCAAAAACTTGAGTTATAATGCTATACCAACTTAATTTTACTAAAAATTAATTTTTAATATAATTTAGTATTAAAAGTTTAAAGCCGTTACAAATTTTAAACAAAATATTGAAATAATGCTGCCTGTTTACATTTAACTTATAAAGCAATTTGCTTTTATCTGTGTAACATAAAATCTAAAAATGTTATAAAGCTTATTATTCTCTTCTTATTAGGTATTAAGCTCTTTGCAAAGACTCAAACATGCTTTGTAAACTCAACTTTTCGTCAAACACTTGAGAATGCGATATCGAAGATTTCTTTGCTAGTGAAATAAAAGCTTCCCTTCTTCCTGATCAGTTTTGTAAGATGATTTTAAACTTCTTTGTAAATAGCAGGTAATAAAGTGAGTAGTATTGATAAATTAATACTGATGTAGTATCGATCAGTTGTATTAACAAAATAGGGTCACGATCACCAATCAAAATCGTCAAGGAAAATCCTTACACTGTCAGGAAATCTAAATATTCAGGAAACTCAGTGTAAGCTGTACAGTTACGTTATCAAGTTTATATTTGCTTAAGGACCTTCACGAACATCAATATCTAAATTAGATAATAGCAAGATTTTAATTATTTTATTTATAGAAAAAATAGGTTATTTTGACTGAAAATGTCGTTTAATTTGTTATTTTTGAAAACAAAAATATCGTTAAATTTATTTCTTACTAATCACAGCAGTGTTTATGGTGCACCACTTAAAATTTTAATTAATTTGAGTGAGTTATTTTGGTTTAATTCACTTTTGTACTCAAATTAATGTAGTGCAAAAATTTTATTTGTGTGTGCTTTACCGTAATACACGGTTTTGTTATGTTACTGTAAGTTGAGTTTAATTCTATTTTGTGCCATATTTGTACATTTAATTGTAAAATTAGGTCGACCAAAGTTTCCGACGTCGCTAATTTCATCTTTGGTTGAAATAGTGGACTATCCTACACTAATAATTCAAGTGATACTTTTGATAAAAATAACAATGCTTGTTATTATTTATGTAAACCTAACAGTGCCCTATTTACCTTTCTGGATAACACCAACAGCTATAAAATACCTTTTTTTTTATTAATTTAAATTTTAAATTAACCATTATTCTTAATTGAGGTTGACAAATTTGTAGATATTCATACCCAAATTTACATGTAAAACTTTGAACTACCAGTCAAACCGGAAAAGCAAATTTTTAATGTTGGTTGAACAATTATTCTGTGCTAGAATTTATGGTTTAATTCTTAATTCTATAATTTACTTAAAAAAATATTTCAGCTATGCAAAACTTCTCAACGGAGATCCAACAAATCCAGACAAAACGTTTTCCAGTAATAAAATAGCTTTAAAAAAAGTTGCACCGTTTGTTGGCGTAATCTTAGCGCCGGTTGCTGTTATTGAACTTCGTTGTCGACGTTTAGTCAAAAGTAAAGTTTACTCAAGTTTATAATTAACAATTACTTTAGGGTAGCGGTTCTTAACCTTTCGGTAATCGCAAACCACCTAAATATCCTAAATATCTTTGCATCCCGCTAGTTTGTATTAACCCCGTAAATATTATTAAGATTTATTTTGAATTTCATTCTTACGTTAATAACAGAAAAGATTGTTATTGCTTTAATCCTGTTCCACTTTGACATACGATCCATTAAATAAATTACCGTTGTGCTGTGTTATCAATATAATGACGCAAGAACTTGGAAAACATTCAGGAAGAGAAGATTTAGAATGTCGCTTTTCTTAATTTTCCTTTAAATTATCGTTACAAAATAGTTTTCCGTGTAAATGCGATAATAATCTACTTTTACCAGCTTGAAAAAGCTTAAAAGATACCGTAAATTATGTAACGGTCAGATACTAGATGTGTAATGGCTATATTTATATTGTATTAATACTCCAAAGGTATTGATTGGATATTCCAAGTTACAACGTTTATTGTCCTGAAAATCTTGAATATTTTAGATGCGCGCATCTCTAGAACAGGGGTCGAATAAAGTAATCTTTTAATCAATGTTGATGAACACTTTCTAGTTACAAAAAATGTTGGAACAAAAAGTTGCAATATTGACTTGTAATTTTAGCAGTGTATAACTTACAGTTCAAATTAAAAAATATTTCTTATTCCTTACAATTTACGCGACTGTTATCACACATAAAGAACAGAATAAAATCCCACAAACGTTAATTTCTTTTAAAAAATAACAAGAAAACTACAACAGAATTTGTAAAAATGATCTAAAAGTGCGACTTTTATTTTATAAAAAGTACCCTAGGATAAATACAAGTTTTAAATTTAAGAAAATCAGTATTTTCGGGTTTTGAAATGGAAAATTTTTAATCACGTAAAATTGAAATTTTATGTTATTCGTACAACAAAGCCAAGTTTAAGAGATACTTTAAACAATGTGATAACACAAACATTATAGGATCACATTTTATGACTAAATAAAACTTAATGTCAAAAACTCTAACACAAAAACAAATTTTATACTGCAGGGTTGGAATTAAATTAATAGTTTACGTCTTTTTCACAAAAAAAAATTAAAATTGTCAACTTTGAAAATTATAGCATTTATCTATGGATTTTCAGATTCATAACACAAAGTAGAAAATTTTATATCAATTAAAATTAAACAGCATTTAAAATTTGCATAATTTAAATTGAGTGCTGACATGATATCGATGATATTTACAAGCTTAATTGTGTAAAACTCTTTTTCAAAAATGCTGAAATAATTCAGTTACAAATAATCGGAGACCATTAATTCCGTTTGGTGCTAAAAGGATTATTATGAATACCATGTGGGTAAAATAAACACAACAAAAGCATTTCTGCTTTTGAAGCTTGGTTATAGTTACAGGAGCTTTTTTTCCGCACCAACCCTTAAGATCGAGGACCAGACACAGCTAGAATAAAAATAATTTTTTTTGATTATTACGAAATAGCGTGGTAATTAAATTTGTTTCTGTGACAATATAACCTGAAAGCATTTGCTATTTAGAATTTATCAGTGGTAAAAGCCAACAAACACTTTTTAACAAAGTGCAAGAGCCCTTGCTTAACGGACCACATTTCAAAAATGTTCGGTTAAAACAATTAAACATCTACAAATAGGCATGACTCTTCAATGCATAGCGAATACTTTACAAATTGTTTCTGTATTCAGTATTGCTACTGGCACACCAGAAAAATAAAACCTTTAAAAGGTGACCAGCAATAAATTATACGAAAACACTTCGTTTACCTTGTACATTAAGTGGCTTCAGAGGAAAATTACATGAGACATTTAAGTAATTTACACTTGAATACAAAAGCCTTTGAAATCAACTAGTCAGCGCCCATTAGATTAATTATGTACATGAATAATATGAAATATTGTATTTAAATAAAACGCAAATTTAAATAAAACGTCAGAGATCTGGTCGTAATTAAAAAAATATCAAATTACGAAGGGTACTATTGAAGTTTAGGAAAAAGTAATAAATTTTAATAAAAAAACTTTTTAAAAATTTAATTAAAAAATAAGAATCGTAAATTTAATAAGATCAATATGTAGTACGCCGTTGTTCAAATTTCTGGAATCGATTTTAAATAATAGACGCAGTTAAACTTAAAATTTAACATCTTAAGATTGTTTATAAAAGAATCAACATTACTTGAAGCGATGCCAAGATAATTTTGTGAAAAGAGTTAAATATGCCATACCAAAAATCTCAAAAGATTTGCTGCAATGTTTTTTCTATTCCAATAAGGTGTTGATTGGATGAGATAAAACAGCCTCATAGTAAAATTAAAATAAACTTGCTAATCTCACGCCATACTTTCCTTTCTGCAACTTAAAAATTTACTAAACAATGAGATCTACGTTAAATCTCAGTTAACAGTGTCACCGGCTGATGTTTTGGAGCTTCACTTGAAGAAAATTAAAGTTTAAACGACGCATTTCTGTTTATATGACACAGTTGCGTCAGGTGCTTGTGAAAAGCTACAAAGCTGTAAATTCCAGAGCAGTTATTACCTCTGTATTACATTTTCTTCCACCGTCCCTTATCCATTTTATCATGAAAATTCAAGGTTGAATTGACCCAAAACTTCCGAGCAACTAATAAATTTTTCAGACACTACTATGAATATTTTAGTGCTTTCGAAAAGTTACAGTACAAAGCTTGACTGCATACACCTAACTTTTGGATATTAATTCTATATTTAATGATGAAAAAAAATAATAAAAACTTATCTTTCATAATCAGCACCATAAAAACTTGTAATTTCTTTGTTGAAAGGAGCTATGAAAAAGTTGAAATTCGTAAATGGTTTTACCAAAAGTGGAAATTATATGAGATGTTTTAAATATTAATTACACTGCTCAAAGGAAAATTTATTATACAATTTTTTGGGTCCAAAAGCTAACTCAATCGAGATGTTAAAATTGTAATTTGAAAATTTTTTTACTATGCTTTCTACAAAGTAATGGTAATGCTTTTATAAACTTTTTAATTGCTTAACTCTAAATAATGTAATTAAAAATTGTATCCAAAGAAAAAATTCACAAATATTGAATTAGCAGCTATCAAGAACATCTAAGCCGCTTTATGGATGTATGCCAAATTGTTGCAGTTTCAAATAATTTTATAAAAATTACTACTTGGCACAATTTCAAAATTACAGAGTCAAAAGTTGACAAGTTATAATATTCGGACTTGTAGTTACATGACAACAAAATATCAAAAGGACTTTAAGCTTTCGTTAATAATTACATAATTAGAGAAAATTAAAAGTATTAAGTTACTTAAAATGTTCAAACGAAAGCTAGAATTTTTTAAAACGAAATCTGTAGGATTCCGACATTTGATTTTTAATTAGTCAAAAAAAAATTTGCTACTAGATGAACTTTACGACTAATAAAATTTTATTATTTTAAAAAATCAAATTATCTCTCGATGCTCTCTCGTTTATTTGTTTGTTTGGTTGTTACGTAAATAAACTTATTTATGTTTATGTAGGTACGTTTTTTGTGGTTCATTTACAAAATTTTAATTAAAGGTTCCAAAATTTATAATATTAATGATTATGATAAAGTAACAATGGCAAGACAATTAGTTGCTCGACGAACAAAAGCTGCACAAATTATAATTGCAGCCTTAGAAGATATTTGTAGTGCAAAAAATGTAAAGGATGTGTCAAAAAGACAACTGGTGAGCTTTATGAACAACGAGTATGAACTTCCAGAGAGGTATCGGCACCACGTTGAAGCGGCATTGAAAAATGGCGTGGAGTTTGGAGCAATTCAAAATGTGAAAGGACGTTACTCCCTAGCAGATTTGTACTACATGGCTAAAAGACGGAGGGGTCATTCTAAGAGGCGATCAAAAAGTCGTAAACGTAAAGGACATCATCGTCGTCGTCGTCGTCATCGTGACTGAGCCGCTTTTAAAGATGTGTATTATGTTTAGCTCGTCGTATAATGTACTAAATTAAAAGTTTAATATTATAATTTGGAAATTTACATTGTGTTTTCTTTGGTTACTAACATTTTTTGATAACATTTATATCTTTAGCTGCAACAGCTTTGTTCTGTTTACCAGGTAACGGCAACTGTGCCTGTTGTGAAAAAATAAATTTAGTATGGATTGAAAGTGAGCAAGGGGAAGAAAAATACTCGACTATTTAAATTCGAGAAAACAAGAAATAAAATACTTAAATATGCAAATTTTTAAGTAAATAATCTCTTTTACGTCTTCCAGTTATCATAAATTTTCTAAAGTGATTTTATAATTTAATTTTTCAAATATTTGAACTTGTTTTTTTACATAATTGGCCTAAATTAAAACACTATTTTATTTCAATTAAGGTGGTTGGAGCGTTTCTCCAAGTCCATGTAAAAATTATAAAATTTGCAGAGCATATAATTTATGATTTACCACGTACGTAAAAAAAATTTTAAGCGAATTGACCGACTAGTTTACAAAAAAATCAAATTTGAAATCTCCGAATTTAACATGGGGAGTATTGCGTGAACGCGTTTACTTGACACAATTCCCATAAAATAATATAGTTAAATCCATGTCAAGTAAATAAAAAATATGTTCAACTATAGATTAACGTTTTACAAAAGTCCTAGAAAAAATTTAAAGATATTAACCATCTAGTTTGGCTGTAAATAATTATTGAACTTAACGAAATTTAACTTTTTTAAAACTACAAGCGGCTTGGCAACGTTGGGATACCAACAAAAAACAATAACCACAAATTAAGTGACGTTACGCTTTGAAAATTTATAATTATGTAAATTTTATTATTTAATTGCATCGAAAATTACAAAATGTAACAAAGTTACATGGAAAAAGGACATTGTAAGAATTGCATTTGCGTAAAAAAACAGAACAAATTTTTGTTGTTGCCAGACCAAATTCTTTGTGAATCAAATAAGGTACTCTGAAAACTTTAATAAATAAATTCTTTCTTTCAAATTATTTATACTTTTGTCATTCGTTCGTTTTTTTTATTATATTTGTATTGATACCTCTTTCATGATTTTTAAAGTAGTGTTAATATTTTTCAGTCACTATGAACTTAAAAACTAGCCGAGTACCGCTCGAACCACCTTAAAGACATAAATGAACTGAGGTTTGAAGGAAAATTGTAGTGAAAATGTGTAGCAGCTGCGTGCATATTCTCGTATGCGTTTATTGATGTCTTTAATAAAAGACTTCCCTTTGGGATATTACATACCGCACTGGCGCATCCCTATTTACTTGGGCATAACACAAATTTATTGTTAGGGTGGCAGACATTTTTTCTTATTTTCAGACTTTATTTGTTATTTCTGCAACATAAAGCGTATGCAAGCAGGAGCGGACTAGCAGTGAGGTGAATTCAGATACCGTGACATCAGTCAGCTTTCTCGAAGGTGGTTTAAATTTCTTTTTTAATTTTTATCCAATTATTCGAAATTGGCGACTTTTTCTTTTGTGTTTGTGTGTATTTAAAGTATTATCAGACACGTGAGTGCCCTAATATTCAACGTGCACTCAAACCTACTGGAAGTGCAATAGACATCATTTTCAGAAGTGTTTACTTGGCATATTACCCCTATGTGGTTTTCTATTGTTTCGAGAACAGACGACTATAATATTACTATAAGTTTTTGACGTAAAACTCTGACTCATAACAAAGATTTTACAGTTTAACGCGAATAAATTCGCATGTGCAGTGTAAGGTGAATTCAAACTGATTACATTAATGCTGAAGGTTCGATTTGTTTAGTTGCTTGGTACATAATTTTTCAGGGACACCAAAGGTTCCAAGTAGTGATCTTTTGAGTTTAGTTACTCGTCTGCTAATAAAAGTAATAAAAAAATAGAAAGGAAGTTATATTTGTTTCTGAATTAAATTTTCTTTCAAATTTTTTCTTTGTTTGAATTGAAATTATCCAAATATACAGTTGGAAAATAATAACGAGATGTTAAAAGGCAGAAAAAACAATCTTATATTTTATAATAATTTAGTACAACTTGCAGATCGGTAGATGATTTTACTATTATTTTGGTTTTCTTTTTGTTTATTTTGTTGTCCACTCACTGTGACTCTTGCCAAAGATAGACTATCAATTTTTTCAAATTTTACATGTTTTGTGCAATAATAAATTACTAGAATGTCGTATGCGAATCATAAAGTGATTCAGTTACTTCCTTTGTCATTCGGTTGAAACGTTTAAAAACGTCTTCAAACAATAGGAAAACAGCTTGGATAATATTTTATCCCCTTGTCTTCTCCTTTTTTCTATTATTTATTTCCTTTGTTTGCACATAAAATTTGACAGCTAGCGTAGCATTTTCAACGTCATGTATAATTCATATCGGGTTTGTTTATCTGCAATCCATTACTTGTTTGTAAAAAATTACCTGTGACGTTAAAACCTTTGAAATTAAATAAAATTATTTAATTTTCCATCGGTCGCTATATTTTAAAACCGCCTAAAGTTCGAGCCAAGTCCGCTCCTGTATACATAGGAAATTCAAATATGTATGCCAAATTTCTTGCGATTTGACCATAAAAATGCAATTTTGCTTCAAAGAACGATCAAATAATATTTTTTCCAAGAGTATTCGATAAGAAGGATCCTACTTATTTAGCTCAATTAAACTTATAGATGGCATTACGTGTACTTGATAAATTTTCGACGCCCATTATCGACGCTTTTTCTTGACGTCATGCGCATAGACGTCGAATACAGTCAACGTGAAATTACAAACTTAAAATTTAATAAAAATATAAACTTTTTAATTTAAATTGCAACTTTTCAAATACAGAGGTTTCAGCTAAAAAAAAATATTAAAAATTAAAACTAATTTCAAAATTTTTTCGTCAGATTTAATCCAAAATTTAACTGTTAATTATAGAATTTTTTAAATTCATTAAGGAAAATTTAAGTTGGGAAGGTTTTATTAAAATCCTACTTATTGTTAAAATGAATAATCGACAAATTGATAAGATTTGATAGTTGTCCGTTATATTATCGATTTAAGGGTTTCTAAGAGCATCGTCACTGAGTGTACTTCAGCTGATCGATTCTGTGTTCTAGCAGTGGAAAACTGGAAAATTAAGCGCAAGGAGCAGTTAGTATCGAAATTTTTTATATTATAGTGTTAAAAATATAATCGGGGTGTAATCAATCATAAGCAAACAATTAGTTAAGTGATTTATTTTGTTTTGGAAAGACTAACGATTTAGGTTTGTATTCAAATAATTTTTCTTTAAACTAAAGCGAGATTCTAATTTAAAATATACAAATTAGGTGTGATTTTGAAAATTTACTGCTTTTCCATTCAATAGAAAAGAAACAAAATTTAATTATTAGCAATTTTTAACCGTTTGGTTTATTCCAACGCCATGCATTTTTATTTAATTTGTTATCAATTTCCTTCTTAAAATGCGGTCAGATTTTATGTTATGATAAACTGACCAACAAACGCTCCTATATTAGTTTAAAAAAATTAATGTAATAATTAAATCGTAGTTAAATTTAGTTTAAAATTTAGAAAAATTCGTTTCATTTATATTTTGCTAATTATTGTGCTAATGAATAATGCAACAAACGAAAGTATTGTGATTTAACCGGCATTTTAAATGCTGATAACAAACTACTTTTGCTGTAATTTAGCACACATAACAATATTTTTCCTCAAATACGGTACATTATTATTGTAAGTTTTAAAAAATGACACAGAATGGTGAGTACCCTTACAGAATACTAAACAAGTTTTAAATTAATTTAGCAAATTGACAAAAGTTACTCGTAATGCTTTACTATCACAAGTTTAAAATCAAACTAAGAATAATCAATTCAGCATAAAATTTTAAAATCTGGGTCAAATGACTTGAAAAAGCCTAACAAGGTCATTGTCGCCTTAGTTGTATCAAACCACATAGGAAGAAAATTTGATTTTTCTGAAAGATTAAAACGACTTGTTGGTGGTTAAACTTTCCCTAATTGAACCACATAAAAAAAAATTTTCCTTGTAATGATTATGTTTAGTGTTACAAAGTCAAGCAAATCTCCGTGCGTAATCACATCAGTGATAGGAATATAAATAATAAATTTAATAAAATATCTCGTCAAAACAGAAAACCGATAAATTTGAATTAAATTTTTAGGTGATTATTCGTTCCAACTTCCAAATCGAAGTTCTAGATTACTTTCTTGGGCTGAAATTCCTTTAGGGTATTTTCATAATAACAATGTAAGTAATATCCGTTACAAAAGTCTTTATGTTTCGTTATAACTTTCAAATTCCAGATGACTCTCGGGGATGTAAAATATCAGAAAGATGCAGCAGATCAAAATTTCGATTACATGTTTAAATTATTAATAATAGGAAACAGTTCAGTTGGAAAAACTTCGTTTTTATTTCGATACGCTGATGACAGTTTCACATCTGCGTTTGTTAGTACAGTTGGAATAGACTTTAAAGTTAAGACTGTATTCAGACACGATAAGAGAGTAAAACTACAAATTTGGGTAAATTGGTTGTAGGAATTTAAAATTTTTGTTTACCTAAAGTACTTTTCAGGATACCGCAGGGCAGGAGCGATACAGGACAATAACAACAGCGTACTACAGAGGCGCAATGGGATTTATTTTAATGTACGACATAACCAACGAGGAATCGTTTAATAGCGTCCAGGACTGGTAAATACTTTTACATATTTTTGTAAAACATTTTCAATTTTCTGGCAAAGGTTATAATGTATTATTGTTCTGAATCGATTTTTGTTATTGGAAAAGTTGAAGAAAAATAGGTCAATTATATTTTATCTTAAAAGGATCAAATTAAAAAATATGCTTGCGCAAGGAAATTAATTTTTCAGTAGTATTATTCTCCGTAAAAATTTAAATGCTCACTTTGAGAGCTTCTTTGTAATTCGCACAAATACGTCAGTATATGGCATGCATAAGCTCATTATCACCCATATTATCAGTAAATTAAATACAACGTAACACCTGGCAGTTAATTACATTTAAACTGTTAGATAAGCGAGATGTTCAACTAGACATTTTTAACAGCATTTTCTTGTTATTATCATCATCATAGCAAGTTTATTGGAAATCGCTCAGTTTCCCATAATCAAAACGCCACTACCTCCTATATTAAACTTTGTCCTTTCTTTACCACGTACTCGCCATTACTTCTTCTACACCCTCTTCTACTGTTATCCGGAATCCGGGAGAGTGACGTATTCCTTTCTACTTATATATTTATTAAATCATTCTTTATGTATTCAAATTATTAAATGTGTGGTTAATCCATCAGTGGTAGAGTGGTCGGCCGATAATATGAAAATGGAAAATTTTATTTTGGTTAAATCATGTCTCAAAATTTGAAAAGCAATTCTGAAGTCAAATGCCCAGAAATCTTTAATACAGAAAAGGAAGGGTTTGTCCAGAGATAGAACAAGATGATCTGATTAAATAATAATTAACATATTCCTTTGAACTCTCCTGATTTTATTTCAAGTATGCTGTAAGTCTCCTTATCCTATAATACAGCTTCATCGGAAGACATGTAAATATTTGTAAAGCATGTAATTTGAGTAATTTTTGTTTATTCAGTGTAATCTACATTTTTTCTTTCAAAACTCGGGTTCGCGTTGAAAGCTGTTATTATAATGTACTTGCAATTTTCACGGTAGCATATTATTTTCTTCTTCACAGACAGACATTCAGAGTTTACTATGTCCATCTTAACTTTCACCTCTTGGTCTATTAATTTTAAGTTAATTGCCCTTTTATCCTATCCGTTCAGTAAATTTTAGCCATCAACTTGACCAAGGCTAAGATAAATTACTAGGAAAATGTATTTAATGTAGTGGTTTTCCATTTTACTTCACATATCTGTTCTTCTAATTTGCCACTAAGTTTAAATAAAAGCTCTTCGCATAAAACGTATTACTATAAATTGATTATATCTTCATTCTTTTTGTCACGTTTCTCTACTCTTTGTTTTATATTTCTAATTTTCTTGTACTTGTTTTTTATATTCTGAATCGTGTCTTCTGTATAGAAGCACGGACTCTTTGACTTGCATATTCACACTGAGTTTGTTCAAAGTTTCCCAATAGACTAAAACTTTCCTTTTAGGGTAACACAAATTAAAACTTATTCGTGGGATAACGCTCAAGTTATCCTAGTTGGAAACAAGTGCGACATGGAAGATGAACGAGTTATTAGCTTCGAAAGAGGTAAACAGCTGGCCGAACAACTTGGAGTTGAATTTTTTGAAACTAGCGCCAAGGAAAATATAAACGTTAAGGTATGTAGTGGGGAGTTAACCATCGGCGATGAGTTAGTAATTTTATAAAAATTATTTTAGGCTGTTTTTGAACGACTTGTCGATATCATATGCGATAAAATGTCCGATAGTTTAGATTCGGATCCAACTTTAGTAAGTGGAGGTGCAATGCCAACTCGTTTAACGGATGCACCTCAAGGTTCACAAACCGCAAACTGCAACTGCTAATCTTACGTAATTATAATAAAGCTATAAATTTACTACCTGTTGATATTGACCACGCTTAATGTAAAGTAATTATACTGATTACTTCTGTGTATTGCATGTAACTACTAAATCTGGAACTTTCATTGTTGACTGATTTGTTAAAATTACAGCGACGATTGATGAGCGTTGTGGTCCTTAAAGGTCTAAAATTATTAGCACTTATTAATGCAAACAATGTTATACTTAATTGCAAAAATTTGGTGTTCAATTGATGGTTTGATTGCATATAAATGATTGATAGTTTTAAGCTTTATAATAAGTGAAGGATGTGTAAAAATGTAAATTTTTAAAAGGGTCTGTAAATTTACTCTTGTAAAACTATTCGAATCAGTGTCAACATTCTAAAAAAATTTGCTGAAAATTTCAAGTTTATCGAATTTTTTGGTTCACTTCAAAAATTTTATATATATCTCAGGAAAGAATATAATAAATATTATACAGCTCGCATAAACGAAATAGCTAAAGGATAAGCAGGAAGTTTTCCAAAGCAGCGGTAGCACAAAAGCCATTTAAGCTCAATTTGATACGGCTGCTATAGCTGACACTATACAAAAAAATATGTATCTGTGTTAATCTGTTTCTTGTGATTATAACCATATCTGGCCTATGTTGCAATATATCAGAATTATTTAAAAAAAAATTGATTAGAAAATCGTGTGTAGTATAAAACGCTAGCCAACTGCTTAAAGACATCGCAAAAAGGCGAACTTGTAAATATAGAAAAGAAAAATGTGTGTAGGAAAAGGTTAAGTTTAGAAAATTAATTTTATTTTTATTAACTTTGTTAATCAATCTGTTAATAGTTGCTTTGAATAGACTAACAATTAAGCCTGGTAAAACAACGTGAGTATGTGTATATTCGTATATAATATAAATTAATAAAATGTACTAGCTGAATATGTATGAACAATAAACTTTGTTGCTTTTCCAACAATCGAGTTGATGTGGATTCAAAAACAATTAGCAACAATTCTTTTGTACCTTTTTGTATATACCTAGTATTCATTTCGTTAACTAATGCCGAGGTTTTCCTTCTTAAGATGATTGTGACCACTTACCATTAACAATAAAATTTAGTAATTATTGTAATATTTATTAACAATTCTGTACAACTCTGACTATAAAAAAATAGCTGTAGCCTAAAGTCTAAATGTTAAAAAAAAGTCAGCTGGAATAATATATTGTCAATTAACTTTATTACACGTTAAATATTTAGTAGAATATAACTTGATGTTTAATTAGAAACCATTGTTTAATTATTATTAGTGTATTAATTCTTAGAAAAACGATTATGCATCCAGCTGAAAAATTCTGTTAAAATTAATCTGTGCCTCACCTAAAATTACCTTGGTATGAACGAAAGGCCAGAAATACGTGATCGCACATTTAGATACATTCTTCGCTAAGATAAACTTTCAATGTTTATGTCCTTAAAAAAACGAAAAACTTTGTTGGATAATTAAGTAATTATTAAAAATTAGTAGTTAAAAAATGTCGAGTGTTATTTGCTGAAATTTGAAAAAAAAATGACGTAAATCGTACTAAGGTGTTTATGTTTAATAAATGGAATGTACAATAATAAATATTATTTTGTGAACTATAGTGTAAAATTTAAAAAATAAAATGCAATCATTTGCTGAAATAATCGTGTTTAAGTGGTTACACTTTTTGAAGTGGAATTTCCGCACAACGACGTGGTCGGCTTGGCATTTTCCAAACATTTTGTGAAGACCCCGTAACTTCCGTTCTCGATTTCTATTTTACCTTTTTTGGGGCATAAGTGAGATTCGCAAAACTTACTGAAAAAAAAAATGGATCAGAAAGAGGAAGACTTTGGATATCCGATGTACTTTGTTTTATCGGTCGTTAATAAATGAACCACTACCCTGTTAACGTGAATGGTAGTTGTACAAAACACAACACACAGAGAATTTGGATTATGCGTCCACTTCAGTCTGCCTTCCACCAGTTTATTAATACGGGGAGATGCGGCATAAAAGATGAAAGTGTACGATTTCCCTGCTTCGAACAGATGTGGACTGCTGCGTAAAAAATAATCAATAAGATGGTGCAATCAGGAATTGTCACTTACCTCTTACTACTAGGAACTGCGTTCGTCATGAGCCCGTCTTCGTCCAACATCAATAATTCAAAGTAACCTTTTTGTGGATTTTTAGCTTTGGAATTTCTTTCGATATAAATTTCCACTTTGTAAGCATTTACTGAAAAATTTTCGAATTACTATTTTGTGATTTTGCAAAACTTTGTTTGTTTTACAGCAAAACGGTGGTTCCCCGTTAGTATTTAGATAAAAATTGTTAGCTGTAAATGACGAAGGCGTCAACAACCCAAATGTAGCACATTTAGATATGTTTCCTCCACTATTGCAAGATGTACATTTTCCCTATAACACCATAATTACATTATAAGATCTTCATTTTGCAAATTATTACGGTAGTTGTTTAGTTAACTATGTACCTTGGCTATTCTTAAAAAAAAGTAGCTGTAGCTTAAAAGTTACTTTTTAACTGTATAATGTCCAATATTCATTGAAACATAAATTATAATATTTTAAATTTAAATTAAAAATTTTTGTAAATAGCAATAGTCACCATCAAGTTACAAAAGTAGCTTGTAGCTCATCAGCTAATTTTTAAAAGTAGAGCTTTCGAATCTGCCTCTACCTCATTAAAGTCATCGTAATTATCACAACTGAATCCGGTAAATTCACATTCATCGCTATCTAACGCTTCTATGTAGTATTTGAAGGCTCTTTTATGACTACAAGCCGGCAAAATTTCACCTTCTTTCAGGGTATTTCTATCTAAATCTGTAAAAATCGGAAACTGCGAAGTCTGATTACATTGGGGTTGTAGCTTTGCACCATTTATGAAAAAGTCGACGTGACCGAGCGAATTTTTTGAACCTTGACTTCTATCTGAAAATTTTTTTAAAGGTTGTATGTACCAAGTTTTAGCGTAGCCCTTACGATTGAAAGCATCCGTATGCAACACTTCTACATAGCGACCGTCGCCTGGATCCAATCGCACGATCGGGGGCATGTTTTCAAAACTTGTTCCTGTAGGATCTAAAGCCGTTATTCGGCTAACTGTGACATAACCACCTACGTAGCCAGCTATGTGTGCACCCACACCGTGTCCTATTATGTGTATACAAAAGTCTTTACTTGTTCCTGAAGTAGTGGTATTCTAAAAATCAAAATAATTAAAAGCTTTTGTAAGCTTCATTTAATTTCTCGAACCATTGACTCTTTTATCATTCCAATAAAATGCTTAATTTCTAAAGCTACGACTCGAGCATTTGCAATTGCTTGTTTGAACGGCGGTTCCGCTCCGGCTTCCCAATCTACGGATATTACATTAAAATTTAATTCATCTTTCCTACTGAAAAGTGCAGTTCCTATGTGCTGAAACAATTTTTACGTTTAATTTGAAAAGTTTCTGTTCTCACGTAATAAGCTAAAGTAGGCAAACGAAAGCTAGTAACTTAAATTTACTTTGACACCATCCCATATGAGATGAATTCTTTACAAAGCTTTCAATCCGAGCTGTATTCCCAGTACAATCTATACTCCAGGGTGGAATATTTCAAACGTCGTTGATAAAGTAAACAAAAATCTATCGATAGCAGAAAAGCGTTGTAAAATTATAGCTTTTACCTTAACCCATCCAGTATATCCATTGCTTGTAAAATCGTGTATCAACATTATCAAACCTTCGTGAAACTTGTAATTCTCGAGTTTCAGGAAATCTTTTCGTGTGCTCAATGTTTCGTAATGCAAAGGTTTCTAAAACTATTTAATTTAGTGCCTGAAAACTTTCAACCTTCCACATTTTTACTGCCATAGATTCGCATTTCGTTATTAAAATGAATTCCGTTCTGATGGTGTGGCGATCTAGGGGTTCCAGATTAACGGGCCGATAAATATTATGGTACCACTCGTCAGTTGTGTCGATGCATCCTAACTCGTCAAAGCAACTACTAAATCTACCTAAAAAAATTTGTTCAGTAAGAACGTCAGATGTTATTTTAAGAAACTTCCAAAATACTTGTTTCGAACTCTTTTTCTAACTTTTTTGACTTGTCCGACTCATCGTCAATACGACAATTAACATGAAACAAATTTAAAATTAGACAAATTGTGATTATCAAAATCATTTACTAAACCCATATGACATATTTAATGACACGTGGGTGTCAAAACAACGTACGAGGGTGAACAAAATTGGACAAAAATCATACAAGTTTTCAAGTTGTAGAAATGAATTAAGATGGAAACTTAATAGCCACTCAAAATATAACTTACGAGTATAAGTTTAAACTTGGCAACGAAATTAGACGCTCTAAACTTGAAATTAATAAATTAGCAACTTTTGAAGTTGAATTTGATGTAATTAACGAAAAAACCGTCGTTAATGGATGATATTGTAAGGAACGTGCAGCTGAGTGCTTATTCTCGAATTGGGGGAATAATAAATTAAAGAGAATTCGGTGATCTATAAGTTATATATTTGTCAACAATAAAATGTTAAAATTATCTATACAAATTAATAATCTAATATATAATCTAAAATATTCTATATACACTATTTACAACAAAATTCTTGAAACACTTGTTTAAAATATTTTCATTATAGATAAACTATCTATCGTAATAATTTAATATTATTTTTCTAATATTTTTAAATAATTTGGTTATAAAGCATCACTGTTAATATTTTATGTTTACCGAAAATATTTTAAACAGCATCGTAATTAATTTAGTAGTAATACTAAATTATTATTTTTTAAATAGATCTTGTAAGAGAATCACAAATTTTGTTATCTACGTTGTGGATATTTTTCTGTAAGTTAATAATATATTCTTAAATTTTTTTGGTTCAATTCCAATAGACTTTAAAATATCAACAATAGGATAAAGGAGATGCTTATCCTAACAAATAGACGGAGATAAAATTTTAAATTGACTTATAAATGTTTTAAAATATTTTTAAGGCAGTAGTATCTTACAAAAAGAATTTCTTGTTATTTCAACATTAATAATCAACGTAAATAATGTTTAAAAATGTCTTAAAATTTTGTGTGTTCAATCTAGTAATGATCAGGTGCTTAAAATGTTTAAAAGTTGTTCTCGAATTCCACCCATCACTCGAGAAAATTGCAACTTTTTCGAGTGAAAAGTGGGCCAAAACGTTAATATTTTTAAATAACAATTGTACTATTTATCTAAAATTAACGAGAGTACTTTTGGAGCTTAATTTTTTGTTTCCATTGCATAAGACTTCGATATCACCATTCTACAAATTTTTCATTGACTGTTAAAATACGGCCAATGCGTTATTACTTAAAAATAATTGGCAGTATGCTTTTTTTATAATACTTTTAAGTTTTTTGATTACAAGATTTATAGATGAACGCTACTACAATTAAATCTTTAAATTTGGATAATTTAATTTTATCGCATTTTTTGTCAAAATTATAATGCAAAACCGTTCATGTCATAAGATAAAACGCATTTTTATTTTTGTTTTGTTTTTTCAAATTTCTGCGTACACCGAATTAGTTGAATCGACAAATTTTATTATAAAATACGAATTCGGCCATCATGCACAGTTTTGCATTTAATTTTAATTTTTTTTAATTTATCTAATTTCTAACCGAAGGCAAGAGGAATAACAAATTCCTCTAAAGACAAAGGCGACTATAACACTTACTGGTCGTTGGTTATCATTATCACTCTACAGACTAAGGCAATTCATTCAAATAACCGACAAAGCATTTGAATAATCGCCACAAAATTATATCTAAGTGAGTGCATTAGCAATTGAGTCGTTTATAATAGCAAATGCAAGAATTCTGAAAAATTATCGACGCTCTTTAAAAGTTGCAAACCTTCTAATTAAAAAACTGTTTCCAAGTCGATAGTTCAATTCGTCGTGTCTTCCATTACACACGCTGAGAAGAGTTTCAAGGTGGATCATCCGTTCCTTTATCTCTTATTGCTTTAAGAAGGTGACTTCTCAGTTCGGATTCTGAACTTCTCCAAAGATTCACGAGCTCGTCTTTAGATAGCCTATCTAAAGGTGATCTGCCGTTAGAATTTCTAGGGGAGCAGTTAGGAGGTGGCGGTGCCGGAGGTAAATCGTGATCCTGACATCGAGTACCTTTCGTTTTGGATGACTCTTTTGGAGGATTGCTATCTAATGAACGAGATTGTTCGCTAAGTTTACTTTTTTTTATTGGAACGTTCTTTGTTCCATCGCCGAGACTTTGATGACGCGTTCTTAGTTTTCGTGCCGACGACTTTGACGTATCTTCTACGTGTATTCGAGGTGGATTTCCCGGTTTCGTGTTATTGCTATGGGCACGCTTAACTGGCAGTTTAACTTTTTCACTTTTATTCGTCATCTGAGTTTGAAGTTGATCGATTGTAAGTTTATTTCTATGCGCTATTTCGTCATCCGAAAGATTACCTTTCGACGGCTTTTCAGCGACGCTCGACTTTGATATTTCTCGTTCGCTATCGGAAATGTTTTGATAACTTTTAGCTAAAATTCTACTAGATTCTGACGTCGTGTAAATGTTGATTTCGTTCTGATCGGGTTTGTTCAAAGTTTGCTCGCTCTTTCCTAAAGTTAAACTATATTGAGGCTGAAGACGATTTCGATTGCAAGTGTCGATATATTTTGGAAGCGTCGCTAATTTTCTACCTATGCTTTCCGAATCGGACAATTTTCGAGGTATAGTGCTACACTTTAGGCTAAACTCGGATACGTTTTCTATTGATAAAACGGGACTCTTTCCCGATAACTTATTTCCGCTACTTATCATATCCAGATAGCTGGACCTTCTGCTATTGATATCCGGCGGGCTGCTGCTTAAAAACGTAACATCTTTACTTAACCTCCTACCTACCACATTACCACGATCTGGTTTTAAAGTCTGCGACGAAAACACACTATCCGTACTAAAACGACGAACATTTAATGAAGTCGAACTTTTAGCTTTATTTTTTGCTCGAGGACTAAATAACTGTTTACTGAAATATCCTGTAGGAGATTTAAGTCGAGGAGGGTTATCAGGTTTAGGACTCGTCCGCAGAAACGTACGACGTATTATGCTGGGACTCAAGTTTGCTTTCTTTTCGTCCGGCGATAGCTGATTTTCTCCCTCGTCCTCGGTGAGAGCTTCCAGGGGACGCTCTCTTTCTTCTTGCTGCTGTCTACGAATTGTGCTTTAAATTTCAAAATTAAATTATTCTAAAATTACATAACCGAATCGGTACTCACCTTCTAATCTCCTGGATCATTTCGAAAAATTGCGCCTTACTTCTTCTTCGTCTGCGCTGTTCGTGTTCCTTCTAGAACAATTTAGATCAAAATCGCGTTACTTAATTTATTATCATATACAAACCCTTTTAACGCTCTTCTGAAATAAACTCGTAATTTGTCCTTGTCGTATAGTATGAACCAGCTCCCTTGCAGCGTGATGAGGGGATACCAGCTCGACACAGTTAATAAATCTGTAAAGTTTCTGAAAGCAAAATGAATAATGCAAACAAATTAAATTTTTCTAACTTTTTTACAAACTAACCTGACTAAAAAACATAATATTACGACTTCTCCACACCGACCCTTTGGGTTTTTCTCTTAAAAGAGGTAAAGAGTATCGAAAAAATAAGTGTTCGACTAATAATATCAAACAACCCATAACCATTCCGACTCCCAGTAAAATGAAAACCCCCGTTACAGCCGCAACACCTAGCGGCTTAGGCTGAGCTAACGATTCCGTATCCATCCCCATTGTCATTTTAAAACAAGGTAAACCACCGTACCACTTTTCTTGTAAAATATCCATATAGCCATTACTCGAATACTTGGATATAATAGCGGAAATGCTATCCTAAAAAAATATTAAAAGCATACAGGAAAAAAATTTTACAAAAAATGAACCTTGAGAGGAAATCCCTTACTCATTCCGACAGCGTAAGTATCTTGATTAATACTGTCACCAATTTTTTGAAGCTTACATCCATGATCGGTTGCTCTATAATAATCGAGTATGGGAGTATCCGCTATCATAATATCCAAGCTGCCATTTCTCAGCATCCCTATACCTTCTTCGACATTTTCTAAACGAAACTTTCTAATGTGTTCCCACAAAACCCTATTTGCCCTTTGTACGTAATATTCCGCTGCAGATGCACGCGGTGCGCCAACTTTTTGACTTAACAACTGCAACGACAAATTCGATATTAGTAGAAAATTACTAAAATAACAAAAAATTTATACTTACGCTACGATCGTGATAATTACTGACGGTATTATGAAAAAATAATCCCGCTATCAAAGCTGCAATGTTGGCAGTATAACTTGCTACAAAAATCACCGAAAACCCACCCCAAACGTTAATTAAGAATTTGTTCGGCCAGCTCTTGGGTGCTTTAAATGCAACAAGATGACCGCACAGCAATCCCCACATGACCCAAAGCGCCGAACTCATACTAAAATTCTTCGATCGCTGGCGTCCCCAAGGATTTAACCCGAAAGGTGATAACCATTCGTAAATTGCTACCGCAATAGCCGTGATATTTAAACTTGTAAATATGGCTATCCAAAGTTCCGGCGAAAAGGGCAATAAAAACGCCATTAACGGTATCTCGGATTTTTGTTGAGGCGCCGCTAAAAATGACACCCCACTAAAGAAGTACGGTATACTAAAATCTATTACTTCGCTCCTAATACTAGATACGCTTAGCGCCGCAAAAGACATATGTGCAGCTCCCGAAACTAAATCACCAACAACTCCATCCCACTTTACGTCAACATCATCCTCGAGTTCATCACGCGCTGGCTCTCCATTGTAAACCTCTTGCTTAAATCGATAATTCAAGAATGTTTTTCCCACGTCTCTCTTATATCTTTTTCTTACGTTCCTAGTGCCGAACAGTCCATCCGCTACGATATACAAACGAAAATCGAATTCTAACTCCGCGGCTATGTTCTCTAATAGATCCATGGCCAGACCGTAACAGCAATTAGTTCTATATTTGAACTTCTGAAACGGAAAAAATCTGTCGTCGTCATCGTAGCCTTGAGCAAAGTAACCGAAGTGCTTGTACTGTGGATGCGAATAAATTTCCTCCTCTTCTTCTTCCATACGCTCTTGCAGTTCCATTTCGTTGAAAACCAACGTCAAGTTATCCTTATCGGAGGTTAAGACTCGATGACATGGAAGACCTAAAGCAAAGTTTTGTACTATCAAAAACGGTTAACTTAGTGTAAGTTTACAAACCTCTAAGGCACTGTCCATCTTCATCTAGTTCGCCTTCCATTACAAAAGGAGGTGCAAGAGCGGTCACAACTCGAAAGACGTTACGAGCTCTAGAGGAAACCGCGGCGACCGACAAATCACCTCCTGGCCAAACTATAGTGTCTAGACGGACGGATCTTCCTGAGACTACTCCTACCCTTCTCCATTTTAAACTAACTACTTCTAAAAAATAGTAAAAAGTTACATTTCTGTTTAATTTGAAATTACCATTATGGTTACCTGTTTCGGTCTTATTATTATTATCGTCGATGTTCGTTGTACGTTCAGGAACTAAATTTAAAACTTCAAAATTAGATACTAATGATTTGTCCAGTTTGTCAACGCCATTTTCTTGTGTGTATTTTTTTCCAGCTAATGCATCGGTGCAAGTAATTTTCAGTTCTCTATAAAAAGAGCGTTAAATTTAATTATTGCATTGTAAAATTAAAGGGATAGCGTTTCTTATAGTTTTTAATTATAAAAATTAATTAAACCAATTCATCGCTTTAATCGAAAGGACTGTCTAAAGCCATATGTCATTATCAAATCAATTATTTGACAAATTTCGTGACTGAAGAGCATTTTCATTATTTTCCTGTTTATGCCGAGCAATAAACCACTAGAAGAGCGGTGGTTTAATATGCATACGTCAAATGGATTTACATAAAATTGTGGCGATTTCAAATAAAAAAATAATTAAAATTTTATATCTGTGTTCACGCGATACTTTCTGGGTTTATTTTATTGAGCATTTTTGATTAAATGCTCGCATATTTATTTTTACAATTATCTAACTTTTAGTTAGTCGGAACAAAATTAACCTCATGGAATTTTATTTGTTGATTTACTGTGTTAACTTTGTGACACAAAAACCAATTTAACTTAATTTTAAATTAACATTTAATATGAAAAAGGAACCGCCAAATTACAGGAGAAACTATTGAATCTTTGTATAAAGCCAACATTGTTTGCTTGTGACTTGAGGATGTAATTTACAAAATAAAATAAATAAGAAATCTCTGGAGTAGTTTAAAATACCTACATACTTGGTAAGTTTTAGAGGTAATACATAAAATATTCGCCAGTTATTGGCTTGGTGTTGTCGGTAAAAAACTTTTTGTAATTTACAAATTTTGCAAAACAATGTTTCTAATTTATTAATCACCTCAACGTGGTAAGCTTTATTTAAATTAGAAAGCAATTTTGTAATAAATTTGCCAAGTATAATAGAACTCCACGCTGCACCAGATTTACGAGGATTATTAAGGATTTAACTTTTGCGAATGCAAGTTGCAACATTATGATGGAAAATGTACAATAGTTTACAACTAGAATATGTCATAAAATATGTAATACAAACACCGGGCAGTGTTTATTCTTCGTTTCTGTGTTCCTTTTAAAATTCGTATTTTTGGAGTGTAGCGTAGGGTACTTTTAAAACTTTCAACAAATCCGCATAATTTAACCCTAAAATTTGACTGAAAATTTTAATCTCGTAAGTGGTAGATTAATTTCATTTTAAGAATGAATTCGTCGTTTCCATTAAGTGCGTATACAGCAGTGATGAAATATTAAAAGAGTCCTCGACAATTGACGTCATTAATTATTAAGGATAAAAAGAAGATTTGTCGATAAAGTTAAGCTGCTAATGGAGTCAGTGTAAAGAGTGCATAGAGGCGGCTGAAAGTAATGGGAGCGGAACGGCTACATCCTTGCCAGATAACAGGAATGGAAAGGAATTACCGAGTATTCAACCGATATGCAATTTGTCAGTCTCTCTTGGGTGCTCCCTTATAATGATATGCTGGGTAAAGACGAAATTTTTACATATTATTCGATTGCAAGTAAATAATAAAACTCATGAAATTGAATTTTTGATTATATCGCGGTTTAAAAAATATATTGCAGAAAACGCTTAAATTGCTTCAATTTCATAAAATTTTATGTCGATTTTTATGGCAATAAAACTTAATACAACTTATTTATACTTAAACGATACTTGACACGTTTCGTCCTTACGACAAAAATTTTTCTTATTTATTTTGATGCCTTCCTTACAACAGGAATTAACAGAAATAAGTTTTTTTAGCAAAAGATTTGATGGGATTGAACAAACTTGGTTCAAAATTAAAAAGAAAACCTTGTCCGGATTTTAAAAGTTTTCAGTTAATCCATATCAATTTTTATATTGATTTAAGCACAAATTTATCACTGATAAGTAAGAGAGTTTAGAAAGTAATTTTTTTTTATTTTTTACTTTAAAAATAAAAGTAAATGGTAATGGCTGATAATGTCTTAAGAAACGTCAAGTGACAGCAATCGATAAAAAATTTTTATCTTAAATATTGTAATGATGTAAGCTCGAGTTCAGTTGTATGTTTTTTTAGAGAACCATCGACCTTGCGTTATTAAAAAGATTTTATTATGTAAGCAGTCGCGATGGTTTGTTAGAAAATATATTTTAAGGGCTACTTGTTTGGTCTGTATAGGGATAATGGATCTCAATGGAAGTCAAGAATGACCGGGCTTCCATACTGTCAGTAAATTTTTTCTCTTCCACTTACAATGTCCTTGATCTAGTCCAACGTTTAGGTGCATAAACAAAGAAATCAGGTTTTATGTATGATATAAGCTGGAAAGAAGGAAATTTAATTTTATATTGTTTGTAATTAAGCCTGTAATTAAGATTTACACCAGTACGACCTAGGTACCACTTTTAATTAAATAATTGTGCCATTTTACGCTTATTACAATCAAGTCAGCTTATTTTGAGGGCTCTATCGGCGGTTTTTTAGTGGCTTTTTAATCTCTTTTATTGTTTGAGACCCTAGAGTTTAAAGTGACTCGTGTTACCTACAGGAACTGTAAGATCACTTAATTATGTTCACCTGTAGATAAACAGAATCAGCACGATCAAAGCGCTCTTAACTTTCGAGGGAGGGATAAAACCCTAAAAACCTGCGAAGATTAAATGGGGCTACGAAACAGCGCACTACAATTAAACAAATTATGTTACATGTTACATTGACTTGATGCAAACTAATAAAATTCAAAGTTTTAAAAAAAGATTAAATTCAAAATATTTTCAATCTGCTTAATTAATTCACATGCAAGTACCACTTATGTTATTATAGTTACATTTTATTACTAATTACAAATTAATAATTAACTTGAAAACAATGGCAAACTGGGTTTATGCGAAACAATTACAATCAAACTAACCGTGATAGCTTAATTAGGTATAATAAAATTATATAATCACATTAATAAAAATTAATAATTAAATTTACAACAATACAAACGTAGTTGTTTCAATCAATTATTATTTAAATACAACTGCTGAACTGCTAATAGAGGACCTTTAGTAGATTTCAACTAATTAATCTGGTAGTACTATTAACCCTCCTCCCTCAAGGAGAAAATAAAGTAATTTTGTTGTACAATGTACTAAAAGCAATCTGAAATATACATATGGGGCATTCCACACCAAATCGACCACTTTTAAACCCGACCCCTTTTGATTTTTCTGAAATTTTTACATATTATACTATCTCATCAACAACACTTCTGTGAATTTTTTCAAAACTTTTTATTATATATATATATATTGTCGTATAATTTTTGGATGAAGAAATTTATTTATTTATTTTAATTTTATATTTTTATTTTGTAAATTTAAATTGTTACGCCTCTGGTGTAAGAGCTGAGGTGGGAAAATTTTTGATTTTTGGAGTGCATGAGGGGACTCGCGAGCGATCCACGGAGCTGTGGGGTCGCGATTGTAGTATGCGAGATTCAATGTAAATTTTTGAATGAGTTATAATAAAATTTGAGTGCAGCGATAAGTTTTCGTGGATATTTACTTCTATTTTAGAAAAGAAAAATTAATTTTAAAATTTCAAGTTATATTTATTTGCAAGGACGCGCACTGCAGGTGTGCGATTGATAATTTGAAAGAAGAATATTTTATGTCATCTGTCGCATGTAACGTGGGGCATCTGGTGAACATTTTTGATAAGTGGATTTTTTGAAAAGTAAATGTTCACAAAGAACTCACCTTTGACCCTGAGGTTTTTAAGAGATTCTTCAAAATGAGTGCTTCGGAGATTATGAACTTTTTGAGAAGGATGGCCGAAGAAAGAAAAAAGAAGAAAAAGCTTGAAAACGAAGAAAGAAAAAGGGAAAAAAGGATTGAAGACGAGGAAAGAAAAAGGGAAAAAAAGATTGAAGACGAGGAAAGAAAAAGGGAAAAAAAGATTGAAGACGAAAAAAAAGAAAGGGACAACAAAGAGATGATGGAAAATTTAAAAAACATAACTGAAAAACTAGAAATACATTTTATTGAAGAATTGACGATATTTAATAAAAAAGTAGGGGAGAGAATTGATAAGATTACACTAAATGTTGAAAAATCGCGGATAAAATTTTGTAAACAATTTGACAACATAACTGAAACAATAAAACAATATAAGAAAGAAATTTGTGGTTTACAAGTAGAAGAAAATAATAAAATAGAAAAAATTGAACACACAGATGAAAATAATGTAGTAGTGAAAGAAGAAATTCCAGCAGAAATGATTGAATCATCACAGGAGATTATAGAAAAATTAAGTGAAACTGTAAAATGTCATGACGGCAGCACGACTAAAAAAGTCCAGAATTCGAGAAGGAAAACAAGAAAAATTCGATGGAAAAAGCTGAAATACAAGAAAAAAGTAAATTATGCAAGAAACCGTAGGAGTCATAAAACGGAAGAATTAAAATTCAAAGCAAAAGAAGCTCCTGGCAAGATAAATTTGGCAGTTGAAAGGACAAATAAAAATATTACTCACAAAGAAAAAAAGGACGAAGAAGGAAACGAGAAACTCTTGAACAGGAAAAAGAAGTCAATTTCAAATTTGAAAAAAATCAAATCAGAAATAGATAAAATTTTAAAAAAAGTTTTGAAGTTAATAAAGATTGTGAATAAAGAAGAGGGCGAGATTCAAGAAGAAGGGCAAGTCGTCCTGCAAAAGTGGGTATTCCACAGAGCAAGGTGGAAGGTGGTATTAACCATGAAAATATTTTGTGAAGAAAAGTAGGGAGGATATTGAAAATAATTAGAATAACTTAGCAAAGACTTTGGTAAATGATTTAGATATTTGGAAGCATGAAAAGAAAAATAACATAAATTCGAATAAAAGTGCACAGAAAAATTTAACAATTTAACAAAATTTTAATAATTCTAACAAATAATGATAACTACAAGAAGATAAATACGACCTTCAACTAAATCGCAAGATAAAATGGAAAATTTAACAATAACTGAATAAAACAAAGTTTTCTAATAATAAAATTAAAAATGAATTTTTATAAAATAATTATTTAAATGGTGGAGTAATAATAACATTTGATAACGAAGATTTAAATTGTATGTGAAGCTATGGATGATTGAATGTTTAAGAATAAAATTGAAGTTTCGAAGAAAATTGATTGCTAGGAAAAATTATTTGAAGTTTTATAAAAATTAATTTTAAGGGATGAAGAATTTATAAGTATTGAAGAATTATGGTTATTGAAAAGTTTGGGGATATTTTTAATGGTAGATGATATAGAGAGTTCAAGTTTGAAGATTATGATGGATAAAAAACTAAATTAATATAATACAAACATGAAATTTTACATTGGTGAAAATTGGAAAAGAAAAGTCAATCAAAAAATAAATAATGAAATTAACGTAGCTAACAGGTACAAAAAGATTAAAAGTTATCATATTTAAATCCACGATACGAAAATTTGCAATTTTTTAGAAAATTATGAAATATTATTTGAAAATAGAAGCTTTGTAGAAGTTGAAGAAAATATGGTCTGATTCATCAAAACATTTAAAGAAGATTGTTAAGGAAAGGATTTTGTTAAGATTAGTGTTAGAAAATTGTGTGATTTATTTAATTAATATGGTCATAGTGATTCATGATTGTAGAAATTTTGAAAATTAATGCGGGAGTTGTAAATTTGATAAACTTCGTTAATTACAAGTTTAAGTATAGTTTTATAAAAATTTAGAGAGAATAGAGTTAAGAGGAAATGTTTTATTGGGAGGATAGCTCCAAGTCTATTAAAAAAAATTAATTTAACTTGATTAGATTTTGTTTTGGAATTTTCAGATAGTTTTGAGTTTTTTTTTTAAATATGAATTAATTGGCTCTGTAAATTTGATTGGCTTAGTTAATAATAATTGGATCCTTTTGTAAATTTTTGAAATTATGATTTTAAATTTGGATAGGTATTGTTCATCCAAAAATATAACTTTTTTTATAGCTTTCTCCAATTTCTAAAGAATTTGTCCAAACCTAGGGAGGAGATGTCGTATAATTTTTGGATGAAGAAATTTATTTATTTATTTTAATTTTATATTTTTATTTTGTAAATTTAAATTGTTACGCCTCTGGTGTAAGAGCTGAGGTGGGAAAATTTTTGATTTTTGGAGTGCATGAGGGGACTCGCGAGCGATCCACGGAGCTGTGGGGTCGCGATTGTAGTATGCGAGATTCAATGTAAATTTTTGAATGAGTTATAATAAAATTTGAGTGCAGCGATAAGTTTTCGTGGATATTTACTTCTATTTTAGAAAAGAAAAATTAATTTTAAAATTTCAAGTTATATTTATTTGCAAGGACGCGCACTGCAGGTGTGCGATTGATAATTTGAAAGAAGATAATTTTATGTCAATATATGACAGCTCTACAGGCCTAGAAGGCCCATGGCTTTTCCCTGCTTACCTAACCTATCTTGCTAGCTTTGCGTGTGTGACGCAGCCGTATTTACGGTAATGACGTCGACACAAACATCAGGGATCACCACAGAGTGTGGATGTTCACCGGAAGGCCGAGCCAAGAAATTCTGTGCAATCCGCGATTTGAACCCAGAATTTCCGCTCTATACTCAACCAGCGATCACATCACTCCACTGCTGTGTGCAAAACTTTTTACTCAACCCAAAAAAAGTTACGAATTTTTAGAAAAACTGCTGTTTTTTTTCAAACGATCGTAACTATTTCAAAAATTGACTAATCGGAACGTTTTTTTTTGTTTTGTTTGTCTTTAAACGTACTTTTCAGGAAAAAATACAAAAAAATATTCAAACTTGAATTCTACAAAATTTTTCATTTTTTCGGAGAAAATCATTGATTTTTCAAATTTCGACATTTTTAATTTTTGATTTTTTTATTTAAAAAAAAACTCTGATTTTTTCCGCGTATAACAACGCAAACCCCATAATGGGCCGACATTTCTTTCTATTTCTTTTGTTTAATTGAAAAATATTATTTGCGTAAAAATAAAACAAAATATTTTTTAATTAAACAAAAAAAATAGAAAAAAATGTCGGCCTATTATGGGGTTTGCGTTGTTATACGCGGAATAAATCAGAGTTGTTTCTGAAATAAAAAAATCAAAAATCAAAAGTGGAAAAATTTGAAAAATTAATGATTTTCTCCGAAAAAATAAAAAATTTTGTAGAATCCAAGTTTGAATATTTTTTTGTATTTTTTTCTGAAAAGTACGTTTAAAGACAAACAAAACAAAAAAAAAACGTTCCGATTAGTCAATTTTTGAAATAGTTATGATCGTTTGAAGAAAAACAACATCAGTTTTTCTAAAAATTTGTAACTCTTTTTGGGTCGAATAAAAAATTTTGAAAAAATTCACAGAACTGTTTTTGGTGAGATAGTATAATATGTAAAAATTTCAGGAAAATCAAAAGGGGTCGGGTTCAAAAGTGGTCGATTTGGTGTGGAATGCTCCATATATTCTTTCCAATTGAATTTACTGTACATCATTGACCTTGTGATCTTGAGGATTTTGAGGGGTGAGGATTATCCAAATAATTTTCATCTTTTCGATTCTTAAACCATATTTGAATATACATTAAATCCTCATTTAAAAAGCTTCCTATGAGACTATAATTGGGATAATGATGATAATCTTTATATGTAGGTACACATTTTCTAATACATTCTTTTGTTTTTCGGTAAATTTATTATTCTCTTTTTATAACAGCACCCTTTGTCTTCTAAATTTCTTTCTATATTAATTATTTGTACTAGATAAAATTTTATTTAAACTAAATTATACGAGGCTTCGAACATAACTATTGAAAATTCTTGTCATGGAACTAAACAAATATATTATAAATAGAACAAATAATTAGGTACAAACCTTAAAATGTTAGTTATTAATTTAAATTTACATCGAATAAAATATATTACACTTGTGTATTGTGGAAACGAAAATGAGGAAATTTGAATAACTAAAACTTATGGTTTTAAATGTGCGACTGAACCTGCACCTTTTAATGAATTAAATTAAAATAAATTTTTTACATTAAAATAAAAATTCATAGTAATTTTCATTACCTACTAAATAAGTTGGAAGCTTTTTGAACTACTATTTTAATTAACTAGTTTTTATTTGTAAAATATTATTATTTCATTTCAATTTGTCCTGGTGATAAAGTTAGTAAATAATCCAAAACTGTAGACAATTTGATAAATTGTTTTATTGCCGTCCCTACAAAGTAAATTTTTTCATAAAAATTCATATGTATTTTATATTTGTATACCTACTTTTTGCATTAAAATGAAAAATTTTCTTTTTGTTTATATTTAACTTGAATTAGTAGATACATTAATTATACTAATTAATTTGTACTAAGTGGGTGATTAGCCCAGTAGTAGAGCTGTCTATTGCTAAGCTGAAAATAGCTGAACTATGTAACAAATTAAAAATAATTAAGTGCATTTTTCTTCTTTTAAACTTGCTCAGATCTCTCTAACGTAAGCAACCCTCTACCTATGTCTGTGTTCTCAATGAAAAAAAATTTTCACACATATAGAACCTATAGTTAAACTTAGATTCAAAACTACAAAAAGTTTAATTTTACTTACAATTAGAAGTATCTTTCTAATCACGAGTTTGGTTTTTCTTGTATGCTTGAAGGTTGTGACTTGAAAACGAGTGAAATGTTACAGGACATCTGTCAAACTTCTCCCTATAACGCGTAATCAATGTTTTCAAATCTTTTCTCTGATTACCATTGATTTGAATTATCTACTTTTAACTTTATGTAACCAAAGCTTTACGAAAATTTAATACGCGTCCTGTGATGTCCTGGTTAGTAGTTTGCAGTTGCTTTTTGAAAGGAGATAACCGAGTAAAATTCTTGCTTTTCTTATATTGCGTTAGAAGTCATCACTTTTAGCGGATCACAAAGTTCCCTGACACAGTCTAAGCAGCCGATGAGCTTAAATGCACAAACTATGCTCTAATTCTTGTCGTTCGAAATTAAACTGTAGTGTTAAATTTGCGTTGGAAAGAGTTTGTGATAGAACCAGGTTTGGATTTTCTTAATTAAGTCTAAATATGGACGAGTCCCAATGTAGTGATAAAAGAAGCAAAACGACTACATTCTTTTAAAACCTTAGTTGAAGTTGAACTCCGATAAAGAGCTTAATTCGGTTTGAGTGATAATTAAGTTAAATATACTCACATTGATTAAAATTGTTTTTGGTGTTTTCACTTACAGTTACACTTCAAGTTTGTATTTCATCGCAAGTAAAATTAAAAGTTTTAAACTATTTAAATTTGCTACTTCTAACTATAAATTTGTTTGTATTAATTTTATCACTAATAAAAAGTACTAACGTCTCGAGAAACGTAAATTATGTACAAATATATATAAAAATGTTTCACCTTTTACTGCAAAAAACATAACATACAACTTAATAAATCTAGTATATCGTAATATGGATCACACCAAATTAGAATAATGCTAAACTAAATACATACTATGTATAGCACACAAATACTACAAAAAGAATTTATGTTCTCAACAGTACCTAACTAAAGAAGTAAGCATTAAAATAGTGAAAAAAGAGCATTTTAGTAGATTGCCACGTAAAATATTAAAAAAAACATGGGAATTAAGAAATAAATAGTTAAAAAATATTGTAAAGAATAACAAGAACAAAGAATTTAAGACGTTGAAAATAGTTCAAACCTAAAAACATAATTTCCTGTTTAAAATGAAAAATGAACCTTTCAAGTTGGAGCTTGCAGAATTTATCAAGTGTTCTACTTAAAATTTTCCTTCGTTTCATATACGAGCTTATTGGTAAATTAAGAACTAAAAAAAAATTATAAATAATTTATTTAGAAAATTATAAGCATCTTGTATATTTTATGCAGTTACCAAAAGAAACGTAGAAGCGCTTAAAGTGATGTTACTTGCATTTCTTTTCTTTTTTTCCTTATTTTTCAATCAACCAGATAGAATTTTTAAAGTAACTCTTTATGCCTAATGAACTTATCTACATCAGACAATTCTAAGGAAAATTTTCTGTTAGAAATCTATTTCCAAATTATTCAAACCGACATAATTCGTAATATATTAATTTTAGTTGAGATTGTATTTACCATTTGAAGATCAGGAAAACTTTACAACATAGTTATCTGGAATATTTCTTCCAATATATTTTTTGGTGAGTTGTACACTTTTGGATATGCAGTCTCTGACACTCGTCCGTCATGACACTGTCATTGACAAAAATCTTTAGACCCCATACTGGATGATTATTTATCGTATACAAATTTTATTATTCTTAACTTTAGAAATATTATTATAATGTAATGAAAGTAGATTTTCTTTAAATAACTTGGACGTTGAAGGTTACCAATATTGGTGAGCGATAAAATAAAATTTCTAAGCTCTTAGATCCCTTTTCAACTTCAAATCGGGATTAATCAATTTCAAATCAGGAATAATCCATTTCAGATTGACAACAATCAATAATCGCTTTACAATTTTAGTTTCCGTTCTTTTATTGTAATTGTAGGATTTGCTTCAATATATTACTCCATCAATATTAACGTACACAATTACTTTTCGAGATTTTCTTTACCTATAAAATAATTTTTAGTAGCCTACTAAAAATTCGCAAATGGAAAAGATAATTGGCAATGTTTAGATCTCCTAGAAAGCTTTAAATTTTAAAATTATTGTGAAAATAGATAAGTACATAATTATTGTACAAATTATACTGTTATCGGAAAATATAACAGGCAAATAATATTTATATTTTGAACATATTAGAAGATTACAAGACATGCTCATAAAAATAGCCGTTATATTTCACCAGTCAAATCATCACAATGATAACTGAAAGAAAAATAGCGATCCTACTGAAACCAAACCAGAATCAAACCACACCGTTAAAACTGACTATAATTTAGATAGTGGCTGCGACATTCTGGCTTTAAACCTCGTCAATTCTACCCTTAATTATTTGTTTATAAAATTAAAATTATTCTGGTCTAACAGGTCAAACAAATAGCTATCAAATAAATATCAATTTTCTATTTATAGTACACATTTTACTTGTTGTTCTTGCATGGACTGAAGGACTTTAGTAATTTTTTTATTAAAATATAAAATTTAGTTTAGTTTGTATAAATAATTGGTTATTATTTTCGTGCCAGAAAATAAGATCAATGAAAACAATATTGATTTTGTCTGACGTTTCGGGTATTTTATTTCTCCATTTTCAGGGCTGATACATGGAACGATTTTAATGGTTTTACAATCATTATCGTAAGCAATAATTTAACAAACTATAATAACTGTTCTTCTTCATTTGGGTCCATTAATTTAACATCTTCGTTGATTGTTGAAGCTTTTGTTTTTCAGGTATCTTTTTTTTATATATCGAACTGATTAATTATAACATATTATCTCAAGATGACAAATCAAAATGTTGACGCAAACGGTTTTGCAGTTATACAGGGTGAGTGAGAAATACGACTAGTAATTCTATTGTTGCCGAGTTATCAAGTCATTTAGAGGTACAAGGATTTATTCAGATTAAATTCTGATTTGATTATTGTGTTTTATGGTACTTAAATTTGAATTGTAAACATGTCTTTAACTGTTAGTCAAAAGGTTTTGATTCCTTTTATTAAAAAAATAAAATACTCAGGGTTCTTTCAAGAGCTGAAACCATAAAAAGTAGAACAATGTTTTGAGTAAGCCAAATGCAAAAATGCATTTAGTTAACTTTCATTTAAGACTATTATAATTTTCAGATCTTGTCAAAAATTTTCAATTGTTCTAATCCAAACTTAGTGGCCTAGTTTTCGATGTTAATTTAAAGGTTTTACCAAAAACTATCGACTATCGAATTATTTCCAAACAATAAAAAATAAATAACAACTGAAGTACCTTAAAGAAATAATATAATTCAATAAGTAAAATTTAATATTTTTGTTTTTTCTGTTTAAATTTCACCATACATAAAAAGAATCAATTGATTTGTGTTTTACAATATACATATAGATACCTTTTTCTTTGTTGGGTTAAAACTTTTACTTTGGTAAGTTGTTGTTTGTCGTGCAATTTTTATATATTCGATTTGCAATAAAAAGCTTCAGTTGTTTCAAATTAACTTTAAAATTTTGAGTCACTTTGTTAAAAGACTTGGCAATAAAAAAAAAAGATTGTTAAGTTAACATTTGTCCAACACTTAAGAAAAAACTACAAATACGGAATTAAATTACCGAGTGGTGAAAGGAACTCGACATTTTTTGGGACAATGGAAGTGTAAAGAAATTTGATTAGTTTTACTTTCGCTCTCTATAATAAAAATAAAGATCACTAAAATGGTGTAATACTAGAAAAAATAAATGTGTCCTCTGTAAAATAATCTTTTTTATATAGGAAAACTTTTTAAAAGATTGCTGTCTTCAGCACAGCACCACTATTTATCTTTATAAAATCCAAAGAAGATATCTACTTTTGTGTTACTAGAACAAATGGTTACAAATCACGATGTACCCTCGTAGCACAAAAGCTTTATTTTCTTGAAAACCATAAAAGTCACCAAGACAATGCTCTACGATAAGACATAAACGCATATTAAGACGTAAAGGAACAAAATTTGCATGATTTTAAAAAATAGATAAATTGGTTAGGTACATACACTTGACGCTTACGGTGTGGTGACACAGGAATTGGTTAAAAATTTAACGCAACTATTAGCGTTCGCCACTCTTTCACGAAATTTTATCCTTAACGTTTATTACATTTGTGACCCAAATAACGTACGCCAATGCTGAGCTGACGTCACAAATTGACCTCCTGTACCGGATCGAAACTACAATGGCAACTCGCCAATCTTCTCCTCCATAACAAGAGCAATAGATACAAAAGCTTTTTCACATTGTTTAATTTTCAATAATAATTCCCACCATAAAAATTAAATTAGCCGGATACAATCATCTGGGCTTTTTAATAACGAAAATGTTTTTCGCGAGACATAAAAAACATTCTAAAATGACAAATTACTCAATTGATGAATGTGAAACTGGTAGAAACGCAATTTTCTGGGTGAATTTTAGATGATGAAGGATTGGTAACTTTTTATGACGTTTTTGTTTAATTGTGTAACGAAATCAATTTGGGCACATCTTGATAAGTACCTGGATTTATTTCCTTTCAGAAAAATAGTCCCGAACCTGCAAGGCTTGTGCGAGGATCGCACAATGACGCCAGCTTTAATAAAACTGTCTAGAATGGATAAAGCAAAAACTGTAAATTGTAGCTGCTGTAATCTATCTAAGAAATTATCAATTTTTTAACAACTTTCTTTTTTGTAAATGTGTTGAAGCAAGCCGTCAAGTTGTAGAAACTTACGATTTTAAACTTTGTAAGTTTGGTACTTTGCGATCATGAATCATGGTGCGTCAGGATGACATACACGCAAACACACGTTTGCAGACGTATTCAAAGCCACAGAAAAGCCATTAGTGCTTAGACCTTGACAAGTAGACATTTGTGTAAGAAATTTATTGCCTTCATATTTTGCACAGAATTACCATTGAAATAAGAAACAAAAGATCGTAATTAATTAGAACTAGGTCACAGCGATCGATCATTTTTCAATAGGTACATCATTTTTGAGCAATTATATAAGTCGTCGAAACGATTTGTGTTTGACGAGAAAAACTAGAAAAATGCGGTTCCATAGAATTGCAAAGATATATTACACAATTTCCTAACTTGAAAGAAAGAAATAAAAGCATAGTGGGAAACATCTATCAGATGCTGGCACTGTTTGCTAAAACAAATCTTGATTCTTGCTCCTACCAAATTTAACTTTATTTATTTATTTGTTAACGTTAATCTTTTCTACTAGATGCCAGTTTACGTTAAAAAACTTTTACTGTTACCGCACGAGAGAACAATAAATTATCGCTATGCTTCCATTTCCTGAAAAATAAAAAATTGTAATTTTCCTTTAATCTGCTAGTTGCAGAAACAACAAATTCAGAATATTTTTTAGTACAAGAGAAATAAAAATTGTTTAACAAATTGGAAATCTAAGTTTTCAAGCTCTGGAAAATCTGAAAATGCAGTGGGAGGAAAGAGGAAGTAATTTCACACTCAAATTTAGCAAAGTATGTGAATCATAATTAATAACGAGTTACGAATTTTCTAAAAAAAAGTTAGAATACCAAATAATTAATTTAAGTTTGTGAATAATTAATTAATATTGTGATAAGTAATAAATTAAAAATGTAAAAGTTTTGTAATACAAAGCTTCCGCATTTATTTTTTACCATTCACAAAGTTTCTTAATTTTTTATGATTTCTATACTCAATAATATTTGGTCGTGATTTTTTTTGTTCCAGTTTTCCAAACAAAAGTAGGTGAAATTCTTTGTAGTTTACAAAAGGATTTTTTCGTTGAAAATAGTGGGTTAATATTTTTGTAGTTCTGATAAAATCATGAAAACAAACATTAATTCACTTTGAGGAATTTTTCTTACAATTTAGGTCAGCATAGTTTTCAGAAAATAATCAAAACAGATAATTTAAATTCCCTTTAGAGAATTTAGGTCAACAATTTTATATGTAGTTTTTAGAAAATCAAAATAAACTTAAATTTTCTTTGAAAAATTTTTTCGCAAAATAAATTAAAGCCGGTTTTGTGGTTTTTACTATAAAATCGTAACAAATTTCAATTCCCTTTAGAGAATTTTATTGTGGAAAAAATTCAAGTTACAATTTTTATAGTTTTCGATTTTTCTTTCTAGGTTTTTAGTTTTATAGCGTAATATTATTTACCTAGAAAATTTCTTTGACAAAGCTGAATAACAAAAACAAATTAAAGCATAATTTGCATAATGTAATATTTGTTGCAGTTTTTTTTTCAGATTGCATATAATCTAAAAGTTAAGTTAGAAAATTTTATATTAATCAAATAACAATGGCATTGGATCTACTCATACATACAAGGATAATGTATCAAAGTAGGAATCCTGATATCAAAGTCCTGCTCGTTTAGAATTGTTGCTCCAATGAATCTAATGAATTGATTTTGTAAGGATAACGTTGATTCTATTTATATCAATTTCTTTAACTTGGCTTAAACAGATTTCTTATTTTGTCCTTAGCCAAATAAATTTGCATTTATATTACATTTTCTTATATTATATAGCAAGTATTTTTCGATATTTTGGAAATTTTACCTTATTTCGTGAAATAATTATGTTTTACTCCTAGATATTTTTTTGACTATGTTTGCAAAGTCAGAGGCTTCGTACTAAAGGCACTTTTTATAAATATTATGATATTACACATTATATTTAATTACTAAAACCTAAAAATTATTGATATAATTAAACGTAGATAATAAAATCAATAATAATTATGTATAAAATTTTTGAAATTTCGAGTATATCTATGTATTTTAATTTTTTAATTAATTAATTTCAAATTAATATTCTTTATTATTGGTAGACATCAATAACATTTTTTGCAATTAATGATTATCAGTATCATGTTGAAATTAACTGAAAATCATATTTTATATTATGTTTCTTGAGTGTGACAATACAAATGTAAGTTTTTAGCTCAACGCTAGTTGATAATAATTTTAATTGTTAATAACAAAATTCAGTTATTTACTTTACAAGGTTAATTTGTATTAAGGTAATTTCAAATTGGCTGCAATAAACAGAATGACCCACATTAAAATCCACATTTCGAGTAATTTATTCGCTTTGTGTTAATCTAAAAGCTGCTGATAGTTTTAATGGGATAATTTTCAATTATTTAACACTCAATATTTTGTCTGTGTGAGTTAATTATTACATTTAATTCCATCAAATGACGAATTGTACCGTTCAAACATTTTCTAATTTTTACACATGTTATGAAAGTTGTTTTTAAGGTAACTGTATTGTTCCCAATTTTAAAAGAAAACTGGTAGATTTAATCAGCAGTGAAATGCTGTTCATCACCTTATTGATGTTTATGAAATTTTTATGTTTATCGATGTCTTGCACATGGGTGATAATAGCTTTTAGCTGTTTTTTAACCCACAAAAAATCTAAATCCTCCCAGTTATATTACTGTGGGGTGGTATCAACCTCTAGCTACTCACTTATGAACAAACAAAAAGGACATTGAAAGAAATAGTATAAAATTTGAGCAATCCAACTTCTTAGATTTTACAAGAAAATAAGATTCTAAAATGACAGACAAACTGTCGCTGAGAAACACATAAGAAAAATACAATTTAATTTCTGTTGTTCACGAGGATGAAATGCCATTATCAACAGAGAGATAATTACCTTATATAATGTGTATCTCTTCTTCAAGAATAAATTTATTTATTCATATTTGCGCTGGATTTTGAAACATTTAGAGAAAATCGCTTTGAAATTAAATCAGAGTGTGGTATTTTTAGAGGTTGCTTGTTACAAATTTAAAGGAAAATAAATTATTGAAATTCTCAAAATCTTTAGAATACATCTCCGAACTTCAGTAATTTAAGTAATCAACATTCTTCTTGAATCTTGGAATTACAATCCTAAAATACTGTACATGAATGTGAATGTATTATACAAAATGAATATTTTAAATAGGAAAATTTAAACTACACATTACAGAAAGGTTGTTAGCATTAAAAAATCACAATTTGATTTCAAACACATGAAGACCTGGAAAAACTGTTTTTTTGGTTTATGATTTTAATTGCTCGTTAATCCACTTATGAACCTTATCTTAAATTTCTTGTTGTTCTTTAAGGTTATAATCCAGGTTTTTAATTACTTTTAATTATAAACCTAATTACGTAGATATCTACTTTTCTTATAAACTCTTCACTTTCATATTCACTATTAAAAATATGTATACATGTACTCGTAGTGTCTTATATAATTTCATAAAATTCTTTTGAAATATACAACGAAAGCAATAAACACCACGTTATGATGAGATATACCGGCAACTTATGGTGTCGATGTCAACCCAAATGTTAAGAAGTTCCTTTAAATCCGCTGCTGAATTCTGAGTTTACGTCGTATGTTCAGGTAATTCTGAGCAGACTGGACATGAAACTTATGCAACTGTTATGTAGTCTTTTCAATTTAAGAATATTATAAAGTTTATTTAAAAAAATAAATATGTAACAAAATATGACATAAAAAAATTACCATCAGGTATAACCGTCGAAAAGTACCAAAAAATTTTGTTTACGACGTTAAAGTATAACATAAGGGAAGCATAATAGCCGTAATATAACGAATATTTGTATGAGATTTAATTTAAACATTAATAATATTACAACTATCATGTCAGTACCGTGCCTAACCTAAGGCGTACATTTGAAATTCAATGCAATTTGCTATATAATGTTAAAGGTAAGAGTAAACTGAATGTATGGATATTAGCGAAGCGAAATAAGTACATAAGATTAGGTAATTATGACGAGGAAGATAGAGAAGTGGCAGTAGGAAAGACAAAAAATGTGAAATAAAATAATTACAATAAATTATGTCTATGTTATTCACAAATAACATTTATAATTTAAATTTTTGAGACGGTTATTTCCCTGTAGCTAACACGATCAGTTGCGAATGCAAGGGTTTAAATCTGACAAAGGTCAAATTTTCGTATGATTAGTCTCCCTGCTTCGAAAGGTATGTACGTTAAACCAGTGGTCCTCCTGGGTTAATGAATTGGCAGCCCAGCAAGCTACCTAATAGTTGTAAAATATTTATATGCTTATAGAACTAACCCTGCTAAGGAAAAAAGCAGATGTTGGAATTAACAGATCTTAAGGCTTAAACTAAGAAGAAAAATTTAAATTTAATCACGAAGATGATCGATTATAAATTGAAACATTTTATTCCATCTGCAAAATTAAAATAATTACCAATTTATTTATTAATTGAAAATTGGTGACATTAGCTGAAAAGCAAACAAGAAGTACTCAAAGTAACAAGCATTTCTTTAATTTTTTCTTATTTGACTGGTTTAATGTCTCACTAAGTTTGGAAATTTTCTAAATACTTTGAACTCGGAACTACAGAGTAATTCGTTTAAAATCCACGTACTAATAATTATAGTCACTATAACTTAGTAAGTCGGTTTTTGTTAATCTGCCTATTCTGCTCTTCATGACTGGTACTCGAAAGAAAATTAAATTGGGGTGTGGAAAATGAGTACTAGAAATACTTAATTATGCTCTTCTCAGTTTATGCTCTCACGAAAAGTTCATTTTATAAAATATGGTTATGGCTGCTAATTGTCTGCGTGTAAAGCTCGATTTCTTTTTTTATTAATATCACAAAAAGTTATAATTTCGAAATGATACCTACTCCAAATTGATTTTACATTACCACCAAACTTAATTAAATAGTGGAAAATAGGCTTATGTTGTAAATTATTACATCAGCAAGTGTATATCGATTTGATATTATAGTCCATGCAAATTAGTTATTGTCGTAAAAGGCGATAACCTGATGATGAAGTATTGTTTTCTAACTAATATTAATTTCAACTCGTTTTTCAAAAACTGTCTGGTTATTAATGTCTTACATCAATTACCGACTTTACAACAACCCTTAATTTACTAATTTGCGTAGAGTACTTTATTAATTTACATACTTTAATTAAATTGTTGGCGAGAACCTAAAATCTCTAAATTAAAATTTATTTTTAGCTTTCGAAATTATTTTTTCACTAGTTCACAAATTCCGTTATAATTAAAGTTTCCGTCACTAATATCACCCCAATCGTGACTAATTTGTTTTATAAACTTAGAATTTCTGCCATTCGGAGTAATACAAATTTCAGAAAGGTAAATTTTATATTATAACAAGTTTGATCAAAGAAAAACCTTTTGTGTGTGCTTTTGACATGTTTAAAGGAAAGTTTATAACAATACAATTCGAATTCTTTTAACATTTCGAGACTAATACCAAAAATAATGTGGAGGCAATAAATTTTGTGGTGATTTCCTCAAAATTAAAAGGAGTAAATCGTGGAAACCAAACAAAACGTGAAGTGCTTAGGTGAAATGTATGAGCTTTCGACTGATCAGATAAGGAATTAAATGCGAGATCGTAAAGTTATCTAATTTGTAGTTTCAACTTGTTCGGAATTACAATGCATTTAGTCAAGTTTGAACTCAAACAGATTGTTTTCACAATTTATAAATTTGTCTTCAGTCACAACTCGATGGCAATAAATTAATAATGATGCATTAGCGTTAATTATTACATCAATAACGTTAAGCTTAATGCATCAAACATTACATTTAGAAAGCAGGGAAGATTTACAAGGGTGAAATTGGGAAATTGTTTTAGCAACTGGAATAATTACGCTGACCCTTTTAAAACAAAACGTTGGTTTATCTCATAATAGGTATTCATTGCTTATAAAATTATTGAGCTAAAAAAGTAAGTTCTTTGAGGTTAAATGAGCTTTATTGCTGCAAAAACTTGAAAAAAATTGTTCCATAACTTTAATTTTGTTTCGGTATCATTAAGTTGTTTAGGTTTGATTTATAATTCCAAGTTTGTAGAAACTTTTTGCTAAAACGAGAAAAAAAGGAAAAAGCCATTAAATTGTTTTAAAATGTTTGGATAGTGGCGTTTTTGCAACGAAAAATCATAAATTAGAAACTACAGGGGACGAAGGACGCGACGTGACGTGTCCGGGTGGATCGATAAAAATACATAATATTATTAAAATATTTACCTTGCAAAAATTCTGGAAAAATTAAATTCTTTAACTCCTAAAGACTTCCAACAACTTGTCCGTAGTTCTCCAAAAGCTATACTCTCTAATAACCAATCGGGACATTGATCAAGTATAACTTTAAGTGTTGCGACCAGCAAACGAACAGCCCCTTTAATTAGATGTCTATCAATTCGAATTGCGAGCGGTTTTAAACTTAAAAGTCCCGAAGGCAACTCAAACGAGTGGTCACCATTACGATTAGATTTTTTATAAAATTTTGTGTTTACATCACTAACGATTTCATTACGTTTTTTAAATTTAGAACTTTCAACGCCGTCTTGATTATGAAACAAAAGAATGTCATCGTTTTTTAATAAATAATTTAAATGGATATCACTGAGATCACTTTTAATCAGCTCGTTATGAACACTACGTTTATATCGTAAATTGGAATTATCACTTTGAAACGATATATAGTCTTTGGTACTTTTTTCACTACGTTTTTCGCGTTCACTATCTCTCACATCTTTATTTATATCTTCCGTTGTTGTATTTCTATAACTATCATTTTGTGCAAGATCGATCCAAATCCAAACGAAATGACCGTCCATCATGTTAAGCCGTTTAGCGTCGTGCAAAATCTGTACAGCAACAGCTCTCTCGCAGAAAATTACGATAACGCCTCTGGTCAGTCTTGAAATATCTGCCAACTTCCTGAAATATAATACTAAAATATATCAATGTCTAATACGGAACAACAACTCTAAATGCTAAAGTCATTATTTAAACTTGCTAATGCAATAACAATTATTTTTCCTAAAATTTCTTAAAAATAAAGCATCCTCGAGACAAAACAAATTCAAATTTATTTGTAGTCCAACTACATTTATTTAATTTCTAAAATTGGATTTTTCAATTGTATTGACTGTATCGGCTTTTGCTTGCAAAGCTTATATAGACTTTGTCAATTGGGTTTTAAACGTTATTCTATTTGCTTATTTATAACTGGAGAATTAATCGTGGAATGAAAATTTGGTGAACCGTTAACAGTTAAACCAAATTGCAAAATTGTTTTAGATAATTCAAAGCAAATTATTAACTGCCTCCAGTTAAAATGTGAAAATTGATAATAATTTATTTATTTTAAAAACTACCATGTATATTATATTAGGTAGCAATTGAATTTGTGATTTTGGCATTATTTTCAGAAGTCTACTCTAAGTTACTTGAAAGAGTAACTTTAGTAGGCAAAATTACAAAGACAAATTAAGCAAACCTCGGCGTCGTTAGTTTGAAAAGCGTTCCTGAATTAATCTAATTATATTCGAGACGCCTTGACGTCACGGAAAGGTTAAAATATATAATTTATGTGAAAATTAAATTTAACTTTCAATTCCGTAATCGAGTTGACTATTAAGGAAAAAAGAATTTGTGTTGTTCGTACTGTACTTTTAAATAACGTGAAATGCAAATAACAGATATCCGGTAAAAGGATTTCGGTTGCAAGGACGCTTTATTTTTAAGGCGTCGGATAAAACTAGCACTGATTGTGGAAAATTGAATAGAAAATTGAGAGTATACGAGATTTTACAAAAGAAGTCGAATGACAAACGCTCGATGATAATATACCCGATTAGTTTATACAAAAATAATCATCGAGAGTGCAAATTTCCAGACTTATCGAATTTGGAAATTTCTAAATTGAATTTTACTCTAATTTAAATACTAACGCTCTCTTGCAATTTTGTATTCCGGCAAAATTTATGTACATGACTTTACAATATTTTCAAGGAACGTACATGAATTTATTTCAAAATGTAATCCGTTACTTTGTTTGCAAAATACTGAAATATTTAGATACTTACAAAGAAAATGCTATAAAGTATTAATTTGATTTTAAAGCTTTGTAGGTTTCTTGTTGCTTAATTATCAAGTCTTTAACAAAATAAATATCCAATATCGTAAATACATAAATAAATTTTTCCATTACGGTAATCAAAAACGTTAATAAAAAGCAATGTTCAAAGCTTTATAAAGGAAAATATTAAAAGCATCCATTAAAAAATAAAGAAAAAGATTTGATTTCATGTTCTCCAATTTGTTTTTCCAAAAATTCTTCCAAGGTTTCAGGTATGCTAAAAGAACAGTTTGACAAGCTGTTTTAAAAATGTGGCTAAATTACACCAAGAAATTTACGATGCACTAAGTATGTAAACACTGTTGGCAGTATCTAAGCTACCTCGCTACCTCATAGGTACTACCTATGTAGTTTAAGCTACCCTTCTCGAAAAAGTACATAGTTATAGCTTAAGTTATTTTTGGGTATAAATTATAAAAATTTTAATTAAAAAATTAATATAACGTTACATTCCATGTTTTGAGAGAAAATTAGTTTATAAAATAAACATTCAACGCAGTTTTTCTCCAATAGCTCAAAAATTGTGAAAGATAATAGAAATACCGAAAATACCTAAAGAGACAAATTTTTAAACTGACATTACTGATGACCGCAAGATGCCAGGTAAATCAAGGATATTTTGCTTCCATAAAATCTGTTTAAATTTAAACCAAGATTAAACAAAATTTAAAAACATAAAATGTTAAGAAAAGATTCAAGATGGAACTTTGGTTTATCTAATGCTATAGGGTCTATTTGAATTTCTACAAAATTCTTACCAATACAATAAAAAAAAGTATGAAATTCTAAAAATGCAATTTATTCCGAGTCATATTTTAAGAACTATCAGATGAACAAAATTTTACTAATCTCGACAAGTGTTTTTTTAAATGCCGCTTTGAAATATTACCTTTCAAAAATAATAATATATTATAAATGTCGTAACTTCCAAAACAAATGTTAACTAACCAAGAGTGATTAACGACATCTATCGAAAATCTCTACAAACTTTCTTAAGAACGTAATATTTTAGTATAGTCTGGATTAGCATTGTTAGTATTTTAACTTCAATAAATATTAGGTAAGGCATATCTACTAATAAAATGTTATAGTATTTGAAGTACTTTAAAGGAAATTTAATCTAAAAAGTATTTCAAGCAATTTTCTCTTTCAAACAAGAGTAGGGGAAATGTGCCTGTGATGTTACTGTCCCTATCATGGCATACTAATTTGAGGTATTTGTGAAAATTACAAATAATAATTATTAATTACAATAAATAAAAAGTAATTACATAAATACATTTTTTTATATAAAAACAGTAAAGAATTAAGATTCTGGTCAAATATTTAAGTTTTAACAAAATGTCCCATGATGAAAAAATTGTTATCTTTTTAAAACCAACATTAAATGTATTTAAAAGCAAATTTATTTGTTTAAAAAATCGACTTAGAGAAAAATACGCGATTCAAAAATGTATGTAGTATGTCAAAAAAATTCTGAATTTTAGTGCGGGGTTGCTTCGATGCTTATAAAAAAGTATAAACTGATTGAAAAGCTATTTTTTATTATAAATAACATGTGCTTTAACTATAGCCACCAAGACAATCTAGACGATTGTTTAATAAAACAAAAAAGTATTAATAAATTTATCTATATAAAGCAGAAGCCGTTAAACCGTTTATAAAATAAAAACAGATAAACACGAACCTTCTAGCTTGCTATTTTAATAATGGTTTATCATTTAAAACTGATCTCGTGTTGAAAATATTTATATCGATTCAATAAGTTATCATTCATCGATTTAGAGATTTTAATCTTGAATGAGCTTTTGCGTTAATTTAATCATCTGTTCGTAACGTATCAAGTTGGTTGTAGAAAAACATTAGTTTAAATTTCCTAATCTCGACATTATTCCAAGCTATTTGAATTTGTCATTTTATACGGAAAATTCATTACACCAGACACTCGAGCAACTAGCAATTACATTTTTATTTTAAAATGAACATCGTAAATGACGTAATGTTTATCTTTTCTGGTAAGAAACGTACTTTCTTATTTGATAATGTATTAAGCGAAGTTAGTACTTCCATAAATCAATTAGTATTTCTAATATTTTGACTGAGACCTTTTTACAGCTTTAGTGGAATAATTTTATTTTTAAATGAATATTTAATGGGTAAATTACTAACATTATAATTTTCACCCAAAAGTTTGTTAAGCTACGCCTTTTTTAAAAAGTTTGTTAAGCTACTACGCAACTTTGGAAAGAAGCATTCCCAAAATGTTTTACCAGAGAATTGGAAGTTTTTAATTTCACAGAGAAATATTTTGTAAACGTTTTTCTACAAATCTCAAAGAATTCCCTAAGAGCTCCTATAAGAAAATGTCTAGACTACATTATGGTCTTGAGTAAATCTCAGTTTTCTTAAAACGTTTTTGACTGTAATTCTCCAATCATGTTTGATATGGTTTATTATCCGCCTCCGTATCCATATAGTGCATTTACTGCAGCCAATTATGGAAATTTTTATAAATTTAAATGTGAAATACCGACTCTGAAAATATTTCTTTAAAAAAAGTCTGTGCAAGTCACGTCAGTGAAATACATAAATAACAGCAAACTTGCGGTATTAAAGTTAACCAATAAAAGCAAAAATTTGCCAACACTGAAAGCTATTTTACTCAACGCACTTTAAGAGTTTAAATTAATCGAAATTCCACTCTAGAGAACATACAAATTGATCAAAGAAAGCCTGATTTTGTATTAACCGAATTGTTTTCACTCAAATTAATTTCATTTCCAAAAAAACTAACTGTAGTAATAGAATAAAAATGTGAGTTGCGAAGTTAGGTTGACCTAAAAAACTTTTTGTTGAAATTTATTGTTAGAGTATAATTTGGACGAATTTATGTTAAATGTGTCTCACCTAAACAGAGATTGGGGACGATGTAGCGACGGCAACGAAATTAACGTAGGAAATAAAGGAGATGCCGATAATGTTGACCAAAGTTCTCCACGTTGCAAGATCGAAGCTATGGTGCTCTCCGCCAAAAGGGTGTAAGTGTGCCAGTGAGCGTGCAATAGTAAAGCTCTTAAAGCTTGAACCAATTCTCGTTCTGTTGGAGCTAGATGAACTTCCAGTAGATTCGAATCCTATAAAAAATAATTAATGGTTTAACTTGGACACTTCAGTAACGTGATTGATGAAACTTTTTTTTTAAATTAACGCAGTTTGATAAAACCAAAAAAATTCTCTAATAAATAATAATTAAATGAGATATCGCATTAGCGCGCACCACCTTTATAAGTTTTGAAAGAATATCATAAAAGGGGCGTTTAAATAGCATTCATCATTTATAAGCATTAATTATTAAGAAAAGCGTAACCGGGGAAGCTTCTTGGCTTTTCAAAGTGGGTTAATAAAACAACGCAATTTTAGGTCTACTATAAACAATTATTAATAATTAATTTTTTGAGAAAACATACTGCTAAATAAATTGCTTGAGTAATTAATGAAACCTTTCAACATTAATCGTAAAGTTAAAGTGAGACTCTTCGAGAATATGCCTGAATTTTACAATAGCGTGAGAGGTTTTACTAAAACTTTTATTTAGTGTTAGTAGAAACACTCGTCGCAATTAAAATCAAAATAAGATCATCCCGATTACAATTTTTTATGCGATAATAATTAAGACACAAAAATTTTAATTAAAACTTTAGATCAACTTTATCTCCAACTTTTTGCAAGTGCAATATTTCACACAGCTTTTGATGCAAAACGAAAAACTTAAGGAACTGCAGCTTTTTAAATTAATTTTTTGATTTCTTTCACTTTTACCCACCAGCACGTAACATTGCTGTAGTTTCTTGTTTAAACGTTTCTTGTACGTGTTAAAGGAACTGAACCATTCACAGAAGCACGTTGAATACAGAATATGTTAACTCGCAATTCTAATATGAATGTAAATGCTTGCTTGAATGGGAATTATTTATACGATGTATTTGCTTTGTTGGAACTTTTATATCTGCAATAGTTCATTTTTATTCCAAAATATTTACCGATATTTTAAAATTTATTATCCCAGTTTCGAATTTATATCGAAATTCCATATAACATTTGGTTTACGGAACTTAAAAAAAATGAGTTACGAGATAAAAGAATAACAAAAATTTAAAAACCACTTCGATTGCTAAAACTTAATTAGAAGTTTTCGAAGCGATAAGAAAAAAAATTTTTAAAAACCAATTATTAGTGTTGACAATAAATGGGGGGTTAATTAACACGTCTCTAAGAATAGTTACCGTTAAAATTTGTAATTAAGATTGCACGGTACATATTAAATTCACGAAATTTATTATATTAAAAACGGGTGATAAAATTAACAAAAATTTACTTAATTAAACCTATTTAGTAAAGGCTTACCAAGTGTAAAATTTTAATTATTAGTTTCAACTTAATTTCAACTTGTCAAACACTTTAAATCCTCGGTCTTCTTAAAATTTACTCCGAGCTACAGAACCCTTTCACCCTACCAACAATAATTATTACCAATTACAGTTTCAGCTTTCCTACTATGTGTTTAATTTTCATTTTCAAAAGCTGCAAATTTGCTACTATGAAATATACGTCGTCGACAAACAGGATCTCATTTGACAAATTACAAAAAAAATTTTAAATTTCATTTCAAATCACCTAAGTTCATAACTTTATTTTTGATATTTTATGTCATAGCGTGACACTTACGCACGTAATATTTTTCAATTAAATTTAATACACAAACCGACATCACTAAAATTTATTACAAACTGCACTTTTATTAATTATTAAAATTATATTTACCACCATTGTAAAGTTTCAAACCAAATAATTCAATTAAACAACCTCGTTTTATGGTTATGCTGTTATCAATTTTTTGTTTAAATTTACTTTTAAAATGTTAATACAAGTGGTGTAGGTTAACAAACGTGCAATTATCTGCATCTTTTTCAGCCCCTTTTTACTTGATACCTTTAAAAAAGGAGTAAAACGTTCATAAAATAAAAAGATCTGTTAAAAATTTTTAAAACCTAAAGTGCAAGAACAAACGAATTTTACTTTATAAAATTGTAGTTTGATAATTAGCCTGCACAAAGCTACACTTATAAATTGTAATAGAAGCTACAATCTCTCAATTTTCAGTAATTTCAGGAGAAAATTGTGTTTAATTAAAAAAGTTGCCACAATAAAATTTTCCATTTAGTTAAGTGCTCGTCGAGTTCAAATTTCTGTTGCCATTAAACCATTCTAAAGAATAATTTTTCTACAACATATTCAACAATTTCACCAAACAAATTATTAGTTTTTAAAATAAATTGAGTAAATGCGTAGATGGTTACTTTTCTAATTTAAAATAATTGCTGAAAATCGTATGAAAAGTTTTAGTTCTTGGTTGGAAATGTTAGTTTTAGTGAATCGATATTTTTGTTATGCCTTTCAACTTGTTTTTCTTGCTTACAAACTAATTTTAACAATTCAATTGTATCAAATTTTCTAGGAGAATGCCTGCAAGATATGTAGCTGAAATGCGAACAAATTGTAATCCCAATAATATGACAGTTTGCTGTTGAATCAAGTAGAAGCAATTTCTGTACTTTTTTTATTGAATTATATATTCAATTTTCTCTATCTCAGAATATACGTATGTATGTAGGTAGATTTTGTCACAATGTTAAGTTGTAGACTCCTCGGCACTTAGTTCAGTCTTTAATGGAAATGAAAATTTGGAAATAATGTAGAAATTTTTGTTGTCATTAATTATACAGGATTTTAAAACATGAATCAAATTGAAACCATCCATCAATGTTGGCTCTTTAAAACATTTCTACATCAAAAGAAATTAAAAAAAAATAAAAAGCAGAAAAATATGAAGTGAAAGATTGATAAAAAGATAAAACAACTTGAAGAAAACAGCAAAGTTGGAATGAACGTGAAAAGAAAAAACTCTTACAAGTCCATTATGTTTTGAAAGAATATAAAATGAATCATGAGAAAATGAGTCTTGAAATCTTCTATGTTGTAACAGTATAAGTAATAAAATGTCAAATTTAAAACAAAGTTTATGTTATTGCTGCTTTCCCAATTGACAGTTTAGATTTTATAGTAAAAGAGAAAGCTATTCCAATATCTCTCAGATGTCCTGAATTATCTCTAGATGCATCCCTGACACAAGGGGTTGATTTTGTGTGTAATCTAAATTGCTTGTGATTTTCTAATATTGGAGGTTTGCACGGCGCGACGCTGTTTTAAGCCCCCAAGTATATGGTTTAATTTTGCAGTTACAGATATCAGGTTTGATTTATTTAGATCAACATTTTATTCAACACGTCACCAGAAGCTAACTATAGTAGCTACAACTTAGCTACTTTTCTCGAAATTTTTTTGAGTGGAAATTTTAATTTAAATTTATTGATGTTTTGTTCTATCAATTGAGATGTACGCTTCCAATGCACATCCAATTTTAATAGTTTATTTTCTAATTAAACTGAAAAATTAAGTATTAGTGTGATTGCCGTTTAGCTAATCATTTGTGAAGAAATTCATTTCAGAGGATAAAATTAAATACCTAAGTGCTAAAATGAATTAAACTAAAGAAATTAGTAAATGAGTTGCTTAATTTGAATGATTTCAGCTATATTACTTTTAAAATAACAATTCAAAATTCGCTATTATGTTTCTTAAAAGTAATTAGTAACATTAAGGAAACTAATAACGTGTATAATAATTATTTCTCATCATCACCATTATCTACATATTTCAAATTTTCAGTCCATTACCTCACTCCTGGCTGCAATAATTTATTATAAACTCTTTAATTATTATAAACGTTAATTTTAATCCTTAATTTTAAGGTTATAACTGTAGCGTAACTTTTCTTTGCTTTTCAGTTTATTTAGTTTCCTGTTTAATGCTAACCAAATCAAGAACGCAAAAATCGATCTGCTTTATTTCCATAAATTTAAGAATAGCTTGATTAGTGCTCACAAAAATAGCCCAGAGAGCTAGAGAGCTAGAGAGCCTAGGAGAGAGAATTGTTAATTAACTTGTTAAATAATTGTTAAACAACTAATTATAAGAAAAGTGAGACGTAGAGTTTCTGTTTGCTGCATAATTCTTTTCGACAAAAATTTGGTAATATTCTTGATAGAGTATGACAACTTCTGGTGACATTTTCATAATCCTAATTTTGCACTGAACTACTGTTCTTTTTTTTTCGACTTGTACAGATTCCCATGACTTCAATTATTATTAAATCTTTTATTTTATAAATATTTATAACAAATTTTTAATTTTCAATTTGATACGATACTGTCACAGTTAGGTACGTGACTTCGAATCGAGCTGTTAAAAATTCAACGAGTTATTGAGCCTGCTTGAGCACTGATAGTCACCTGACAGGTTTTTCGATAAATGAAACGGAAATCTTGTGTGATATTTAAAATCTTTTTCTGTCGATTCCACAAATGGTAAAAACGACAAAATTCGGATTTCTAAATTCTCTTAGGAACACTTCGCGAAATAGGATCAGTTAAAATAGGAAACTTTGATTTTCCAGTGACCAAATAATTCAATTTCTTTTAGAATACAAGACAAGCACAATTTTTTATTTTTTGTATCCAGCAAAATCTGATGCAATTACCTGGCTGAGTATAAACTCATTTAAAGTTGCAAATTTACATAAATAAAATTTTGAAAACTTTCACGTAAAATTTACTAAGTAGGTAATAAAGCAATAGAGGAAGAAGTTGCATTATACTTTAAGTAAAGATCGCTTCAACTAACCGAATAATTAAACCAACGCTATTATGCAAAAACTTATCATTTTCTCTCAGTAAATTTGTCTCATTTTGAATTATAAATAAAAGCTTATTTTACTTTACCGTTCTTATAATATACGCAAGATTAAAAGACATTTCAAAATTAAATTTTTTGATCAAGCACTTACCTAGTTGAAAAATTAAAAATATTGAGCTTTACTAGAGATAAAAACCTAAGCTTTTTACAGTTCTTTATTGCTTTTATTAAAATCTGAATTTCATGAAAAGAAAATTACCTTTGCTTGTATCGATCGAAATAAAATTTAATTTATTTTTAAACAAGAAATTTCGTATTTACAAAATTTTAACATAACTCAATTTTAAAACCTTCTATTGTAATCGATTTGAATAGCAATTGCCCTGTTGGCGTCATTTGTGGCTTTCAAAATCTTAAGACATCATTCATAATATTTCGACGCTGAAAAGTTGTGAAAATTTAGTGTCAATTCTTTTGTTTATTGGTCATTTTTTGCGAGGTTATTTAAGTTTTAAGTCTTAATGAGCTCCAGCAGTCGTTGAAAAGATTAATGTTTCCTTGTTTAGCAACTCGAAAAGTTTTCTCAAGTTAAAGTCTTCTCGCCTACGTTCATACAATTAAGTCGTTGTTAGTTTTTACCAACCAACTTTAAAGTTACAAATGGTTGATTTTATAATTTAAAAAACAAAATTTCAACCTTCATTGTCTTAAAAGAAAACTTATAGTGAAAGATAAGGACATGCAATTTTATTCTCTTTAGAATTGAGACTCAAGAGATCGTCTTAAATTCTGCATTCAAATGCGAAGATATCTATTCAGTCACGACGCACTTGAGAATAAGCATAAAAAGCGTACTGGGTAACTTTTGCAAAAATGAAAAATAGCAAAGCTTTTAACATACGAGTAACACACGCTAGAAAAATATTTCTTAGCAAGTACCATTAGATCTTTCGTCCGATCGCCAATTTTCCATGTACAATAAAGAAAAATAAGTTGACAAAATTGTTCATTTCTTTATTTGCAACAAATGTCACCTAATTTTTCAGTTGTCTCCAAAATATATAGGCTACTTACTTGAAAAGAAACTCAGTCACTGCTGGAATGTGAAACATTTCTCGTTTCGAATTTTTTGAAATAAACAATTTATTTCAGGAAACTAAGTAACCCTTGTGGCCGAATAATACAGGAAATTTGCTGGAATTTCAAGAAGTTTCGGTGATAATATAAACATCGGTTTGTTAATCCTCACCAAATATTTAGAAGTTTATGGTCGCAATCAGTAAATCATAATTACACAAAGCTTTAAGCTGCTCTGAAATTTAGTTACCAATGGGAAACGTAAGCTTAATTATTATTATTAAACTGAATTAATTTCGAATTTCGAATTTTTCTTTTGAAACTCTTTGGCAGAGTAAAGTGCTTCAGTTAAAAACGGGAAGATTGAATGAATACAGATCGAAGGAGAAGATAGGGCGTACTAATTAAAGTTACGACATTACGTAGTTTTGAAAACAAAGCCAGTGACGCGTTTAATACGATACCCTAAAGGGGTTTTTTGATTTGCAGATTTATATTTTTTTAACCCAAAAATGGATTTTTTATTGAAACAAGATAAATATTAAGAGCAGAATTTTTTACCATCTCTTTGATGCAAATTGAAACTTTTAAAAGTTCAATGCAAGGAATGTAAACAACATATTTTTACTTTAGAATTTCTTAGCCGCAAGGCAACTGAAAAATCACTTCTGGAAACATCATCAATTACTTTTCAAATTTATATAACGTTTAAAAAAGGGTAATGTTGTGTAAGGAACGGGGTCCTTTGTGTGCACAAGGTCCTTGATACAATTTTATCTGATGCTAACGTCTCAATTTTAATTTCTCGAAAATAAAATTTTTGACTGAACTTTTCATCGTCAGCTGAATAAATACATCATCCAGATTTTTTCACATAAAAATAATAAAATGTCTTTTTGTGTTTGAGCACATTAGCTGATAATGTTTTATCATCAACAAGAAACAGCACGTTTTTGTCCCGATTTAGTAATTACGTTCAGTGACTTAACAGATTTCTGAGAGGGTTCTTTTATTATAAAAGTCAAAATAACAATTGATGATGGGCTATTAGTAATGTATAAGTTAACATAATGAACCCACTCTCTTTCTATATTTATTACTAAAATTAAAATTACTACTTCCAATGTGGGTTAAGGACGCAGATTTTTAAATATTTTCTTTCTAAAAATTTATGGAGAAACTTTTCAGAAGCTCACAAACATCAGTCTTCTTCAGCTTCTTGAAAAACCTTTTTGTGTAAGGATTTATCAATAACATTTTTATGGAATCTTCGAGCAGCTAGAATTAGGTGAAATTATGGTTTGTTTTCGCTTTCCTATTGTAACGATTTTCTTTTTCCAATTTTATTTCCTAACTTGAAATTTATAGAAAGTACTTAATTAGAAAATGTAAACAAAAAAATTAATTACGGCAAGCACCAGAACCAAGATCAACGATGGCATTAATTTTTTTGCTATATCGGGGTCTTTACACATTTATCATCAAGCTTAACTGTTAATTGGGAATTTAGGCTTTAACCCATTTGCATCGTTAGGAGATTTGACAAATATGTATGTTAGAAACAGTGACACCCCTACTAAGTAGTTTTGCAACTAGGCCCCTAGCCCTGACCTGAGATTACTTTAATTATTAATAATTTTAAGTAGCATTAGAGTACTTTATTATTAAGTTGATATTTAGTGAAGATTAGTTCATTTGAGATGGAAGATTATTACAACGCAAGACGCTGAGTTTTTGTATTAGTTTTCTCAAGAAACAAATCAAGATCGAATATATTATATTCATATTTCGAGCACCAAGAGTAATAATTTATTATCGCTCCATATTTGGAAAACTACTAAACCAAAATGTACCCTTGTAAATTAGAGTATGTAGTATATTATTATATTTATTTGAGTAAGGAGTTCAACTACCAAAAGGGAAGATCGTCATCAAAAGTTTATAGAATTAGATGAGATAAATGGAAAATTAATCGTATTAAATAAATTATAAATCCGATTATTGGAACCGAATATTTGAATAAGTTTTATTTTAAGCTTTACTTAGCTTATTTTAGCATTTCTGATCTACGATTTATGTAATAAAATTTATTATGATGGGTAAGTAATATTGAATTCGATAATATACTGTTAAATCGAATTGAAAACACATCATTTTTGTAATCCGATTCACTTTGTACAGTATCCAAAATTTATTTTAATGAAGTAATTTATTTTTAATTTTAAGTAGGGTACATAACTACAAATTTCTGCACCATCTGGTGTTCACGAAAACAAAAATTGCCACTCCTGTCGTAAGTAAAATTTGAGTGACTCGCACTTCTATCGAATAATAATGTGTGAAGTAGTAAATTTGAATTGTAATTTCAACATTGATTGTTTTATTAGAAGCTGGGAATTGTACTTTATTTATTCATCTGTAGAAAGGACTTTTAATTTAAGTTTTTACAGGTAGATTGCATTGTTCTACCAACCATATTTTTAAACTTTTATTGTCATGATTTTTTTATTAAATTTTTAATCATTCTTCTGATTACAAAATATGAATTTGTATGATGGGATTTTATCAAAAAATTCAACTGCATTTGCATCTATTCACTCTGAATGGGTTAATTCAATATTTTAGTTTTTTATTTCCCAAACGATTATTAAGAAATAGCAATTTAAAAGCCCTTTGGAAAAATATGCTTAGTGATTTGCTTTTTGTGATTTATTACAAAAAAATAATTGGAACCTTTGTCTACATAAATGTAAACAAATATTCTAATTTGCTTATAAGAATATGGCATAAAATGAAATTATAAAAAATATTTCATTTGGGGATTCCCCAAACGTCAAATTTAATTTTATCCCAACTTTCTATGAATAAGTAAAGCCTTTCCACATTTAGATAAACAAAGTTATAAAGAATAATATGCTTATAAGTAACTATATTAAATTTTCAAACATGATATAACCTAAACAATGTGATGTATCAAATTACTTTTAAAACAAGTCCTTAAAAATTAATTAGCAATAAAAGCAGAAATTGGTAAATATAAAGTGCACTCAAAAATTCTAGTGATTCTCACTCAAACAGTACTATCTACATAATAGTAATCTTGAATTCAGTTACTTTTCAATTTGTTTTATTGAAAACAAATCATTTGACAATATCAGAGATAACAAACATGATAAAAACATATTATTGAAAGCTCTCAATTTGAATCATCTCAAAATTCTTTTTAAGAATCAAAGTTAAATGAAATAAAATTACCTATTGAAGTTCATTTAAATCGGGTCGTATCTGTAGTCTTACAAGGTTTTTAAAGTCTTCTAACTTCTTGAGATTGGTTCAGCGGCTTATTTGCCAGCTCGTTTGGATGTGTTCCAATTTTATTTTGATATTTATGAAAGAAGTCTTTAATTTCATTATTTACTCGTGTCCCTTGTAGGTCTCGTTAAATGACATCGCTTGGCACATATTATTGGTCTTAATAGTTTTTTTTATCTGGGATTTTGTTAATCATTGATTTCCTTCCAAAGCTGTCAATTTATTAATCACAACTCTTTTCGTTTGTTAATGTTAGCTTTCTGTCTATAACCAAGAGATAGGTCAAAGTTATTTTGCTGCTACCACGAAGTCGGATTTGTGCTTTACTTATTGCGGAACCCAATTTACAGACAAAAATCTTTTTGACTTAATGAAAGAATCATTTCTATATTAGAATCTCACATATCAGTTTATGTTTGATGCTAAACGCCGTATTGGCCTGGGTAAAGTCACCTACCTATGTAATTGGTGATGGGATTAAGCTTTACCGTGTGGGTAAAGAATTTATGAGTTTTAGTATAAATGTGACCCCAGATAAACGGGCAATGTTTTACGTTTTCGTACAGATTAAAAGCGTTTGTGTAAAATGGAAAACTGGTAATTAGCAGTAGAATTTAATTTTAAAATCTCTTCTGTGTTGGACTTGACTATGCTGAATAAATTGAATTTTAAAATTAAATAAACAAATTATTGTTCTTACATTGATATGAAGACGCACTAAATTATAAACTAAATTATACTAAATTATGTCTTGGAAAGTACAGGGTTGGGAAAGAACAAACAGAAGACTAAAATCATCACAAAGCTCATCTTACAGCAAAAATATGCTTTTCAAACAAGAAATTATAAATAATATAATTACTAATATTTGAGACATGAATAAGTCTTTTTGGGGTGAGGTAAATTAGAAAGAAGGCTTCTTTTCTCGATAAGCCAAGCCAAATACTTACAAGTCAATTTATACATCTAGACAAATTTACTAACGACATGAGTTGTCAGTAATCACATACCGCGATGAAGCGGCAATCTCAATCAATCTAGATAATTTCAAAGAAATTATACTTCTGAAAGACAGCTAAACGGCTATATCGTTAAGAAACATAATTAAGAAAAATAATGGCTAAACTGAGAAAAAAACAAATACATTACAAAATGCAACTGACCTCGTATCCACAATTTTACACGGTTTCTGAATTATCTAATAGAAAAATCAGGAAAATAAAGTGAATAAAAATCAACGTCTGAAAACGAGGAACTAGAACGTTATTTTTAAATAAGAAAATAAAAATTGGAATTAAACGCTCGAGCTCTTTTTGGTAATTATTAATGTATATCACATTACACAAAGAGAACTCTTGACAGTTTAGGGCAGATGTAATAAATTTAAAATTACGCAATTCAAATTTTTGTCTTTGTCAAATTGGTGCTTTTTAATTTAATACAGTTCTTTTTTTGTATTTGATAAGTACCACATTAAAATAATGAAAGTTTCCAAATACATGTAATGGGAATTATGGGATTAACCGAAAATTCAACTTGAAGTTTTAGTTGGTAAAGTTTTTAATAAGCAAATACTCTTGTGACTCTTAATTTTTTTTTTATTTAACAAAATGAAATACGAGTAGTTGGAATAGAAAAAATCATAATAAAAATTTTTCTTTCCGGCAGGACTGTCAATATCAATTACTCCAAATTCAGTTCCGTGATTGATTTGTCAATAGACATTACATATTAGAATTTACATAAATCATCACACCGAGACGCTTAGAAACCACATTGTGATTACAGCACAATGATAATAACACGTCGACAATGCAATATAATGGAAGTGTGATTCTAACAAGACCCGCACAAGTTATACTGCACGATTATTATACGGAAATTAATTTGAAATTGTGACAGGTTAATTTGTCTGATTTATTTTTAACTGTCAATTACAAGGGAGATTAACTCAAAGCTCTATACAAACACAAACAGGCATCAAAAATGTGATCAAAATTTTGTTTAGCATCACAGTTGGAGGTGTGGGAAACTGAAACTTGATTTCATTTACCACCACTTTGTTGATGTTGTATGTTTGCCAAGCTGTAAACATGCGAGAAAATTGAATACATCCAACACTGTAATATAACATATTCCAACATTTTGCTATCAACGAGTAGGCATATTACAAACTTAATCCATTTACTACGTGTTCTATACATTAAACTAATAATGGAGGCACTTATTTCATAAGTGTTTAATTCCGAAAATGGAATGGGATGAATGGGTGGAGAGAGCGATGTCTGTCGTTTGAATTTAAGAAACACTACGCGGCAGAGATCCTGAATTAAATCCCGGTGGGGCTGTATAAAAAAATGTGAAAAGGAAACAAGAAAGTGTAAAAATAAAGTGATCAATCTTATAAAATAAACGTTAAAATTCTGTGTCGTGCAAATGTACAATAAAAATGTGTTCCGGTATTTCGAAATTTTTAATTCAAATAATTTTCCAGTTTTTCCAGAGCGGTTTCATAATTACAACTGTTACGAGTGTAATGAAAACTGTAACAAGAAAACAAAACAAAGCACTTACTGGAAAACTTAAATAAGAAAAGAAATGTATTTGTGTTGCCTGGATTATCCTGGAGTATGAATTATAACTTGTGCTATTTTCTCCAAGGAATTTCTTTATTTATTACGTTCGTGCATATTTTGCACGAATGCGCTTATTTTTAAAATTCTCGTGGTACTTAAATTATCAGGATAATGCAAGCGAAAAACGTTTGTTTTCATGTTAATGGAGCATCATTCTTCTGTTTATCGCGACAGTAAAGGATACGATCACCATTTTTCTATGTTGTTTTAACCCTCAAGAGAAATTGCAATATGAAATTCACAACGAAAATATCGTTATTTATGGGTAAAAGTGATCATCAGAAATGGTTGTGAAAATTTTATCCCTGATGTTCTATTCTGCTCTTCCGTTGAGGAAATCAAGCTGCGTATTATTGGAATAGTGCAAATAATCGTAAGTATGTCAAAACTTGAACCTTGTCATATGAACGTTATCTTTCCCGGCTTACAAATGAGACGCCAAGACGCCAAGTTATTCTACTTGATAAACTTATATCGGTATCTCTGTAATATTAGTGTCGCGTTTCGCCTCATGCTATTTCAAGTATTTACATAAAGTGTATGTAACTATTCTGCAAGTGTTACAGTAAGCAAAATTTAAAAGTCCTTTTAATCCATTGGTATTGGCCTCGGGCGAGAGTCAATATCTTAGCTATTAAACAGCTAGCTATATAACGAAGCGTACTTTATAAGCTACTTTAAATTTTCAATTAAATTTTAACAGCTTAAGCTACTTTTTTAAATTAGCTACGCTATTTAAGACTAAATTATAATAATTTACACAGATTATTGTACACAGACGACTAAACATTAGTATATACTACACATTCAAAATTTTAATTTGCATTTACAAAGTTGTCACATATTTTCAAAGCTAACTTACTACAAGAATATTTCCAAATTTCTGCTACATAACAAGACATACTACATAGCATCCCCATCACAACACAATTTAAGCGCTTTGAATTCACTCTAATGCTATTCAGCTTTCGGAACATAATTAGTTTTCAGTTTAGCTTTCGTACGTACTTACATCGATGACATTTAATAGCAAGCAAAAATTATGTACTTTTCCAAAGAGTAGAATTTCCAAAGGTGAATTTGGTGTTCTTCCTTCAAAATAACAAATCACAATAATTATTTTAAATTAATTCCAACATATTATATCACTTGTTTGCAGATAATATGGTTGTGTTATATTATAAAGCAATATTTTGCAAAATTAGGTCATAAAAGACAAAACTTATCAGCATGGTTAAATAGCAACAAATTAAAGACGAGGAACAAACGAAGTGTTGTTGAGAAAACTAAGTTATAATATGAACCTTAGGAAGAAGAACCAAAACTTGCAAGGTTAAAACAGAAAGAGATAAACTGTTGCTTTCATGATAGAAGTCTATAATCAAGTAACAAATTATTACATTTTAGACAGTAAAAACCAAATTAGTTCGGCTATGTTTATAACTTTCATCAAATAATACAGTTTAAAACTTTATTTTATATATTATATTATTTATAATCCAGTATTTAGGAATCGTGAATTGAAGAAATTCTTCATGTACCTACCTATACTTTCATGAACAGAAATGTTTTAAAGTTTGAATAATTTCAATAATTAAATACAACTAAAGTTGTTATTATTTTAACCTTAACGAGAAGTTAAAAAAAGTTTTTTGCTTCAACAATTAAATTTAAAACTACCATCATTATTATGTTATTTGAGATTAGACGTCCTAAATGGAAACATTTATTATTATTATTCATTTTGTTATTGCTTTTTATTTGAAAGAATAATATGATATTTAATTTATCAAATATTATTTTTTCACGTAAAGCAAAAACGCGAGTTAATGAAAATATTAGCAGTTTTTACCAACTTTTATTTGTAATTTTCTTAAATAAACGTCGAGACATACAAAGAATATTATTAGAAGCTACTAAATTGTTATTTACTTTATATTATCTACTTTTTATATTAATTAAATTAACTTGCTGTTTATAAAAAGTACAAGAGGCATTTTACGCCAAATTCACCTGATTGCGACTGTCCTTTTTTTTACTTTGTGTAAGTGTTAATTTATCAATTGATAGCTAGAAAAATAAAGAATATTTATGAATCTGCCCATCTGAAGTGAGTAAGTCAGTCAGTAATTTGTCAATCACTAATGGCCGTTTTTCAATTTACACTGTAAATTCTTTGACAAAAACAAAACATTTGAGATTATTTTTATTACGCCCTTGGCTATGTTTTAAGCCACACAACCAAATCAATATTCAATTTTTAGTTTGTTTTAAAATTGGTCTGTGGTTAAACGTGTAAATTTGATACTTGAGGTGTTATCTTTTTTTTAATTTACATAGTAAATTGTGTGATAAAAAACAAAATTTTAACACATATTTAGTTAGGCTTAATATTAAAAGCAATCTGAAATAGTATTTTGCTTTGATTCTGTAGCATAAAATATAACTACTAGCGTAATCAAATACATATAACCTCAACAATGTTTAGTCGTCAAGGAATTTACTGTGCAAATTTTGAGAAAAATGGAAGACCGTCATCAGTGTCAAATTAACACTTTTGGCTATTACGGTAATTGGTATACGTAATATTTTTGTGTCATTTTAAATCATACTTGAAGAAACAAAATAAAAATAGTGAGTCACGTCATGTAGATTTCGTGAGTAATATAATATGATAGGTACTATTTACAATTTGTTCAAATTACTATAAAAGTGTCCACATGAAAACTGAAATGATAATTAAAACTAATTTTTGATTACATGGACAGACCACGTAGTTTTGCTACTATTCTTCTCAATTTTAACTTTTGTTGTTGAATTTCTGGGTCAGCCCTTCAACCCGATTTAACTTGCCTTGTTAAGGTTTTATGTTTGTTGTAATTTAAAAATAAAAAAAAATGTAATAAAGCTCACTTCTTAATAAATTACTCTTTTGTCTTATTGAATTACTTAGCACCTGCTACGTTTCCTAGTCGCCAAGAAATCACCTGTGCGGAAAAATTCACAAGACTCTAAGCTCTGAACATTGAAAATAGATAGCCACTCTCTCATCACGGACTTATGAGGAAAGTTGATTTAAGCTTAGTTATCGGTAATATTTGAAAGTTTCTTCAGCCTATTCCTGAAAGTTTATGAATTACCTACGTTAAATTTAACTGTGTTTACTCAGCTCGTTAACTTTAAATTAACGAGAAAATTATCAAAACTACAGTTTAAAAGTGGGTTACTTTACTCTGCCTGAGACAAATTCATAACTGTTTGATTAGTTATTCAAAATTACTCAAACACTATCCTGTTTATAACAATATTGTTCTTTCACAGAACTCAATTTAGCATAAGACATCGACAACTATAATATAAAAGTCCGGACTGTTTAGCTTCTTAGTAGAAAATCTACCAATTTTTTCCTGTAGTTTCTCGTTTGTGAAGAAATTGTAAGTGTCAAGGATGGAAGTGACGCGTGGTTTAAAGACCGTGAAAGGAAAGTCATGGAAAACTGCACTTGAACGACTGGTGACATTTCGTCTCAACGAGTTACGTCCCGAAATATCGTTTTAGGCTTAATTTATGAATTGCGGCATTTATTTCACCATGCTGTCAGAAGATCCACTTGCTGGAAAAATATTGTAAAATGCCCATTCCATTCCATAAAATATTTCTTTAAAATCCAATTACTATTGATTATGTTGAATGTCATAATTAAGTGAGCAAGGATAATGAACTCGACATGAAATTTCTTTAAAAGTGACATCATAATTTGAGACTCTTGGATGGAAGAGAAGCTTATTATTATACAAATTCATCCTATTTAACTTCTACGAGTTTATATTTTTTATATTTCACGTCCAACGACTACTGCAATACAATACAGTGAATAATTTAATAAAAGGACGAAATTCATGCGAAAAAGATTACAAAATGATACCATCATTTATGTTTCGTCCAAATTGTAAAATTATTCACTTTCGTTTAATGAATACAGAATTTGCTTTGGTGGGTGGATAAACTATACACTCTCGCACGTAGGGGAATTTTTTAATAGTATCATTTCAAAGGATTTAATTAAACAATTTAATTTTTCAACGTGGACAGTGTAAACCACTGCTTTAAATTGATTTTTATTGTTAATTGATTAGCATTTTGTAATTACCTCCATTGGATTCGTTTAATTGTACCTACCACCAGATCCGTGTACATGCACTCAACACAACAAGGTAAAAATTTATTGCCTCAAAAAATAAATCGATAAGTTTCTCATTATATAAAAATAAAATGAATTGTGATGCGTAAAAAAAGAATAAATCATGGCCGCACGTTGAAAATATTGCTTTTAGGGTTTTTATAATTTTGAAGGTATTTCTTGTGGTAACCTTCTAAGAAATAAATAGGTTTAAGAATATTACAAACACAATTTTTTGCAAAGCTTCAGTATCGGATAAATTCTAGAAATTGGTTTTAAAAAACTAGAAATAAAGTCACAAATATATTTTTATTTGTAAATATCTGAGTTATTTATGTGTCCAGGTTAAAAGATGCGAATAAATTTAATTCCCCTTTTCAAAATTATTTTAAAACCCACTCGTTTTTTTTTTAAAAAAAGGTAGTTTACTGGTGTTGTTTAAATTGTAAATTTTTTAATAGAAAATTAAGTATCAAATCAGAATTTACATATTTTGACAATGGAGTACTTAAACTTGCAAATTATTGGCTAAAAACGTTTTTTTTTAAACGAACTTATGGTAAAATATGGAAATCCCTAAAGTTTTAATATACCTGGAATGCTTACTAAAATAATTATTCGACTGTTTCTTGTATTTTCTGTACCTACTTAAAGTTTCCAACTGCAGTAAGTTTTAAAGGAACATTAAATCTCAAGAACAGCAGATTTATAAAGTTTAGTTGGTTGTCTTGAAAGTAACAAGAGATAATCACGCTACCAGCTTTAAAAAAAGTGTGTCTTTTGGCGAAATTTTCTAATACATTAAGCAGTTAAAAAATATGTAAAAGAAGCCAAAAAATTAAAAACAAAAATTTAGAGAAGAATTTAGAAGAAACTTGCGTGAACTTTTTCCTTCGCCCTCGTGGATTTCTATTCTTGTTTTTACTGCAAAAATTTTACTTGCTCTTTTCTACTATGTTTTATCATCATTAGTTTCAAAGGAAGTTGTAAAAACTGGTAATACTAAAATTTTTATTATAGTGTTAAATATTTCATTTTCTGAAAAGGGTCTTTTTGAGACTCGATCCATTCTTAATAAATAATTTCCCTACAATCGTGAGTGGTAACTTTAAAATTTATAAACAAATCTACTTATTCAAAAAGTAAGGGTTGGTTTTAACGCCTGTTTAAGATTAAAGAAGATAAACACAAATTCAATTTGCCACTGCTGTAAAAAAATAGCGAAGTGAATAAAACCCAGGTTACTCCAAAGCAGCGTTTCAATGGAAAATGCTTTAAAGGGAAGTTAAAGTTTCTTTCAATAATATTCAGATTTTTAGTTATTATTAAAATTTGAGGTAGAATGAATTTCTTGTTTCAATTTTACAACACGATCGTTTAACTTGTTTTTAAAATTTTCCATTATTTGGTCATATAAGCGCTATTATTTTATCGTCGAACTCAGTCGAGAAAATTATAAAACTTAATTTTTAAACAGTAAACTTTCCAATTTTTAGTGGGTATTTTAAAACGCGCAACGAATATTTAGGACCTCGAAAGCTTTTCCACACAATTTCGTTATTTAATGATCCTTAAGCTTTGCGTGCTGAGAAATTAGAAGAGTTTAGTGTGGAAGAACATGTAGCGTGTTTCTTTTGGTTTTCGTATTAACAAAAAAATTTGCCATTAAATTTGTACGTCGGTTTTGCTACATTTTAATTAAACGTCTACATCCTCCTCGAACAAACAAAATCGCTTGATTTACATTTTTGTAAAAGTTTAAAGATGTTCAGAAAACCCAACTTTCGTAAATATCTCGTTTTTCATATTTTCATCTGTCTCCTACAGGACGTGATACATGAGCTTAAGAAACAAAGCACAACATTTTTTACTTATTATTATTCTATTCAGAACTACAAATCACGAAAAAAGAAAATTATTCGAAGGATACAAATTTAGGGATCACTACGTTTGCTCTACTTTTTGATTACGAAAATTTTCTAAATTCCTGTTTTAATGTGTAAACTTCTTTTATAAGTTTTGAAATGATTATTTTTACGGTACTAAAACACAAACTAAAATACAAAATTCGATAACTAAATATGTACATCACTCACAAACAAAAACGACTTGACATTATTTTGAAATTAAAGAAAAATTCTCGTATTATGCATTCCACGTTGTCACAGACGATTTCTTGAAAAAAGAAATCGGATAAAACAATTTCGGGTGTAATTTTAATATCTCGTGGCGTCACATCTTATAACACCAACAAGAAATGAAGTTTTCCTTAGCAAAAATAAACCGTGATACTTGACAAACGAAATCCTGACAAATGTAACGCATAAGCTTTAATATCCGTCTTATTATAGAACTTACAAATGTTAACAAAATTTTTATACAATTGTTGTTTAATAAAAGTACTTTTTAATTGAGTCAAATTCGTTGGATAAATTTTCACCCTTATCGAAGTGTCTTTCAAGTTTACGTAGTAATAACTTCGACGTGGATTGGTGTCGGCGTCAAAATTAATACCTGTCATCCATTTAAATTTGATTGAATAATATTCAACCAATATTAAATTTAAACTGGCCTTTTCATAAAATTTCGTTTTAGATTAATATTATTTAATAAATTTAATAAAACTCACCCAAGTTTGGAATCCTGAGAGGAATCTTGTATGTCCTCGGGCCCATAACACCGGCACTCCTGCATGGTTGGCAGCCATGGTTACAGCAAAAGCTGCAGGGGAATCACCTATTACGAGTAAAGCAGCTACGTGTTTTCTTTCAAATTGTTCGCATAGGTTTTCTAATAAATTTGCGCTGAAACTTCCATTTTCAGGTAACTCTATTACTAAGGTATCAAGGGTGATGTTATGTAGAGACGTATCAAATTTGTTTGAAAGATATGACTGAGTTATATTTGACAAAGTTTTGTTAAAAGCTCTACTAAAAGTTTGACCCGCCGTAGTAGCTGCAATAGCAAAGTACATCCTTCCTCCTTGATGTCGTCTATTGACGTAGTACGGAACGCCGTTGGGCAGTTTCTTTACACCTACAGGAACTTGTTTCTTATTTGCATCCCCTAATGAATTTTCACTACCTTCTTGATATCCACGAACAAAAATAAAATTCAGCGCAATGTTAATAAAAATTATTTGATACAAGAAGCAATTAATGTAAGAATTATAGTTCATGTTTTCTGTTATCGTAAATAGGAAAAGGATTAGGAAAGTTGGGGTAAACTCAAAAAGTTTTTCTCGTTATAAGATGTCATACTTTTAAATTTAACGGTCTCAAAAATTTATCTTGCTTTTCGTATGCCCAATTCATTATGGTGTCTAGGTCGATTATGAGAATCAACGTTTTTGACATTTTAAAAATTTTTCTTATTGTTTATTTTCCTGACAGTGAACAATTACTTTGATTTTATTGCTTTTTTACTTGAGTGAAGGCAAACCTGCCTTTCCAATTTATTTAAATTTCACTTTATGAAAGTTGGGTTTGTGCCATTTAAAGATATTCATAATGTTTTTCTTTTCCGCCTTGCGTAGATTGTCATCTCCTTCACCTGGAACAAAAGTAAAAATCTTATTTTATTGCTTAAATTTAATTGTAAATTCGGGCAATTAAGGAACTTAAGCATTTAAGGATTTCTTGCATGAGTTCAAGTAATGAGGAGAAAAGCAAATAGAATAAAATTATTAAACCTAAAAATAATTTAAATTTTAAATGAAAAAATGTATTAATAATTTCAATCTCAGTTTTAAAACAAACTTTTATTTTAAATTTACTACAAAATTTATAATCAGTAAATTTACGTTGCTGTGATAATAATATTCACTGCACAAAAATCTCCATTTTGCATGTAATTACAATTTAATTGCTGAAATAAATGCAGCAAATTTATAAATTCGTACAAACTTCTACTAGGTATATTAAAAATTAACTAAATTTAAATTTTTCACGAAGACAAAGTAATTCTTAATGCGAGAAAGATAAACAAAAATCGGTTTTGTTATTGAAATTTAATTACAGAAACTAAAATTCAAAATTAAATTAATCGGGTTGAAAAAGCTCTCGGAGCTCAAAATTAATCAGTTTTTATTTTTAAATACTAACGTAGCACACCAAAACAAATCTCAAAAAATTGGGTAAACAAAAATTTGTTTTATAAACGAATACCAAACTTTGCAAGAAGTATTACCGAAATAATCTACCTAAAATAATTAATTAGAATTTGAGGGAGTTTCTACCAACCATAATTTATACCTAAGTTTGTTAATTATCTATACCGTGATGAAGACGATAAACAACTTAGTTAAATTATATGTTATCTAATTAAAATTTATATAATTTTAGCAATTATTTGTAAGTTATTACTTAACCTACACCATTTTACGCTTTTATAGAAAAAATTATTTGTAAGCCTTTACGAGTTGATTATTTTGCTTGTTAAATAATGCTGCTGTTGAATTTTTTAAAAATTTGGGTTTTTCAGAAACCCATTATGCTCAATTTGCTGGTTTTACGGAACAACAAACTTCACTCAAAAACTAAAAGCCGTTTTTAAAAAGTTGAAAGTCATTTAGCACTATAACTTCAGAATTTTACTTTATATCGTAACTTGTAAAAAAAGGTTAAAAAAATCAAAAAATTTCATTATAAGTAGAATATTAGTTTTAAGTGCTTAAATTTGGTTATTTTAAGAAATACAATTTATAATTTACTAAAGCAAAAGAAAACCATTTTGTCATTGTTAAAAAGTGTAATTCTGTAACAAATCAATTAAGCTCACTTAGATGGTCGTATTCCGGATGTATAAGTGAACTTTATGAATTCCCTCAAAAACAAAAAGGTATTTTTTAAATTTAAAAGTAAAATTAGTGACTTGAAGGTGTTAGGTAAATATAGTATAATTTAAAATTTTTAATTTTTAAGTGGAAGGTCCACAACTCCATTATGAATTTGACTGCATTTTTATTACTAGAACTTCACTGCTTCACAAATTTGTTATTGTGAAAAATATGAAGTTAAATTTACTAATACAAGTTAGTGCTTTATACTACTTTTCAAAAAGTATAATGTGATATTTTTAAAAAATTTATATTTGGGAGAAATTAATTAAGCTCGTTTAGATGCGTTTTTAGGTCTACAAGAGAGCTTAATGGGTTCCTTCAAAAACAAAGAAATATTTTCAAAATATAAAATCAACGTTAGAAACTCTGGTGTATAGATAAACGTTCTATAATTTTATAATTCAAAATTTCATAGTAAACCAATACAACTTGAAAAGGAACTGCGTGTTATGTAGACTTCTAATTCTCCTATTTTTATGGCTTCACATTTAGGTTATTTTAAGAAATATAAAATTTAATTTACTTAAACATGTTAATATTTTATATTACTTCAAAAAAATTTATTTTCACATTTTCAAAAAATTTCATTCATTTGGAAATCAATTAAGCTCATAGCAGTTGGTATTTTGTGTTTAGAAGTGAGCCTACGAGCTTAAATGGCTAATTTCTAAACTAGTACATCGTTAGTGACTCTAAATTGGTGTAAAACGTTTACATATAATCAAAAACTTTTAAATAAATTGTTGGTTATCCGATCTATAACGCTGCAAATATAGGTCACTTAGCAAAATATAAACTTTAATTTACTAATAACAGTAAATGTTTTATATTGGTTTAAACAATTTTGTTTATGCATTTTCAAACAATTTAAGTTCTTATCAAAGCAATTAAATTTATTTGTATAAATTGTTTCCAACACAAATGAGCATAATGAGCTCCCTAACTAACTAGAATAAATGTTTTTTTAAATATAGCACTGTATGTTATTCCAATTTATTAAAACGTATTTAGCAAATTTAAAATTTATTTTAATCAATTTTTATTTAAATATATTTTTTACATATTAATTAAAATTATTGGGGTAGAGCTAGGGTGCCTAAAATAAACCTAATGCTATTTCTCACAAAGTAATTTAATCAAATTCGTTATTAAAGTAGGAAGTTGTGACATTTCACAAACAAAATTTTAAAAATAAACGCAGATTTTCTTCATAATTCAAAAGCATTCCTCGTTGAAAAACAGGTGGTTTTACTTACAACATATTTTATTATTTAATTAAATTATGACATGTTATTCGTTTATAATGTTTCATTCTTAATTAAAAAGTGAAAAGAATTTAGCAACATCCCTGGAGGTTTACAAAATATTTTATAATAACAAAGTCAGCTAATTAAAAAATTAAATACAATTTCTTTAATGTAATGCTGTCAAAATTTTTCAATTCTTTGCTGCTTTGAAAATAATTATTTTAACAAATGTACAACAAATTTATGCAACTAAAAATTCAAATGTTACCAAAACAACGAGTTTAAATAAAAGCTCAAAACAAAAATAATGTAATTTTAATTTTGTTGTAAAATTAATTTTCACAATTTATGGTTAAGCCGCATCGGTGAGCTTTATTTACTTTTTGAACATAATTTCAATTAGTGAGGAAATTTAATTGGTTGCTATTGGCATTATTTGAGAACATAAATATCCATGGAAAAATTAGAAAAACTTATATCGGTAGTTACTGAAAAATGTGTAAGAATTTGCGTTACTATAATTTCCGAAAATCTGAAAATCGGGAAATTTTAATCCTAAATTGATTTTAACTTTAAGGAATAAGATTTTATAAACCTCAGCGGCGCAAAGTAATATATTTACGATGTTTACAACTTGACCTAATAAAACCTGCCTTTCAAGCATAAATCAATTTAGAAAAATTCATTTAAATTTTGTTATAACCGCAGACCATGATCTTTCATCAATAAAATATAAGTTCACAAAATAACTTTAGGCAATTGATTTTGAAAATTCGTAATAGTGGGTACATAGAACGTGTACTATTGTGGGGAAAAGTGCAATGGTAAAAGCAGACTCGTGAGAAGAAAACATCCGTTTTTAAAAGCAAATCAAAAAAGCTTTATCAAGCTCTCGTACAACCCAATTCAAGAATTTTCAATTTCACACTTCGTAAATACGAAAACTCACTAATAAAAACTTTTTAGTTTTAATGAAAATTTATTCCTTATTCGAAATAAAAATTATGTCTATGTAAATCCGTTACATTTTTTATTATACGTATGTATACATCAGTCGATCCAAAAATATTTTGATGTTTCCGTTGTTATGAAAAAGAAAAAAGGCAAACTAAGCATAAAATTTATAAATAAAAGTAATAAATCGAATCGATTTCATATTTTGCACATCAAAGTTTACTGAATTATTTAAATATCGGATATATTGCTACCCCGAGTGGAACGAGTTAATTTTTAATTTTCAACTAAAATAAAATAATTTTTTGATTAATTAATAAACCCGCTAAGTGAAGTTAAATTAAAACCTTGACACGTCGTTGATGATTTTGTAATACGAGCGCCTTTACTAATTGATAAAAAATCGACCTAAATTTGATTTATCTGACGAGTCTTCGGTTTTGGTTTTATTTGCATTGCTATGCATAAATTTCCAAGTTGAAAATTAGCAAATGAAATGCTCAAAATTTGTTTCTGTATGAATATTTAAATAAAGTCAACTGCATTAAAGCACATGAAGAATTTAATAACACAAAGACGACACAAATAACTGACATTCTTGTGTAATAATTAAAATCGTAGGTGATTTGTGTACATTTTAGAAGTTTTCCACCAAGTTTCGTCTCTTTACGTTCAGATAATATGCAAAAAAAGCGATGCTTTCTGAAATTTATAACACTAAAACACAGTTTCTGTGGACATTTTACGAAAATACCAGGATTTATGTTTAAAAGTAAAATTTTCACTATCGGAACGAAAATTCTCGCTTTATCTTATCATTTTTTACATAAAAACAGAAAATTGTATTGTCTTTGGTTTATTTTTTAAAATGTGGTATGTCAAATGCAATTTTGTAAGGTTTATCGTATAGTAGAAGCAATATTAACAATTGGTTTAGAAACCTGACAATAGTGCAGTAAATGGCATCAATTTTCAATTAAATTATTATTGTTTTGTTTTATTACTGTTTAGTTAATTAAGCATCAATATAATGGTTTGAGTTTAAAGTTTACATAACTCCGAGGTAAATCTTGGTATTGAAATATAAATTGAACGTAGCTACGAAGTGGAATCGAAAAGTATTGAAACACAGAATTCTTTCCTTTTAGTTCTTAAGGTGAGGGTAAAGATTTTCAGCATTTTTGCTTCAAATTCCCTCTGGCAAACTTTAAAACCGTTTTAATCTCGTTTTTAGCTTAAAAATTTACATTCTTCAGAAAAAGAGAAACGTTTTTTTGTACGAATAGAGAAACAATTTTATAATTACTTCACAATTTTCTAATGCTTCGTACTTGGTCGGAAAATTTTCTTAAAGCTCTTTTTGTTTAAAACTTAAGCATTTCGGTTACAAGTTGTAAACAAGAGGGTAAGTAAAATGGAAATAGTTTTAAGTCTTTATTAATGAATTTTCCATCTTGATTCCAATTCCCACAAGTAAAAGTTTGATTTTCTTAATAATTAAAAGGTATCTTTACGTGAGTGGTTGAACGACGTTATAACCAAAGTAGCTACGTTTTCACATTAAAAATTAAAAACTTTCAGCAAAGTATATTAGTCTCTTTGTCTTTCGCCATCAGAAAAATAACAAAATTATAACAAAGAAGAATTTTACTGAATATTAGGAAAAAATATAGAAAAGTCCCAAAATATGACTCGAAATGGTTTTTGAAGATTATAACCACGTCATTAAAAAACTAATGAAATGGGTAGATTTTTCTACCCATGTTAATGAAAACGTTTTAGTGAAGTCGGCTTTACACTGACAATTTTGTGGTCGGCACAAAGTTAACACAAATCATACCAAATAACAAAGAATGGGAAACCAGACGACCATTAAATCGATACAAATTAAGTTTCAGCAAAAAACAATTTAGGATGAATATGCAAAGTTAATAGAAGAAATGTCAAAAACATGAACTAAACAAAAAAAATATACAAAAAAAGTAGGTATTCTTTTACATTGACCTATTTAATATAAATTAATATATAATTTACGATGAAATATTACCTATTCATTGTTAAGATTTTTAAGAAAATTGCATTTTTAATTTTTGTGTTAAAAAATATATTGAATCAAAAATTTCACGTGTTAGAAAATTTGCAAAACTCTGTAATCAATAATATCATGATTTGAATAATCGCTTACAATTGAATTTATTAGATTGTCTGCATCTACGTATTTTTTGCGTTTGGCTCATGGGTCATGCTCCGCATTAAGCTGCTCTAAAAACAAATCTCTTTCATAAATTAGAACAAAAACTTAAATCAACACTAAAATATTTGAATTTTAACTGTAAGTCAAAATATACGTAGAAATTAAATTTACAAAACACTTGAGGGTATTTATTTATCTTTATATACCAAGATTGAATCAAAAATATTTTTGTAAATAATAATAGAGTGAAAAGGGAAAAGGTAGTTAAATTTCTTGAAAAATTCATAAAAAATATACTAATCTCGATATAGCAATAAAATTATGCAATATGACGTGGTTAAATGGTCATTAGTCATTACCAAGAAATCAATTTATTAATATTAATTATGATTATTAACTTATGTTTCTTACTTTTTCTGTTAATTTACTTTTGCGATATTTCTTTTTCAGCCAATATTAGAAAATGGTCACATTTCAAAAGTATGTTCTACATGGGTACTAATTTCTAATACAACACGGCCATAGTTGTTCGGTTTTTGGTTTTATAGGATAGACATCACCATACAAAATTTACATTAATACTAAGTTTATTAATATATTTTATTTAAAAGCAATTAAGTATAAATTTACATAATAACTTTCAGTATTAAATTCACACAGCTGGAAATCATCAAATTTGTTTTTCCATTTTGTATTAGAAAAACAACATTTTTAATTTCCTACGCCGGTGATTAAGTTTAGAGCAAAACTAATTAAAAAAATATTAATAAACTTAAATTTTAATTTTGAAAAAATATTGCATTGGATTCTATATTTGACAATTAATATGTAAATTTATGTGAATACAGTTGAAAAAACTATTTATTTATAAAATGAAAAATTAATAAATAATAAGCACATACTGCAATATATACGATAAAGGCTTTTATGCCAACAAATATTTTATCAGCATGGTTTCTGAAACATTTATTTATACATTCGTTTTTTGTATTTAGATTTACATTAAATTTGAATTAATGTTAAAATTTGATATTCCAATGAAACTAACGATGACTGGAAATTTTTAAAGAAGAGATTAAAATGTCAAACCAAATGGATTTATATAATAGTTATAAAATTGTGAAAAATATATAAATGTGTATTGGTTGTAAAATGGAATATTTGTGGGATTTTTATAAATGAAAACTAGACATTAGAATAGTTAAATTTATTAAAAAATTTAGAACAATTGAGTACCATTACGTGGAGGGCAAGAAAATAAATTATAAATTAGGAACTCAAAATTAACAAATTCGAGAAATTAAGACAAGAAAACAAGATAAATAGATAAAAAACTATCCTACAAATAAAACAGTTAAACACAGCAGTCAAACACCGAAATAAGAACGATTAAAGACTAAAGATCATCACCTGATTCGCTAGACATAATATGCTGAATCAATAAAATGTAAATTGAGAACAGAAATTAGAGTTTTAATGATGTACTCTTACAAAAAATAATAAATAGTCAGAAATGTTATATAAAATCAGGTACCAAATGAGGTTTGGATTTGAAAGAAGCAGAACAAAATAATGCTAAGTTATAAAAATAGCTTTAAAAGGACTTTTGGTAGAAAATAAGTGGAGGAGAGGTAATGGGAAAAGACTTACCAGAAAGTAGGTGTAAATTGTACATGAAAGCTGGAATGAAATAGTAAGGACACAACGGTTCAGGTGATTGGGACACTTATAGTAAAAATTGAAGAGAAAATAGGTGGATCAAGATTCCAAACAATAAAAGATGGTCCAATGTAGTTAAAAGCCATGGTTTTCAAGGTTTCTTAATGCAATCATATAGAATATTATTAAACATTTTCTTTACTTTTTGTTGTATTTTTCGTGGTCAATTTATCTCCAGTGGCGTAAGTGGTCTCTCGTGTTTTGTTAGATTTCATCGTCCCTCGAGTTTGTTGTGTTTGGTTGTTTTTCTATTTTCGTCTTCAATTTAAAAAGACTAGAGAAAACCAACACGCCATTTCTCAAAAATTAAGCTACAAGATGATTACATTAAGTTGATGTGTGTGTTGGGTAGTTAGGAAAATTGTTATGATACACGGTAAAGCTTTTACGTGCGATAGAATCCAAAATATTTACTTTGCTATTTTACTCACGTCGAAATTCTTTAAAAATACTACGAAAGAATTTGCAACATTTCAGGTACATCTATTAAATATCACAAGAATGTAATTTATGTAAAGGATATTATCTCTTTATGCGGGTATTAAATTTATACAGTTGTTATAAGCGTCCTTTGTATTGTGTTGACAAATACTTAAACAATGCAAATACTAAAAGAAGATCTACAGCAAATAGTAAAGTACTTGTAATGTTTATGTAACCTTTTCCTGAAGTAAGGAAAATTCTGTTAAAAATATAAATATTTTTCCAGCAATTCAAACTTACTTTTCTAAAACCGAATATAACTTTAATCACTTTTTTAATTTAAAATTAAATCGAACTATTGCACATTTAACTTAATATTCAGTTAAGAGAAAACATTTTCAATTACCAAACTTTCCGTTAACTAAGCAAAATGTAGCACAATTATGTTTTCTTAACTCACTTAAAAACTTTTTTCGTGAACTAGAAATAAACAACGAGAAGTTTTCCTTTTCCAAAATAAATTGTGCGAATCAATTTAAAAATTTTGAAACTTATAGGATTGTTAAGTTTTAAAATAAGATCGCGAAAACGCGAAATTGAAGCTACGGGCAAGAGTTGGGACGCGGCAGACTTTGATCTCGCGGTAAGGATTTCCACAGTGCCTAGTTTTCCAAATTTGTGCGCTTGCGTCCGCCCTAAATCGATGGACCCATCCCTTCGTGATAACACATAAATATAATTTTTATTTATTTATTACTCTTTTTTTTTCTAACTTGAACAAAAATATTTTTCAAAAATAGTTTAGTTTTTTAAACTTGCACCGAGAAATATGGAATTTTCCGAAAAGATCTTAATGTTAAAAAAACAAAATATTCGGTTTTATGTTTGTTTTACAAAATAAAATATCTTTGTGTTTTGTTATGTTTTTATAAATATTTGTTTAAAGCAAATTTAATTATAAAAATGTGTCAACTGACACTTACAAAATTATTTGTTTAACTATGTACCTTATAATAACATTAAAATACTTTACAATAGTCTAGCTGTCAATTTTATTTAAATTAACGGTAATAACGCAATTGTGCTTTGTGGTTACAACCCCAACTTGAAAATTACCTTACAATTTACAATTTCCGCAGCTTTCATACGTAGTATAACGATTCAAATTTGCTTGTTTCATTTCAAGAACGTCGAGATTAATATTTTCAAATGGAATACGTTTGTGATAATCTTCATCATTTATCTAATTGATTTTTCTTACAATGTGGAAAACTAACCGTTATGGTTTTCCTTTCAGTAGTTACATCTCCATAATTCATAAAACCTTTTAGCGGACAGTAAAATTTTGTTGAACAATCCAAAATGACTTTAACGTATTTGTTTTACTCCGTGCATTTGCATATTAGACAATGTTAGTTGAGAAAATCTTTTGCTCTGCAATTTTCCGAATTGAAGTAAACATGAAACAGAATTCAGCATTGCACCGTAATTTTGCTGCAGTCTTAAATTATTTAATATTTAATGAAATATTTATTATACCGGGTGCTGAATGAGTTAGGCGAACATAGGATATTAACATGTAAAAACTTATTTTTGCAAATTCCTGCTTCCCTAATTATTTTAGAGAAAAATTGAAAGATATAAATATAATGTAGAAATATAAACTACGAATGATAAGAGCATTACATTTTATCTAGCTTTTACGTAAATGATCAAAAAATCTTTTGAAATTGTTAAAATTTTTATTTATCAAACTGGCCATGTATAAGTTTCCGAGGTAATATTCCATTTTATGAAATTAAAATTTAATAAAGTGCAAAACTGTCAACAACGTGCAATTGTTTTTTATTACTTATCAAAAATAATTACCTCGGAAACTTCCATGGCAAGTCTGATAAATAAAAGTTTTAACAATTTCAAAAGAATTTTTTGACCATTTACGTAAAAGCTAGATAAAATCTAATGCTCTTATCATTCGTAGTTTATATTTCTACATTATATTTGTGTCTTTCAATTTTTCTCTAAAATAATTAGGGAAGCAGGAATTTGCAAAAATAAGTTTTTGCATGTTAATATCCTATGTTCGCCTAACTCATTCAGCACCCGGTATACGATCTACTTAGTGTTATTTGTACGTCTACGTAGTAGACAAACATTTGCAACTTTATGAAACTCTTTTCAAAACTCTCATTAAACCTAAGAATGTTAACGATCGCATCAGTTAACGGACAACACATTAACTAGTGAGATGTGTAAAAGGGGGATGTAATAAATATATATTCATATAATTATAAAAAAGTAATAACATGATCTTCTCTCTACAAACAAGTAAAAAGAATATTTACCCCCCCCCCCAACATCTTACGTAATACATGAAAGCCCCCTTAAGAAGTAATTAGCTTTAGCTTCTCACAAAAACTGAATTCAATTTATTTATCAGTGTAATATTTAAAACTTGCAAGATGGATTTTACAAATTTTAATTTAACTACGTATTTGCGTTTACCTTTAATAATATTTAAATTAACAGAAGTAAATTCTATGAGCGTTAACGACTAAAGATACGTAAAGCATTGCTCTAGATTGATATCATGAATACAAATCCCTGTTATTACTCACTCGGCATTTTAATGCATAGATTAATTCGTTAAAATAATAAATTTTAATTAGAAAATTAAGGAAATAAATCATCCCTTAAATTTACAGAATTCTAAATTGACAGGACGTTATTACAAATTTTTGCATTTTACAAGTAGAGAGTGATTTATGTACCTATGTAAACGGAATGTATATGATATACCACCACACGTCTGCTTTAAATTTATTTATTTGATCCAATACATTTCCATTACTTTTTTGCATCGAAATATTATAAATTAGGATGTTTTCGTTATGTGCAAACAAAACCCATTTAAAACTTTTTTGTTTAATTTGTAAGTCATGTGAAATTTTAAATTGTTTATAAACTTCAAGCTATTAATGATATTTAATTGCACAGTGGTAATTGTTACAGTTCTGTAATTTAATGATTAAGTTTCACCATTTCCTCGTGCAAAATTTAGAACGACTGGTATATATTGGCTATTAATACTTACCAAAATGAAATTAAATCAAAATGATAAACTAAAATATACTTTTCGTCATTATGGTTCAACTCAAAAGACTTATAACCGTGAAATTAGCTTGTCGAAATCATATAATACGAACAAAGTACTGTTCAACTAATGTGATTGAAAATGCAATTAAATCAGAATTGCACTGTAGAAGATCCAAATATTAAAAGCTTACAACAAAATTAACCAATTTATTTTTTTCAGTACTACTCTAGAAGGAAAGTTTTGCATACCAAACATCGTTGGGTTATGACTTTTCAAATTTAAAAAAAAAATAGGAAATTCTTTGCTTGGAATAGAATCTCTGCTTTTTCAAGATAAATTATGATAACCTTCATATAATAAGATAGTTAGGTTTCTATCAAGTCTCTTGTAGTTTTAAACCCTGTTATACAGGACTAAGGATCAATACGAAAAAAGACTGAAATCGAACATAATATATGTACCTATTTTATTCTTAACTACCAAAAACTGTTCGGTCTTTTTGGAGGATTTTCTAATAATTATTTCGCACAGCATTTTGAAAAATTACGTTTAGTGTACCTAATTTATTATTGAGAAGGTTTTTATCGACAACTCATTATAATTAATTTTACGAGTTAAAATTAGCGTTAGGTGAAATTCAATTTTTTCAAGCCTTTTGCATCACCATGTGATTTAATATCTTTATTAATTAACTTCAGCTGTTGTATTGCAAAGTAATTTTATATAATAATTTACTTTTTGCATTTGTGTACCTAATGACAAGCAATTTTTTAATTACCCGTTTTTGTGCCGTGGTGTTTTGTTTCTGATTGGCGACAATATTCTGTTGAAAGTTTGGGTGGGTCACATGTGATCGCATCGCTTTCATTAGCAGTTTAATCGTACTAATAGTTAATCCTTTATTTATGGGACATTTATAATTCGTATAATCGATGTTATCTGTGTTGATTTAGATCAGATGTACAAAATATTATTACCGATGGCCTTTGTAGTAGTAATATCATTTATTGAATTAAAACATAGACCTATGAATTATTTTCAGCCCAACTATTCATTTGAGTCTTTATATCTTCGTTAGCTGGAACAACACACAGGAGGATTTGTCCCAATACCTTTCTTTTGTAATCGGGTATTTGAATGACTGTTGCTGTAGTTAGAATTTACTTTTATTTATGAATGTAATTCGAAGCATTAGCGTTGCAGGCGATTTAATCTTTAAAATTACGTGCACTTCTTGTAATTTTAGCCGCATCTCACTAGCAGTCAGGATTTGAAACTATAGATATTGCTAAAGGTACTGAAACGGTTGAAAGAGATAGAAACTAGGAAATAGTAGTAAATGGAGTAAGTTAATTTACAATATCTGCATATGGCGTTGTATCTTCAACGTGTAGAAACCCCAAATTTGATCCAATTTTAAAAACTAAACAAATCACTTTCATCAACATATTTTGTGTTTTATTTTTCTTTTTATTATTTTAGGATGACTCGTCAGGATATTCTAAATTTTAATTACCAATTTCAATTTCATGATCCTCTAGTACCTACTTGTGTTGTAAATCTCTCAGTTTCTCTAAGGTTAAGACCACCGAAGAGAGATACTAGGTTCTGGATTTATTGTAGAGGGTAAGATAAACTCACACGCGGTAAGACCTCTAAATTGGGCTCATTGTACTACTTTCGTTTTTCAGCTTCATCCCAGTTAATAAATACCAATCATTATTACTCTTAAAAATGCAGATTAAAATTATTCCAAAGAATGTAAATTCCAAAATTGAAAAAATTCTAATAATTATTGTCCAAAACATCTTTACAAAAAATTGATTAAAGAGTTTTACAGAATTCAAAGTTTTGCGTTTTTATATTTACCTTATATAGTAGGTACGTTTTACGATTATTGCAGTATTTCATGTGAAAGATTGTGGCGTGTTATTTTTACAGCTTTTTGTTGTTTTGAAACAGTAAAACAATAAACTATAAAATAATAAATATTTTTAGTTGACCTTATTTCAATGATTAAATAAATTTTAGTGGGGCGTAGGTAGGTATAATGTGTAATTAACTAAATATGTATAAACTAGCAGGTGTATTACTGAACCGAAAGTAGCAGCCAAAGTGAATCTTGGTAGAGGTAAACTGTTCAGTATTTTAACTATCCATAGATTTTCGTGGCAAACAAGCTCTAGAAAATTATTGCTACACATCAACAAAAATAGGGGCCAATAATGGGCCAAACATATTGAAATGTTGACAGTTAGTAGATGTGACTGAGTAAAGTTGCAGGTGAAAAGTCTACGTCAGAGGATTGGTAGGAAAGTCACATCTGATTAATGGAGATGGAAGATATAGGGCTGTTTTCGTAGATAAACTGTCGGCAATATGGGCAGAATTTAAGGAACAATAAGGAATGAGCCAGGATATCTTTGAAACTTAAATGTTACTATTTGGAATGCATATTTTTGTAGGAAGATTTTTGTTTCAACGAAACTAATAAAAAGAAAATTTTAAAATTTGTAAACTTTTGTGAACGAATTTAAAGTTACTACAACACCCTGTATTGCACCCTTAATGCATCCAACAATAGTTAAGTGCATCGATACGTTTCAACAAGATGGAGCTACTTATAGTCGATAGTTATATTCTAACATAAAATAAAATAAAAAAAATTATGTAACCACCACATTTTTCCTATATTTACTTATGAAAACAAAAAATATTGATTCGTAATTTTTTTATTGAACGCTTAAAGGCTTACTTGTATTTCATAATTTAAAACTCAAATTGAAGCAATATTCCATATTCAGCATCAACGTCAAGTACGAAATATGCTTCAGCATAATTGAACAAATTTCTAGTTACTCTCTAATATAAAGTTCGATAATTTATTAAAGATACACGTAGGTATAGAGAAATTCAGATTCAAATTAATTTATGAAAATTTGAAATTACTCCATCTTAATTAACTTATTAAATTGGAGTCCTGCGTTTGTATGGTTAACAAAAGGTTCAACGTATTTTATTTCAATTTTCGGTAATAAATTTCGGAGTAATTCAATTATTAAAAAATGTTAAATAAAATTTTGAGGCAAACAAACGAGAAGCTTCATATTTAAAACAAGTTAACAATGTTAGATAGTTACGATGATAGTACATGCTCTGTGAAAATTTATGATCCGTACTGATATGTATCCGACCTACACAACGGGTGTAATCAACTGAAAATCACGATTCAAATTTAACCCGCTTATATTTTTATACAATTTTTCTTTAAACTATTTAGAATCATCTTAACTGTTCAAATTACTTACATAAACAACTTCGAACAAATTGATGTAATTCAATTATGTAGGTACTTCTATATATTAGGTATAATCAGAGTTGGCTCTAGGGATAATGAATGAAGCGATAGCCTGGGGTGCTCAACTTACAGTTGCCTCACAATCACTGAAAGGAAACATTAATTTTACATTTAATCGATAAAAACTTCAAAAATTCAAGACAAAATTGATACGTAAGTACCTACTACATAACACCAAATCATAAAATCTGCTTCTGTTTTCCCCTTTTGATTTAATTTCATACCACAAACTCTCGAGATTTTAAAGCTCTTCAGTAGTGATTTTGAAAAATCGTATCAAAATTTTAATATTTTTGTTTTTAAGAAAAGCAGTTCTTAAAAGTGTATAGGTTAAGTATTGAAATCGTTTTACAAGCCAGAAGAATTTCGTTCCATTTTACTCTCTTTGTGTACGTGTCCCTTACAATATCGTCTAGTGAAAAACATTTTGTAAAATGCTTTGAAGGTAGTTGATGAAGGATCTACTTCGACTTTTTCCTATTCGTCCCACTTTTTCCTGCAATTTGATTTAATCTTAAGCAGTTTTAAAAACTATCGCAAGGACTAACATTTTATTGAACCACCAAAGAGATTTGTTCTATAGATTAATTTAATTGTTCGGTGTTAAGTATAACACTTCAACTGTAACAAACCGATAGGCCTAATCTTCTTGCTTACGCGGTTAGAAAATAGTCTAATCTATGTAATTAAAGATGAGACACTAAAAATTTAATTAAACAATTTATCAACATACGGTGGTAGCGAAGCACTTAATCTTCAAAACTTGCGTTTATTTTGAAAATTTTAGGAAGGTGAATTGGTAGGTACGTCAGACGCATGCGATCAATTCGTAGGTATTGAAAAAGTAAATTACTTGAACCATTTTAACCGAGTTCAATAATTGCACACAATCGCACAATTCGGCGTTGATTACTTTTTTGTTATAAAATTCTTTAACGCAAGGAGCGCTAGAAAGCTGTAAGTTGATTAAGCTCTAATTAAAGACGTAAGCACTTACAATAACTAACTTAACTAATTCAAAACAGAGCTGTATTTTTTCTATACTTAGTTTATTTTTGTGCTTCCAAATGGTAGTAGTATATTTTAGTTGGAAATCGATACGGAATGGCGAAGAAAGCTAGACAAAACGAGAAAACTGAAATGAAATCATATTTTTAAAGGTTTTAGAATGTGATTCTCAAGTTGAAAATAGAGAAAGGGTTTTGTTCAAAATAATCATCAGAGTGGTCAACTCTATAGAGATTTTATCAATGGAAGACAGATATTGTGCAAAAATTTGTCTCGCCTCTCTTATAGCGTTTCGATATTTTATAATAGATCGGCCCACCCAGGTAAAATCTTTTCACGATATCCATAAATATTTATAAGTGCTTTTAATACAATAAAATTTTTCACGGTTTTCGATGCGACTTTTCGTACGTTATAAAGTGCAATATGATTAAGTTGAAGGTTCAAGAAAGATTACGTAAATACAAATGTTCCTTAAATTTCTCTAAAGGAGGCTTAAAAAGATTACAGTTAACAAAAACTTTTCATAAAATTGTGCCCAAATTTAAACTTCTAAATCCAATTAAAGTAATTTAATTCCTTAATTTTTAACATTTTTAACTAAACTGATTAATTTCTTATCTTTACTTAAAATTTAAAGGAGTTTAAGTTATGTAATTTATTTTTAAGAAATTCGATACAATCTCTTTATTTAAAACTTTTTTTTGAAATTGAAAACAATTAAAATTTCTTATTCGTTTTGTTGTAACATTTTATTGAAAAACAATTTAAACAAGTCTGTATTTATAAATTTATTATAAAATATTTAAAAAAGTATAGGTACTTAAAAACTGAAAGGCCAAATAATTTATTTATAGTATAAATAGAGATCAATTGAGAACAGAGGTGGGTGGATTGGCTGAACGTGAAAAAATCTGCATAGGCCACCACAGTTTCTTGTATATATTGTTCTTTTAAATGTGTAATATTGATTTTTTTCCCAATTTAAATTCATTTTCGATTTTGTTAATGAAATAACCAATGTATTTATCCACTTTCGTCTTATTTTCATTTCCCCAAAAAATTTATGCAATGAACCGCTTTTAATTTTTGAACTTTTCATACTTTCATTTATTTATTTGTTTCTATCGATTATTTTATTTCTTGCTTCATATGATGAATTATTTTCGTTCTTTTAATTTTTGAAAACATTTGTAACCGCTATGGTTATTGCGTTGACCCAATAGGCGACTAGGGAATTCGAATGAATTATTTAGTTTTACATTACAGTTTAATTATTCAAATAAATAATTTTGCTTTACAATTTCATTGTAACATTGATAGAAAAGATATAATACCCAAACATTTCAACTTCCTACGCAGCTGCCTCCTTGCCTTGGGTAAAATGAAGTAAAATATTTAGTAAAACTTTGCTTAGCAACAGATGAAACAGGAATTTTTTTACCAAATAATCTACGTTACAAAATATTAACTTAAAATTTTATTCGATTATAAGAAGAATAAAGTAAGTTGCACAGACAGAAGGCACTGCAGCACTCACTTCAAACTACTAATCTCAACGAATATGCCAGTAAAATATAATTTTCCACTCCTGGAACGTAAATTATTATTATTACTACCGTATTTAATTTCAAAACTTAAATTTGGGTAATCATTTTGAAAGCATGAAAATGAATGACACTGCAAATAAATGTTCCTTCATTCATTACCATACAAAAGAAGAACAAAAATTCAGAGTTTTATAAGTTTTACAATGCTGCTCGGTTTTCGGCCTCGCATAGATGGAATATAGTAACTTCGTTACGTATAGAACTCCAATACCTTAAATACTGTAGTTATTCAAAACTAAACATTTTGGCTCTATAGCTGAAGCTACCGGATTTTCAGATAAAATTATGAATCAAAGCTTTACAATTTCATTGAATTATCGCTGCAGCAGCTCTCGAAAAAATTCATCTGCTCTGTTGCGAACTACACAACAAGAAAATAATTATCACGTTGGCTATTAAGTTGGTTCAAGCGTTGATACAGATGTTAAATGAAATGAGAAAATGTAGCATATAAAGAATTTTACGATAACATTAATACGTTTGGTTTTTCAATAGCAGTTTATTGCAATGCTTTAAGAGAACAACAAAGAAGATTTTATTTATTATAAAAATTATTTCTAATAAAATAAGTAGTATAGTTTTTAAGTTTAGTATTCATGTTTATATCACAGCAGTGGAGTGATGTGATCGCTGGTTGAGTTTGGAGCGGAAATTGTGGGTTCAAATCGCGGATTGCACAGAATTTCTGACTTGGCCTTCCGGTGGGCATCCACACTCCGCACATCCACACTCCACACATATATAAATATGGAAACTTGATAAGAACGAAAAAGAGAATAACTGAAAGCTGGGTGGAATATTTTCAACAACTATTGAATAAACAACAAAGTGAGGTTACAGCTGAATAGTAGCAAAAGTGTAGTAAAAAAGTAGAAAACACCAATAACAATACTAAAAAAAAAGAAATCCAGCTAATAATAAGGAACAGAAAAACAATAGAAGTCGAGGAGAAGATGGAATACAAGTGGAGAAAATTAAGTACGGTGGTGAAAAGTTAATAGAAATGGTAGTCCACCTATAATACAAAAAATATGGATCAAGGAGAAAATTCCAAAATCATGGCAAAATGTATGAAGGGAAATTAACGGATGGGATTTGAATGACTAAAACCAATCAGAAGTTTTGTGACCTCTATGAATAAGTAAGCATTGTTGGAGTGATAAAGGCACAGCGACTTATAGATAGTTGAGCCACTTATTGTTAGAAAAAATAGATGTCCAAAAAACTTCTTGCAATGTATGGAAAGCCAAGGTCGGAAGTTTGAGAAGAAGAGGAAGACCAATAAACCAGTGGAAAAACAAAGTAAAAAAAATTTTGAAACGGATGAACTTTAGACGATAGAAAATTTTGGCAAATAATAGGAAGCAATCGGCTAGAATAGCCAAAAATTCATCTTTACTATTTATAAAATTTTGTACTTAATATTTTGCACATACTATAAAAAGCTGTTGAATGATTCGGTTTGCTTGTGAATTAAATTAAAATAAATGAGAAATAAAAAAGCACACAGTGAAACAATAATAATTTTAAAAATTTCACAACTAGAAATTCCAACAACAATTGCACGTTTTAAACTTATTAAATCTTATCGGTAGCGTATAAAAGGAAACTTCTAGAAAAGCCAAATTTTAAAATTCAATGCTAAGAAAGTCCTAAAAGGACGCAGTCCTCTAAATTCTATAAACATATGTGAGATACTTCCAGTTGTTTTTGTGTCTGTCGTACCGTATGTGGCCTAATAATATCTTGGTGGAAGAAAACGCCTCATTATACTTAATCAAAAGTCGCCGCTTCTTTTCAAATACTGTTTTCAAACATCCCAATTGCTTGCAAGAAGCAATTTTACTTTCAAACATCTCCAGACCATAACCATTGTCGTTTACTGCGGACATTGTGGGTAAGTATCCATTTTTTATCTCCAATAATGATTCGTTCCAAAAATATCGCGTTATGGCTCATATTAAATTCAAGTAACATAAAATGCTAAATATACTCTTTTATCACTTCCATTTAAAATTATCAGTAATTCACGTGTGCTCTTCTTGTATATACCGGAGCGTCTGGAAGGTATGAAATTAATACTCTCCAACCAGATAAGAATCAATTCTTAATTTCTGCTTTGTTTATTTTATTTAGCCAACTCATAAAGCTGGAAGATATTTCATCCTCCCTCAAACACCTGATTATTGAATGCTTTTTTTAGTTCTTTAATTTTTCTTAAATTTCATTTTCATATATTTTTAATTTGCATGCCGCGTGGATATTATCTATTATGTAATATTCATTAAGCTGTTTACATTCTAAGTAAAATATCGCTTTTCCTTTCCAGGAATTACAAATCCGATTGGCGGGGTGGATCAGTCCCTATATTACATATTCCAGATAAATCAATATCGATTTCACCACAGCGTGTGGATGCCCATTGGAAGGCCGAGCTAAGAAATTTGTAAAGTCCGTAATTTAGACCCACAATTTCCGCTCTGTACTCAACCAGCAGGCACATCACTCCACGGCTGTGGCTCGATGCTATGTAATATAAAATAGAAAAAAAGATAAATGGCCACAGCTTTTAAAAATTAACGTAATAATATAATTTTTACTTTGTATCAATTTATAACTTTATAATTTTCTTATAAATAAAAGCTGGACTAAAGGTCTGTAAGAAATATTTTAATTTTGAAGTTTTTTCAATAATCTCTTCAACGCTTTTTATTTTTGAATTATACCCACGTATATGTATTTGTTTTACTGTCGGCATCGTAAAGACTTATTTTAAGATTTTCCGCATCTAAATTTTAATGCCAGCCCGGCTCTGAATTAAGAAAACCAATTAAAATCTGCAGGTGGTGCGATTGGGAGTCAAAAATTAAATTTAAAATGAAAAAGTTAAATAATTAAACTTCCACAACAAAAAGCTTAAAAGTTTAAAGTTTCTAATAAAATCCAAACAAAACATCAGAATTTTCGCAACTTTTGAAAAACTTTTCAGTTTCTTTGATATTTTATCCAGAAGTCGATGTATTGCACTAAAATTTTATCAAAGTTATACCACCAATAATTTTGAATCTACCTGAATGCGAATCGAAAAATTTGATGGTCAAAACTCAGCGAAGCGAAAGAACAGATGAAAGGAAATCTTTATATGTTTCTCTATTATTTATTATCACGATTGAACATCTGTCCATTATTATAAAGCACGCGTATAACAAAATGGAGAAAACATATAATTGGTTGAGCTTTGTTTGCGCCATTTTTTATTTGAAAAGTAATTTGAAATCGTACTATATCTAAGTAAATTACATGCAGTGCTAAGTGCTTCTCGATGACGGTTTTATTTAAACAAATTACTCTATTCTGTTTCTAAATGCACTTCGTACGAAGTTGTATTTATACACTCAAGCGAACACTTGACTTACAAACTTTCCTTAAACTGGTTTACATTAAATTAGTCAATAGCGGGAGCTAATTGAGAATTTCCAGTTTCTATTTTACTTTTATTCCTTTTTCGGTATCATCACTGAAAGTTGTTAAAATGAGAGGTTTTACAAGATTGCAGTTTAAAAGAATTCTAGAAATTATATACCGACGGTTCGTATGTTTCTCTTTTGATTTCGGGTAGTGAAAAAATCTAAAAAATAAAAAACATCTAAAAATGTATGTAATTTAAAGGGAAACTTCGACTGAGAAAAATCTAAAAGTTTTTAAAGCCTTAGAGGAGCATCAACCTTAAAATGGTTCTATAAAAGCTATATCATTAGAATGATTTAAATTTACCAACAAAATGTTATAAATATAAACAAAAAGTTTAACAATAAAACTTTAATAGCGCAAAATTCAATGTGGGAAGAAATTGCAGTGTAAAAAATGATTGAAGCCATTTAAAGAAAGTGAAGTCATGAGATTTTATTACGTTCAATTTGGATAAGATCCTGAAGGATGCCTTAATTAGAACAATGAAAATTGATTTTCGGAGACGAATGAGACAATGAGAAGAGTAAGAAGTTTCCATTATAAAAATATTACAGCTAAATTAGGAAATAAAACAATTGGAAAAGATCAATCAAAAGTCAACTTGTACGTAAAATGGTAAAACCGCATCCACCTTTGTCGGAACGGTAAGTAAAGCAAATTACATTTAGTTGGATGGTTCTATTGAGAAATATTGGCTGAAAATGCATGTCGGGCTCTTTGGTGCGGCAGTAGCGGCTCAGTAAAGTACCGCATCGGGGTACATCCATTGTTAAAATGTCAAAGGTACTTCACAGTTTGCAGAAGACATAATGTCATTTTCACACCGCTTATAGTATTATTGTTTGTGTTTTGCAGATTAGACTGACTTAAGGGCTCTAACAATGCTTATACATGCGATAACTTTTCTTTTTATGAGAGCGTGTTATAGATATGTCGGTCGGCCTCACTTTACATTTAAACTAAATTTTTATACTTGACTCGATGACTTGATCTTTTTCATTTCATGTATATTGCACACAAATTTTTTGAATTCTTCTTGAATGGACACGTGAACGAATCGGTATTCTAGTAAACAACTCACTTTTCTCTAAAAAATAAAAGGCTCTTTTAGCTTACGTGCCTTGTAGAATACATTATTTTGTGAATATAAAATCCTAAACAAATACTAACTTTTCCTGCATAAAAATAATTTTGTAAACGAGAAAATCCTTCTATCGTTTCCTTAATCCTATCGATTTGGATTTATGTAATTATTTGCGTAACCAATTTGAACGCGAAGGCTCAAATCAATTTATTACCTTTTGTGTTGTAATTAGTTTAATGTACTTAATTTGTCATCCAAAGATATCAATCATAAATTTGAGTTTTATCAAGATTAATTTTATAAAGATAATTTTATAATGTAAAAAAATTTGGCGTCACAAATTTCCCCACATTTCAGGAGCTTTTCAAGAGCTTTTAATTGTTTTATTCAATTTAGTCCTACTAAATTTTTTTAATTTTTAAGATTAAAATTAATCGTAGTACAGGAAATTTTTAAAAAGAAAATTTTATTTTTTTGTTAAATTAATATTTAATTTTATAATTTACACTTTGAATTTAAAAAGTAAATTTATGATTTTGAAATAAAAAGTATATCAGGTTCGCACAAATTGCGTGTTCTGTAGCTGCTTTAACATCAGAGAGAATAGAAATCTTGAAATTTATTGTCCTCATGGGTGGACTAGCAATGCGGACAATTCCATGTGGGCCAGGTTCTCTCGAGAACCGTTTTAGTACATTTTAATGTAAATTTTTCTTAGAAAAACTAGGTTAATTTAACCCGGTTCTGATTTGGAGTTTGGAATATTTGTACAGATGAGAAAAATGCTATTTACAATGGAAAAATCACTTTATTACAATTTAACAATATTTGATTTTGTAGAATTTATTCCGTTAGGTGTCATTGCACTGTTGACTAGAGAAGAAAATTGGTCCTGAGATTTACTGTAACGTTCTTTTAAATTACGGCGTGGAACTGAAATCATCGATCCTGAGTCAACTTAATGTATGATCATTCGACTAATTTTGTTCTAGGACAAACTTTTTCAAAAAATCACTTGTTATTTTGTTTTACTTCTTAAAGTCCCGTTCACACGACATAATTTCTCTTGTCACATGACTTCTCATATGAAAAATTTTTTTACGTTCACACTATATGATTTTTGATATTATAGAAGTTATGGCTTTTATGATTGGCTGTTGTGATGGCATGATTTTAGACACGACATTTCTTATGACCAAGTCATAATCATGTAGTGTGAATTAGCTTAAAGATTTGTACTAACTGCTAAAGTTGCTAAAATGGAATGCAACTCTTTGAAATGATTTAATTTTTCATTAAATAACCTTTAATTATTGTGTTTTAGGCTTTTATGCAAGAAGCTTTATGATTTGGCTCAGTGTCCATCTGTCTGTCCGCAAAATTCAAAGACAATCAGAATACTTTCACTGGCAATCTAGTAATCCACTTTAAAGCCTACCGCCGTTATCCAAGTTTTATCTTGCTTAGTTTTATTTTAAACTTTGAAAACTTAATAAAATGATTAAAGAATTTAATTATTTACTTTATAACTTGACATATTTTAAAATATCGTATTTATTTATTATCACGTGTTAAAAACTCAACAGTTTAAAGGCAAAAATAAAATATAAAATTTTTATACATTATATAACATTTTCTATAGAAAATATGTCGTTGATAATAATATAAAAGACTGGCAAAAATTTTCCGCATCAAAGCTTCATAGCGTCAGTCCGCCGCTGGATTTGCACTTGTCATATTTATTTGTGAGCTTTAAACAAGTTTTGATAATTCTTATTTGCTGAATTGCTTTTTTGTATTTACAATAAATGAAACTTTCTACTTGAAAACTGAATAAACCCAAAGATTTATATAAAACATATCGGAATAAAATGAAATTGTAGGTCAACTTTTAAAGCTTCGGACGGTGCCAATACAAATAAACTAATCCGAAATCTTTTGGTCAAATCGATCCAAGCTTTTTCTTTGCTGAACTGAATTTTAGTAAAAAGTTTGGTACATTTTATTTGTGGGTAATGTTTTTTGCTTATTTGTAAATCTCTAATATTGCATTTTTCAAAATTAAAGACGAAGTTTATTGGCAAGCTTTCAATCAATATTGTCTGCTAAGGGCTCTAGCGGATACCCTAATTAACTTGTAAATGTTAAATTTGGTGCAGACAATTTCAAGGCGACATTATTTTTGGTAAAAGAAATTTTTATTTAATGAGTTGGTGTGTTAGTCTTAGGACTACACAGTCGAAAATAAATCATTATTGTAGAAGTAATTGGATTTATATAAAAAAAAAATATTATGTTGTTATAGACTCTATCTCGGGAAAACTTATTTTTTGTGCTGAAAATAGTTTGCAATAATAAAATGTATCAATAAGAAGTTATATTCCCACGAGGTTTCATAGCTGAAAGCTCCATAAATTTTATTATTATTGTTCCTTAATTTATAATTTTTATAGCTTTTTATAAAAGCAATTATGGAAAGAAAGGAGTCGATTCTTAAAATTAAAGTATAAGTTAAAGCTACATATAACTTCTTATACTACTAATACTTCGAATCGCAACTTTTACAGCTTCCTATTTTATGGTTCATTTGTAGCTTTCGACAGAGATATGAACAATAAATTTAGCCTACCTTTTCATTCTACTAACGAACAACTTGTCGTTATTTTTTGATTCATTTTCGTATTTTACATCATCCTGTCCAAGGCAGATGCATAAATAGGATGATATTTAAAAATGATTTCTATGACTAAAGCATCAATCAAAAAAAATGTACAGTTTCTCGAAACCGCAAATACTATTAACCGCCGTAACAAAAAAAGATGGGCCCTTGTTCATGCCTCGAGTGCCGCCCTAAGGCTAGTTGCAGAAGCAATTAATGTCCCTCCCTTTTTAACACCCCTAGCACCCAAGTTCCCGATACATCGCCTATATTTCACCCTCTCCCTTATTGACGATGTCACCCTAACCGCAACAAGCTTTACTAAACGGATTTCAAAATTAGCATGGAATTATTGTTACCATCCGCAGAAGCCATTTTGAAATCACGCGATAACATTTCTAAGTAATTAAAAATCAACAAGATTAAGCAGCCGAATTGAACTTTTACAAAAATCCGTTAAAAGTTAAATCGTTGCACAATACGGAACAAATTAGTAATCGATCACAAAAACCCACTTTTGATTTCTCTTGAAATAAGACGTGATTGTTTGTCATGCATTATGAATTTCCCTATATTCAAAAAAATCTTTGTCAAATAAACGTTCAATCAAAAATATCTGACATCTGATGATATGTAATTGAGACTTTTATTGTCAGTCCTGCTCTTCTTATCTTATTCAATATGGTAATCAAATAGCAACTCGAAAATTTTCTTTTACTGTCTATTAGGAATTTCTGCTTGCCTCAGAAACGACATCGCGCATGGGATTGAAATAATAAATTAAACATTGATCTTTCGTGAAGGTTTCAATAAAAACTTTTTAGAATGATTGCCATCAACATCCAAGTTTTGCATATCTCACAGGAACAATCCCTTTGATAATTTAAATTGGTTTAGTTTCAGTTAGAGTATGAATTTTTAAAATTATGTTGAAAAGATTCCGATTTTGGCCGATATTGTTCTATTTTTGGTGTAGAGGTACACTTCTACCAATATTAGCAAAATATTTCATTCTGTGGTAAGCGCCGGCTTCGTGCACGCACAAGCCGTTCTATAAATATTTTAAAATACAAAGATTTCTTGACATATTTTGATTGATCAGTGGAAAAACTTACTGTAACTCGTTTACTGGTAGGTTACAAATTTTTGTAAGCAAGGGTTGTCATAACAAATTAAACCTTGTACGGCAATCTATCATTATTTGTGTCAAAATTGCGTTTCTATAAATTAAAATTCAATAAGTGGTCGTAAATGGTGCAAAATTCTTTCAGCAAATTTTTCTTTAATTAAAAAAAAAAACTTTAAAGTAACAGAAAATCGCTCTTCGTGCCTTTAATCTTGGGAATAAAATTCTGTGTGGATGTTTGATTTTTATAAAACTTTTATTTATTTGATTTTAAGTTTATTCAAGTTGATAAATCGAATCATCCATTGAACTTTTGTACTTTCCAAACTTAGTTTCGGCCGGTTTTTGTGAAAATTTAAACTTTTGTCAAAAGAATAAGTAGAAGATTAAATTACAATTACATCATGATAACTATATGGTAACGTTATTGTTTTGGTACTCCTTTTCTTTTACCTAGAACATTTAAATCGTCCTGATGTATATTGGATTTACCTGACTGCTTAAATTGGATCGTTACAAAGATTACGTCTAAATCTAACCACAAATAGATTGTAACATTAAAGAGACAACCGTGCAAAAACGGTAACACATATCCAGAACCTAAATGTGTCTTTAATCTTGACTTTTAGAGTCACACTTCAACAATGGACGGGCTTAAAGACGAAAATCCAACAAAATATACATTTCATTCAATAAATAAATACAAAGAGGGTTAACTTATTGTAACAGAAGCTACCCCCTCTAGTAAAAGGACATCCCTCTTTTGCAAGCTTATATACCCTTGTGTATTTTAAATTTGTTTAGTGTGTTCATTGTCCTGTCAAGTGTCCTTATGCGATTAAGTTAAGCCGATCGTGCTTGTATTAGCTTTTTAATGTTATGTTGTGAGTGTATTTATCCAAAATGTATCCATCTTTAAACGTACCAGAAAAGGAAGTTCCTAAAATATTCAGACCTTGGGATGCATCCGAAACGAAATCGAGCGCAAATTTATCGAATAATTTTGCTCAAGACGCTACAATTTCTACAACAACCGAAAACGAAACAATAACAGAAGTTATAAAAAGTGAACCAGAAGAAATAACAAACAAATTACCTTCATTGCAAAATCAAAAGTTTTCACAACAACAAAACGTCGATGTTATTTCACCTTTCATCGATTATCATGGAAATCTGGAAAGCTGGGTTTCGCAACCGGAATACTTAAATAATATGAACCTGGCGCATTCTTTGGGGTTAACGGCAACGGATCCTTTATTTCTCGAATGCATTAATCAAGGATACACAATCGAAGAGTATACAAGAGTAATGAGTCAAGAACATCAGGCGAGAATTTTAAGTGCTCGCAAACAGCGTCCTAAAAAATATCGATGTCCCCATTGCGACGTCGGTTTTTCAAACAACGGACAGTTGAAAGGTCACATCAGGATACACACAGGTACGTGATTAACAATTTCAATACACAAAACATTTTTATTAATTATTCTCCTTGATACGTAATTCAGGTGAACGTCCTTTCCGATGCGACGAGAAAAATTGCGGAAAAACGTTTACAAGGAACGAGGAATTGACGCGACATAAAAGAATTCATAGCGGACTGCGTCCATTTCCCTGCACACATTGTGGAAAAAGGTTTGGCAGAAAAGATCATCTCAAAAAACATTCACGAACACATTTCCAACCTCGAGGACTTTACGCTGTGCCTGTCATGTTACCATACGAAACGTGGTCATCTTCAGCGCCCTACCCGTACGTTCCCATGTTCACGTATTAAGTAAACTTTTAATTAAACCAAAAAGGTCGGTCAAATGTTGTAAAGTAAATAAAGTGTGATATATATTTTGTACAAGTTTAGATTTTATAAAATTTTGTATATAGTGTAGATAAATCGAATGGAAACTTTGAGACTGAAGAAGTAAAAAATAAATTTAATTTTGTAATGGAAATACAAGTTTCATTTTGTTATTTGATTTAAACAAAATGGTTGACTAATATAATCGAAAAGGGTCGTAATGATACATTCGCCCCAACCACCCTAACCATGCACTTAAAATTATGACTCATTTATTATTTAACCCTTATGTTGAAGATAATCGAGCTTACGTACACATTTTTGTAAAATAATTTAAAATATTTTCTTAAATAATCATCGAGGAGAATAAAAGGGAGCTTTATAAAGGCTGAGATTCTTTTGAAGAATACAAAGATATAAATAATTCTATAAAAATGTAACAAAACTTAAAGTAGAGCTTTCGGATTACATTATTCAAGCAAGCCGATTCTTCTATACGATTTTTACAAATCGTTTTCTTATTTTTAATTTTTGAAAAGTCAAACTCGATGCTCTTTTTCGTCTTTTTCATAAAATATATTAGGAAATAAGTATGTACATTATACAAAGTTACAAACTAAGGTATAAGGTGATGACCCCCCGCAGAGAGGATAAAACGGATATTTTGACAATTGGGCAATAACGGAAGTCGAAAGTTCAATTGTTGTCAACACTCAGACTCCCAACTGTGCCATAACGATACTTGAACAATTCTCTTTAGAATCTAACGGTCATTACATCAGCATTGTTATTACGTGATTTGTGATTACGACTTTTGCTCAATCGAAGAATTTCATACGTTTAGTGAGCTTTAAGCGACTCCGCGTTGTTAAATAAACCTTTAGGACTAATGGAGTTAAATATTTATTCACTTTATGATAGGTACGAATAAATTATTTTAAATGCCGGTTCCATATATCATGATGCATTTTTGAAATTCGTTTAAAATTCTATTTATTTTAATTTAAATTAAATAGTGGTAAATTTATTACTCGACGTGATTTGTTGTTTTATTATCGGAATTTTGCATATATAGGTACCTATTATATCATAATTTTATAAATATCGTCATTGCACGTATTATTAATTATTAATATACGGGTAGTTAATACTGAAATTGTGTCATGATTTAGATTTCACATTAAGCTGTAAGTCTTTGATTATTTTTTAACAGTTTTACGTCCCTTGAAAATAAGTAAATATATTCATCATTGTTGGTTATCACCTTATCACTTATCAGCCTCCTACTTTGCCATCACATACTTTTCCTCAAGGTAGAAGTTGAATAAATGAGCCGAGACTCACGATTACAGAAGAACATTTTAGACATTTGGTGTATGTAGTTCTTTAACTCCAGAATTAGTGCAGACTTAATAAAATAATTATTACAAAAAGTTTTATATTTACCTTCGTTATACATCAAAAAGACAAGCTGATTTGGGTGACCACAGCTCCAAATTCAAACCACTGCACTACGTTTATCACAATTTACCCGCACAAAAGAGAATAAAATAAAAATTACATACAAATCAGTTCACTAAGCAGTAAGCACCACAGTCTTTTCCAATCGACCGATATTGCACTACTAAAATAAATTTGTAACTTGAAACAGAAAATTTAAAAACTGTTTTTGTTGTTATGCAGTTGTGACGAATGTATATGAGTAATCTTTTTGATAAAGAATGACCTAGAAAATTACACTATTTTGATTTATTGCAGGTATAAATGACCAATGACTTTTTTGTTTATGTACAAGTTAAAACTTGCAAAAGTATAATTTTATATTGAAACTTCTAAAGGAAAAAAATAAATATACACTAAAAGTGGACTTACCTACTAGGAGAAAAATCTTTCATTTTCCTTTCAAATTTTGTTGTAAAATACTACTATTAATTATAGAAACCTGAGATACAGCACGGTCAATTTAAGTTTGAAAAATGAGAAGCCATTAGTTTCTTGTCTTTTATAATTGAAGAGGTAAATGATGGATGAAAGTGTTAACTTAAATTCTTGCCATTTTGTGGGTCAATTAGTTAAGTAAAAAAGGATATTTCTGAAACTTTCATATTTTTAATATTAAAACTTGAAGTTTTGGTATCCAACAGATACATTATGGTAATTTGAAAAACCAGCGACATTGCAATTTAGATTTGAAAAAAAACTGAGCTTGAAAAAAGTTTTTAACGCACTTTTATCACGAAAAATATTAAATTAACTGCTTGTATGTTTCTTACAAAACATTTTAAAATAGAAAATATCTGATATTATCACCACTATCCACTAAAAACATGAATAAATTGCAATGATAGCTATTTGTCGATTCTTTATATCGATAACCAACTGACAAATTGTCCTAATATTTTTCTGGAATGTGCGTTTAATACTCTGACGCCATTAAATATTAAATATAATTTATATTTACCGATATTTACGTACTAACCATTAAACGGGAGATTTTACTAGATGTATGTACGTCAGTTTGCGAAATGAGCTTTTCTCATTAAATACCTTTATCAACCCACTCACTGCTGGTACAATTTAATAAGTAACTCAAGCATTGCAATCTCTAAATGACGTTCTCTTTTTGTTCAAAATTCTTCTTGTTTTTTTTTAGTTACATATTACTAAAGTAAAAATGTAAAAAAAAACGAACGATTGAGAAGAATACTTGGATGGAAAATACAATTTTCAATACTTTTGAATAATCACTGCCGTCAGAGATTTATATAATTCAAGCAATATGATTTAGAATGGTCAAAAATATAAAGTGCTTTTCATTGAGATGAGATTTCCTAACCGAGTATTACTATAGTGGGTATTGAAAATCCTGTTAAAACCTTGAAATAAATTCAGTAATTTTATTAAAACGCTTATCAAATTACAAAAATTCTGATAAACTACATACTGATAAGATATTAAGTTATATTAAAACATTCATTATAAAGCAACCTAAATAATTAATAGTTGAAGAAAAAACTTTCGTTATTGTGAAAAACAAAGAAATCAAGAGAAAATCGATGCTATATTAAACGACACTGACATCTATAAAATTTTAAACAAATCCCGAATGAATGAATAACTATTCAAAAAATTAAAAATAATTTCATCTGCTTCTATCAACATCCAAGATGAAGATTCAAGATTTTTTAATACCTATGCTGTAACAAAGGCTGAAAGCTCATAAATTCTTTTTCTCATTTTTTTATTGAAAGTCAATGTTAAAAAATATATTCAACTATAATATTCAATAATACATACGATAAATTAGCGATATTAAACAATAAAATTTTGGTAATAAATCCAAAAATGTGCGCTTGTGTGAAATTTAATTTGATTTTCTAAGTAAATCAAACTTTTAACCATGGCGTTAGTAACCAAGCATTTTAAAAAGAATTCTTTCAAATAGTTTTAACTTTAGCTTTTATCTTTTCAACGAGTTCACACAAATAATATCGATAAACTGATATTGAAGAACCAAATGGCACTGTTTTTAGGCGAAAAATGTAAAATTGAACAATAATTTTGAAATTTATTCTTTGAAAAGCATTTTTACATCATTTGAACGTAAGTTTCATTTAATCAAGAGGTAAAGATTGTCGTAAAGCGTTGAATTTTTAAAATTGTGAGCATAATAAAACTAAAGCTTTAACATTCTCCAAATATTTGGCAAAAATTTGACTTACTTACAGTCAATATTTGCCTAATAAAATCTTGTTAAATGTTGATAAAGCCCTGAATTATTATTTTTTACAAATATTTGGTGAAATATCTTAAGTAATACCTTCAAATCCTTGAAAATTAATCTATTTTTTTTTGAGTAGGTAAATGGGTTTTTGCAATTCCAACAAACTTTTTTAAGTTTGTGTGCTATTTTAAAGCAAAGTGCATTCAGAATTAGATTCAGAAATTATCTATCAAAGATGTTCGGAAAAATAAAAATCTGCTAACTTTTCTAAAAGTTATATTGACATAAGCATCAGTAGGTACTACAAATAACTTTGTAAAAAGCGTTCAAGTAGGTACCTACTATAAATTTTAGGATGAAAACGACTTCTTTAATCTTTAAATTTTAAAACTCTCAAGAAAACTAGAACCGTCAAGTTAACTAAGGACCTTATTTTTGAAAACGTTAATAAATTAATGTTGATGGTGTGCCAGGAAATAGTTGTTGACAGATCGTATTTAATTCATTAAATAACTACTACACAAAATTTTGCTCTGAAAATTTGCTAAAATTTTAAATGAAAATTAAACAAAATCTTACCGCTAAGCATAACAAATAACTGAGAAATTGTTCTTCTTCCTAGTAGTTCTAATTAATTTTAACACCGTAATATGACCCTCTGTCTTGTAACACAAAATAAACTACAGCCGGTGCAATATACAATTTTTACTTTTCCACTTTTCTGCAAATTATTCTTGTCAGATACGTGAGCGTATTATTATTAAGTTGAAACAAAACTAAAATTTTGATGCCAGTCCTCCTCTAATTTTTAGTTGTTTTAGAAAAAAAAACGAATGACATAAAAATTCCTGTCCCATTTACAAAATTCATTTGTCCTGTACAGGTAGAATATCTCACAATGTTTGTTGTAAGTTGCGTTGACCCTATGCTCTAATTTATGTAGGGCTTTGCAAATTAACTTATTTAATATTTATTTTATTTTTGTCTGTACTTCTGCTTTTTGTTAAAATAGTTAAAGTAATGTAGTATACAGTAATAAATGCATGAACTTGCAAGATTTATTGAACTAGTTTAAAGTCGTGGATTTTACAATTTGTTTATGTAAATTTTGCAAATCTCGATGAACAATAATAATTCTGTATTTAATACACTCGAGAGTACGATAACTATAAAATTACAATTTCGAATTATTCGAAGTCCGGGGGCATAATTTACCTGCAACTATAAAATTTATTAATTTTCTTCCAAGATAATATACGAAACTTAAAAAATAAAAAATACAAAACTTTACTACGAGACGGAAGTATGCATATAAAAAAACTGATTAAATTATAATAAGAAAGTAACATGGTGCATAAAGTCGGTTTAATTATGCAAATGTGAGATAAAAGCAGTTCAACTGCAAATTTAAATTAAAATAAATTTTCAGCAGTTACGACTCTTATATGCTAAAGAACTTAATAAAATTGGTTTGATTTTTGCAAGCTCTAAAACTTTCCCTAAACATCGAATTTACAATACATCTGGAAGATAAATGAAGATCAACCTTTTAAAAAATTGCACAAAAGCTTACATCGTTTGTTATCTGGAAAATAAATTAAGTACTAAATTAATTTCTTCATAAAATGCGATGTTATCTAACACAACAGTTCTTTTTTATTTTCGACCATCAAAAGAAGAAGTTCGGTTCTGGCACAACACAGTCTCCTAAAGCTAAATTAAAAAAAAAAGTTTTTATGTTATGGCATCAGTTAGGTATGATAAACCTTTCCTTTGTGAAAATATGAAACAAATGATGTTTTCAGTAAAAGCATATGAAAGATCTCCAAAAGCTATTAAGGCATTTAAGAATAGCAGCGGAGTATTATCTGATGTAACCCGCTTTTGCATATATCCTTTTATTCTTTAAGGCAGGAAATCGTCTTTACAATTCTCGAGAAATTCAAAAATTATATTAACTATGTAAATACGTTTATGATTTTCAATTTTATCGCGAAAACTGAAAACTTTCTTTTTATTTTTGATATTATTTTATTAAATGCTCACCATTAGAAGCGGAAAACTCCGACCTCTTTTATCTCTTTAGAACTTTTGAACCCGCCTTTCCTTATCGTTCTAAAACAAAAATCGAAATAAAAAATATTCGCACCGGATAATACCATTATTAGAGCGACATCCTTCTCTAACGTGTTCCATTTTTCCAAACGAATTGATTCAATTTATTATAATCAAAAATGGCGTGTCGTGTGAAAAGGCAACAGTTGCACATTTGCATATACAAAACCTCTAACAGATAAATATATTGCATTGACTTCCTATAAAATTACCCTGCGTGAGGTCTCAGCCCTAGGGTATGTTCGGTAGCACTGCCATACTGACATGATATTTAGTAATCACCACGGGGTGTCTACATCGTCCTTTTGTTAAGAAAACCTCATACCAAACCACCATAAAAAGTTATTAAACAATAATAGAGTAAACATTCGTTCATTTAATCAATTTTTCTCTCACTTGTACTGATACAGAAAATTGTGAAGACTTCCAGTAACCACCGCATCGTGGCTGCGTCCGGATCCCTTTCAACAATTTTAAATATGGAAATGTTGTGGTTGATAATATAATAATAGAACAACTTTAAGTCAACGAATTCAAAGCCTGGTGAGATATTGCAAAACAATTTCTATGCGTGCATTGTTCATGAATAGCGTGTGTGGTCCAAATTCTGACAATGAATGTTTTGATTCACACATCATTTGTAAATTTGCGCAAGTTACTATTTGAAAAAGAAATTGGTTTTTTTTTCAGGCAAGCAAGAGTAGACTCCTTCCTATAGTGCAAAATTTAAGTTGCATTTTTATTATTATCTACTTACTAATGGCCAGAGACATAAAAGGAAGAAAAATGGAAAGGTGTCAGTAGTGAGATTACCAAATGTACGTGTTGTATCAATATTATCTCATTGTACATATTTTCGAGTCACCAAAAATGAACTAAATATTTTTTACAATTTAAATGTACAAATCTCGCAAATAAAATGTACCTGTTGTATGATTTTTGTTATATTATATCATCAAGCAATTATTTACTTATTTCACAAATGAATATTGTATTTTATTTGAAAAATTTTGTGAGGTTTAGTTCTGAAAGATTAATAGCACATTTTATGTGATTCTAAGATAAATCTATCGATTAATTACAAATTTTCTCGATAATTTAGTTGAATTCTTTTTTATTTGAGATTTTAATCCCCCAGATCACCGACCTACAAATGATTTTCTAGTGGTTCAGTCATATTTTATTAACGCTTAGCTAGCTAAAGGTCGGGTTGAGCTCATGTTGAGCTCACAACCGCCAAGCTATTTATATAGTGAAAGAGGACATTTGAACGAGAGCCCTTTGAACGTATAGGGACATTTGCAAAACAATTGCTTGTTATTTTTTTGTTTAATTTATTTTCAAAATTTTAAGTAATAATTAAAAGATATTGTAAATAACTACAGTAAATATTAGTTTTAAAGCCATTATTTTCAGGCCCTGTTATAACTATTTTTTGGTAAATTTCTGCATGATTTGTTTTCAAAATTTCAATTAGTTTATCGTGTGTAAATTATTAAAATTCTAAAAGAAAATGTAACCGTTATTTCAGTAATGACTATTAACTGTGTCACTTCAGATGGTGATGGCTCGGGGTTGTATCTGACCTTAAATTGTTTACAATAAGAAGTTGAAATAAAATTTTGATTATCAAAATATAAAAAATTTATCAGCAATAAATAAAAATTACCATTACTTCCCGGTGTTACATCCATTAATTGACATTGCACAGTAGTTACCATAAAAATCGTACTGCAATGGAACCCTTGAATACCTCCCCATGGTAAAACAATAAATAATAGTGGAAAATTAATAGGGTTGAATTTTGTTTCTATTTTACAGTTTATTCAGCAATTTGATATTATTAAATAATTATTTTACTTCCTCGTTTCTGCTTTATCACGTTACTTTTATTAGTCCAGACCTCACTGAGTTAATCAACTTTATTTTTCTTGTAATAATGGCATCTCATTTAACACATCTGATTTAATGACGATACTAGAATTCAGTACTCTCACTCAAACTCTCACCACTAAACCCTTTCATCAAGGGTTTAAGTGTAGGATTCAATTGTCGATATTTATATTGCTAGGATTTATTTTGCAACTTTTTTGTTGGATGTCTCGGGTTGTTGTAGCCTCTACTTAAATTCAAATTCGTTCTATAGTATGCTTCTATTTTGGTTCGGTTGTGTAGGTCTGTAAAAGACTACTTTTAAAAAACTTTATCTCGTGATACGAAAAACTTATTCAAGTATACTTTTAGTATACCAATAGCAGTCGAGTCATTAAATCTAGCCATAAAAAGCAACCATAGACAAAGTCGTTGGAAAAGAAAAAATAATGCACCTATAGAGAGTTAATATGTCCCAAGTTGTAACTTAAAACATAAAGATTGTGAGCACTGTTACACATGTACTCACCTACAAAATCTTGATTCCTTTTTGTAGCTTTATTCTATCTACAAAGTTCAATTACACTTTTTCTAGCTTAACGATTCTAAACAAAAAGTCATCATAAAAAACTTAATGGTTTTACTATTGCAGGATTAACGGCTTCTGTGAACAAAATTTTTAAATTAGAATTGTTATAAAAAAAAATACAGAACTCAATTTGTAAAAATACCGGTACTACCCTGAAATATTAAAAATTCAAAAGATATGAAAATTTAATTACCTTTTGAAATATTTTGAATTCTTTGTAGTACAATTTTAACATTTTAATAATGTAATAAAATTATTTAAACGAGCTCGAGGCTGTAGGTAAGTAACAAAAAATGTTTGTAATAATGTGATTTGCCGGGAGATATGTAGATATCTCTCAAGACGTCCATCACTTTGAGGTCGTCGTGTCGTTTTTCTCGTGCTGAAAAGGAAATTCGGATGTAATCCCAATGTGATTAAAACAACACGCATTAGCGTGTATTAAACGCAAGTGTTTTAATTATTTTTAGGGCTTTTGTTTGTTCCATAAAATTGTTTGTATTAATTACCACTGGGTAAACTCAAACGGATCGTAAATTTGAACCCTTTTACAAATATTATGCGAGACAATTGTGGTGACGCTTATTGAGACAAAGTTGCTTCTCTGGTTGAGGTTGTTTATTGTCATCTCATAAACCTAGTTACAAGTTCCATATTATATGAAAACTTAAATTATTTATTAGCAACACTTAAAATTTTATATACCTACTACATCCATCACTCACAATACATCATTTTATTCATAATGTAAACACAAAATGAACTTTTTGTAAAATATAAACATCGACAACAAAAGCACAATCAAATTTATCAAAGATTCGTCGTTATAAAATTCTTTGCAAAAAAAAAATTGGGCGGAATATAATAAAAGAATCGATAATAATCTATTCAGCTTCTGACGCTTATCAATGGATTACAGTAAAAAAAATATAATGGATAGGTAAAATTTTGTAAGTTGACCTAAACAAAAAATGAAGTGGACCAAAGCTTTTAAAGTTCTCACGCCATCTATGGAAGCTTTGAATTTGCTGAAGTAAACAGGTGTAGTGCTACCTGTCCAAGCCAATTGTTGCTTCTGCAAATGGGCGTGTAAAGGATTTTGACGAATTTGTAGTCTAAAAAGACATAAATAACTACGTGAATCGAACTTTTGATGAACCTTTTCAATTGTTAATATGCCGACGACTCACATATTTCTGTCTTAAATTATAATTTATGTTGAGAATTCGCAATTTTCACAAAAAATCTTGAAGAGTGAAGACATTTTTTTATCGAATTTTCTCGATCGTAAAATTTGACTAATTTACATTTCAAAAGACACGCTGGAATAGTAGAATATTGAAATAATACTACTTTTGTATTTTACTTTCAGAGTATAACGGTAAAATCAATACTTACCTTTAAATCAAATATTGACTGCAAATTTTACGCTTTTAATTACATCTACAAATTATAAAATAAATTTCAGTTACAAAAAGCAAACACAGAAATATAGATAAATATTTTATGTTTGTCGTTGCTATTCGTGTGATTTAAGCTAATTTTAGAAAAAGGGTTTTTTGACTATTAGTCAATTGAATTTTTGAAAATTTTAGTATGTATTAAGAATGCGACCAGACAAACACTATTTAAGCTATTACTAAGTAAAAATCTAAGTAAAAATAATTGAGACGTACCATTTGCACCTATTTAAATCCTTCCTACACGAATCAGTACGGTGAAATTCGTACCATCATCTCCTTGTTAGTACAAATAAAAGATTTTATCAAAAATTAAAATGGGTTAATAAGAACGAAACGTCAAACAGTTTATTTTGTTGACCCCTACTATACCTTGAACTACACTTAACTATACAAATTATTGCATTTCAAATCCACGTGAATGCAAGATTTTGGAGAATTTTAGACATTTGAACGTTGGGCAAAGTGCCATTTCGCTTATTATTATTGTTATATTGCTTATAATTTGATTCTTTATCCAGTAAGGTCAACAAAATTTAAGTTAGATATTAAGAAATTTTTTAATTATTTTATAAAACAACAATCTAACTTTAATAAACTTAAACTTTTGCAGCAAATCCGATTAAGTGGGTTTATTTAATTCATAAGTAGTTTACCATAAATTTGAAAAGTTTTATGAGCTTAAGTATGAACTACCACTTTATTTTACAAAAATTTCGTATTTTTCTTTCCAACTCATTAGATACGCAGTGTAAATTTATTATAAATACCTAACCCAATTTCGTACAATCCTGAATGTGGTTTTTAGAGGGTTTAATGAACCAAAATTAAAATTGTCTGCAAAAAGTGAAGCAATCGCAATAGCAGACTGTTGTATTTTAAAATTTGATAGCCAATATTTACAAAACTTTGAGTGATAGCCAGAGGCAAAATGGTAAATTGGTGAATATTTTATCAAGTTTCTGCATTCAAAATATTACGATAAAACAGTAGTAGTTCATTTTGTAGGAAAATGAATTTAAATAATTTTGTGAATTATTCATCGACTAAACAAAATGTTGCAAGTTAGCACTACATGCCACATTCGTTATATTTTTTTACGATTTTTCGGTTTATAAACTCCATAAAGTTACAATAAAACCTTTATTACTGCACGATATAGTATACCATAATGTAAGTCTTATGATCAATTCCACGCATTGGAAAACGTGAAAAATTCTCCCTAACTACTGCTCCGTTTTCTACAAGAAAATCCAATTAATTTTTAAAGCATGAAAGAAGAGAGAGCTTACGTTCTACTAGAATTTACGGTACGAATTAAATAAGTGTATCCTAAAATAAATCTTTTCACATCAATTTATGTAAAAGAAGTTACATCGAGCTTAGTGGAGGTCTAGCAAGAAAATAATAGGGTGCGGTCAATAGTGGTCAACAGATCACATAAATTACCTTGTTGTAATACCTCCCACACCATAGTACACGGTGTTCGCATACAAGAATGAAGAACATCCAAATTATGAATCGCAACTCAATGGATGAATGAACTCACGTATTTTTGCGAGTGAATAAAAACCCAATAAATTACCCCAAATTCGTCACTCACTCCATTTATAGTTTGCTAAATATAAAAAATTGCCACCCCTAAAATTCTTTATTTTAAATCTAACAATGCGCCTTTTCGTTGCGTATTCCCTAACAATAGTTACTTTCAGAAATCGATACAACCATAGTAACTAAATAAACGTCCATAAATTACTTTAAACCTCTCAACATCATCAAAATTTCTAAAATGTCAATAATCGATGTAATTTCGGATTATTCGCACAAAAATTTGAAACAAATACCAGACGATGTAATGAAAATGTTTAACTTGAAAATGTTGTACTTGGAGAATAATTTAATCGAATCGCTTCCCGATGATTTTTTCGATAAACTAAGCAAGTTAACGTGGTTAGACTTAAGACAAAACAAACTTACGACTCTTCCTGCTGGTATCGCAAATCACACATTTTTAGAGACTATGCTACTACAAGACAACGAAATCGAAAACTTGCCCAACGAAATCGGTAAGTAGAACTTTTTGTTTGTTTCAAGTTAAAATTATGAGGGTGTCTTCATTGATTTAACGAAACAAAACTTCTGATCAGGACTTTTACCAAATTTGAAAGTGTTGCAACTGTCTGGAAATCCGTTAAAGTATCCCGTTCCGGAAGTATTAGAAAAAGGTGTCTGGGCAGTTTGTGCGTTTTTGAAGGACGAGTACAGAAAATTAAATGCTACGCCCGAAGCAGATGAAGAGGAGCTTCGAGTAGTGGACCTAAAAAGCAGCATAAAAAGTAAAAAGAGTGATAAATTGTCCGTCCAACAAATATTACGAAATTCCGCACACGAACGGCTTGGAAACGATAACGAGCAACCCATCATAAGCGTCAAAAGTTTAACGCGATCCGATTCCGAAGTGGAAAACGAGAAGAGGACAAACACCGAAATTGACCCAGTACAAAAAAATGTTAAAAAGATACACAAAATTATAAAAAGTAATTCGACAATACAGCTACGTTCGCATTCGTATTTAATGAACAAACAAGACAAAAAAGAAGAAGATAACAAACAATTAACGGAAATTTGGTTCAAAAGGCTTAAAGATTTATTGGAAGATCAAGAGAAAATATTGCAACAAGAGAAGTAAAATACGTAATTTATGATTATTAGACAAAAACATTTTTTATGTTTTCAGGAATCTAAACGCGTTAAATAAATGGAGACTTACGAAAAAAATGGAAGTTCCCAGGTGCTCCACAGATTTCTCATTTGAATTACCACCTTACGACACCGATCCAGATTATAACACAATGCCGTCCAGAAAAGACTTGAGCCAACAAATTGACGAAATAATTAAAAAGAACAAACAAAGAAACAGCAAAAAGACGCCTACGGGTACAGATATCCAAAAATTGATCAACGAAGTTGTTGAGCAAATGAAAAACATGGAAACAAAATTAACTCAAATGGGATCGCCGAGATCCGAACAGGAAATAGCAGCAAGGCAAATTAAGAGCGTAAAAAAATCGAATTATGTAATTTTTAACGTTTTTGTTAACCTTTGTATAATTTCAGATCCTGGATCTTCATAAAACAATTCTTGCATTGCAGGATAAAAACGATAGCCTTTAATGTGTGTGTCTTAAATTGTGGAATAATAAAAATGGTGGTGTAAATTATTTTTCTTTATTTTTCACCGTAATAAATTACAATCAGCATTTCGATACCTTTCCATAATATTATTTTTAAAAAATGATAAATGTTAATTATTGAAAATTAAAAGAGAGAATAATATGTGAACCACATTACACTTTTCAATGGATTATTAAGTCTTACAATTAAAGTAGGTAAAGCATCAGTCATAAAATTAAAATGTGCGACCCATCACAATTTTATCTTTGATGGCATCATGAGTATTTTCAATGAAACCAAATTTTCCATAAAATGCATGCATGTTACTGTCAGTTAAGTCGATCACAGTGTGAACACCAAAAGAACCTAAAAGTTTAAAGTTATTAAATATGCAAACGCTTTCTAAAAGTTTAACAACCGTTGGCACGAAGAGCTGCCAATAAGCAAGTAACCAATCTCTTGCTAACCGATTCATCCAAAACAGATGACAGTAAACCACATGTTATGCTAGATGGATGCGTTGAGCTGTTAACAAAAATTTCGTCTTTAAAGTTGTGAAAGTATGATATGGCTTCCTGGAAAAAAAACTCATATATAAAAGAATAAACACACATTGAATGATGAACAAACTTGTGCTGATTTAGAGAGATTCTGAAATGAATCATCTATTTGATACTTCAAACACATTTCTGGTATCCAAGCAACCTCTTGTTTGACTCGGAACTTTTTGAAATCGGGAGTTGCACATGCATACCCAACAATGCCGGTTTCGTCTTCAACAACCATACAAAATTCCGGATGTATGGTCAGATAAGGTCCAACAATCCTATCTGCATGTAGGTTACCCAAATGTTCAGGATTAGAAAAACCATCTTCTAATCCGTCTTTACAAGTTCTGTTGCAAACATCATACACCTGTGTTTCGTCTTGAGCCAAGTATGGACGAATTGTGTAAACACGGGAAGTGGGAACGTCAGGTGCTTTATAAACAAACAAGTCGTTTCCGGAATCGACAGGGATCAATCTCTGTAATCACAAAACGGTCGGTCATAAAAGAAAGTACATTAAAGATGTAGAGTTACTTGTAAATCAGCAGTTAAGCCACCACGAAAGACCCAAGGTTCTTGGTCACCACTCATGAAGGTTTCTTTCCAACCTTTGGAAAACCCTGAACAAAAAAGAAATTTAAAATTTATCGGCAGCAAACTTGAATATCGCGCGCGCGCTCGCAATTTCAAACAAAACGCTTATTATGTATTGACGCAAACGTTTACTTAGCACAAAGTTTTTACTCAAATTAAAAATTTATTGAAAAAAATTAATTTACGCAACGGCGTGACGCATCTAGCGCAGCTTACAACCACAGAAATGCATACATGTGTAATTTCCTTGAGTGTAGGACGGCATAGAAACGGGAAAATGGCCTCCAGCTTAAGAAAATAAACAACAAATTATTAATAAAATGTAAAAACACACAAAAAACATTGTAATTTTTATTTAATTACATTTTTTAATCGTTTCATGAAAACTTCTGCAAAATAAAGATTTTCACTTTTTATATACTACGCCTTGTGCTCTATAAAAAAAAACGCTAGCGCAAAATCCACGACAAACCTGCAATATAAAATTGATGACTGGTGCTGATGTATTAAACTGTAAAAAAAAACGCACCAAAAACAGCATAAAAAGTGAAAATCTTATTTTGGTTGCCTAAAATCAAATTTGAATTTCAATCTTAACATACCAGTATTTCCTCTACCTTAGTATCTTAAACTTAATATATTACAAAAGTAGGGATTCTCGACAGTTGAATTCATGTACCATTTGATAACATCTTAAAAAAAATGTATTTTTCCTGGCATACCATGTACTACTAATACAATTCAGTGGTATAGGTCAAGAACCCCTACCGTAGATACTATAGAGAAAGTAATAACAAAAATTAAGCAATTTACCCAGAGCCCCAATTGTAATGTACAAAACATTCCTTTTCTGATATCACATCGTCATATCTATAAACCCTGATGTTACAGGATAATATACTGATTAATGTGAACTATACTTGTCAAGGAATATTTTATCCTTTTGTTTTAGTTCTTTAGGGCAATTTTAGATTTTTTAGACATTTTTTTTTCTATAAAATAATTGCTTTTCTTGTTTCCAAAATTTTAACTAAAGCCTGATTTGGAATTATAAAATTATAGAAAGGACCCCGCTACGGCCTTATGGGTTTTGGGTCCCAGTCAAATTTAACCAAAATTTAGGATATTGTAGTTCATAATATCGATACCTTAAAAGAATACTGTAATAACTCAAAATTCATAGTTTTGAGATATACAGCTTGCAAGAAAAACGTTAATTGGTATAAACAATTAAAGGTTTATTTTCAACTTTTTAATACTAAAAGTTTACATTATTATTATGCGAACATTGTGCTGCTTATGACTGAAAGGAAAAATTGCATTAAAAAAAAAGAAAAACAATAAAAAACTAGAGTTGTTACGGTATTGCCGTCAAATATGAAACAATTCAGAATTGTTACCTAATGAAACTTTAGATACTCAATTTTTATTGTTAAATAATTAAGCAGCTAATAGCAATTTAAACTATAATTCAAAACAACAAAGACATTTTATCAGTTAAAAAATATATATTGTATTCAATTGTTAAAAAATTAACATTGAACAAAAAAAAAGAACGAAAATAATTAAATACACACTAAAAGTTGAAAATAATAAGTAATTATTCGCTGTCAGTTTCGAAATTAACGGAAGAAGATGCAAAAGTCTTTAAGTTTTCGTAAAATTCCCAGTGTGTGGATATTATGGCATTGTCTTTGCATAATTCCATAAGATCTGCCTTTTTTGCTGTTGATATTGGTGGTGGTTGCGTATACGCAGCTTCCAATTTTGGAACATTTTCATTTTTGGATCCACGAGTTTTTAAATTCTGCTTCACATTTATTCTTTTATAATTTTGTTCTTCATATGATGTTTTATAGAACAATATGAAGGGGTTTGCTTTTTCCACTCGAACACACTTAATTTGATTCCAGTTCACTTTGTTTTTATCTTCATCCACATTGTAATTTTTTCCAATTTGAGTAGATAATTTTTTTAAATCAAGTATGTCTCGTGTATCAACTTCAGTTACTTTATAACCCATACCTTGTTTTTTAGCACCTCTCAAAACTATCGCCCATTGCGAGGGAACATAAATGGGCCCACTTTTTAATATCCTTTTTTTTTCTTTTTCTATCATAGCATGCATGCTATCACCTTCATTCTGTGAGTGCCCCACAATCAAAAATTTATGTGTAATTGAATGAATGTTTGGCATATTCATGACACAATACAAATACATAGCAAAAATAAATTTATTTTTATTTTGCCCCACGCAATTATCTGAATAAAACACTATGTTGCCTTGCTTACTTGTCTGCAGAAAATTATAAAGACAACTACCAATTTCATTGGCGCCCCTCTTTGCCAGACCTTCATGCCAAATGTAGCAGAAGCCCAATTTCTGTCTGACATTGAAGACTGTGAAATTATAAGTTGCTAGCCTTCTTTTGTAAAAAAATGAATTAACATCTCCACAGGGTGTTGTGAGGACAGCCTGTAGATCGAAACAGTACACATCAACATTTTCATCTGCGACATCTGCTTGTTTTTCTTTTCTGCTCAGCTCTTTCTCTTGTTGGTGTTTATCATACTTATCCTGAAGAATTCTTTTGTTTTCCTCACCTCCATTTTTAAAATTTTCACATAGAGAACATTGATCTTTTTTAGGGGTGTGAAAAGCAATATTTCTCTCGGTGTTAAATACTCTAGAGTAGATAGCAAATTTAGCACATTCTTTTTTCTCTTCAGCACATTTAGCGGCATACAAACGGTACATCGTTGAAATGTTTAGACTACCGCATAAAAAATATTCCTTTGCTGTTCGTGCACGACAATAATGGGAATCGACTTTGGGGAATGAATCTATGTGTTCCTTAATGTAAGCTATAATTAAATCACTTACTCTATGGTGCTTGCCATGTTTTCCTCTTTTATCTTGCTCTAAAAATCCCTGCTGGCTTTTCTTCTTCGTAACAGTAAAAATAGTCCTATTATTTATCCCCAAAGTATTACTGAAAAATGTTTTGCAAACTGGAATTACGCGCAAACCAACAATTAGAGTATATCTAATATTTTTTGAACGGTTACTTCCAGGTTTTGGATTGCGATAAGATGGGATAATTTCCGTCATACAGCTATTTATAAAATTTCGTTGGGCTTCAATACTTTGCAATTTCCAATATGAGTCAAAAATGCATTGTCTTTCATTCTGAGTAATATTAGTTTTACATTGAAGACGGCATTTATCAAGGCAAGGCTTCAGCATAACTTTAGCTTTTATAGTTTTACCTTTTGAATTAACGTACTCATGTCCAGCATTTCTCAACTTCTTTGCTTTATTTTTCTTCCAGTTGTCAGAATTTCTAAGGCGTTTTCTTGTCAGCTTTTTTTCTTCTTTGGACACTTTTTCATCTTTGTTGTCTGATCTAAGTAAGGAGTCGTCAAGTAAATTATGTAAAGGTTTCATAGCACCATCAGCTGGCAAATCATTATTGCTTGAATCAGCAGATTCATAATCAACATCGACAGGTTGTTGATAATTTTTATCACTTACACTATCATCGCTGCTGTAGTCTGCAAATTCGCCTGAATCTGAAAGATTCTGCTTACCATCAAGATTTTGAACAAATTTCTATCCAAGTAAAATATAACTATTGAAAGGTGAACCTACATTAACAATAATTATGTACTTACTTTATTATCGCAACTGGATAGCTGAAAAACTTCTGTATTTTCTATCTCAGAATCTAACTTTTTTTGATAAATATTGATTCCAACGTTCTCCTAAAACGTAAAATAAACTTTAAATAATTAATACCTCTTTAAGGTTATAAATTTATTTTTATTTTACTTACCGGTTGTAATAACTTCATTTTATTATTGTCTAATCTAGCTAAGCGTGTTAAAAACTGTCCTCTGGACTCATGGATATTTTGTTTATGGTCACTCATAATTACACAAGTATTGAATAACAAGTAATATTCTATAAAGAATTACTATTGTGAGTTATGAATTTGGTCTCGTTCAATAGGCGAAGAAAATGCTGTAAACATTCACTGAAATCCTAAAGGAAGACTGTAACAAATACCTATACTTGTTACGATCTTCCACAGAAAATTGACACGATATAAATTAAACTCATAGGGTAATTGTCTACATCTATTGTTCAAATTATGAACATTTGCGTTGTTACGTTATTCCTTACTATAAAATCATTTATTTTCTATAACATGGCATACATAACTCAAAATCGTCATTTTTTGAGTTATTACACTATTCTTTTAAGGTATCGATATGCTGATAAAAAGTGTCAATGGGCACAAAGCCAAAAAATGGACAGTTTTCGAGATATACGGCATTAAAGAGTTAATCTAGTCATTCTATGAAACACACAATGATAAAGTCAAAAACGATACCACCTAGAAAAAAAAAATACTGCCGTGTAGAAGATAAAATTCTAAAGAAGATAGCGTTTTTTGCATCGCTCTAGCTAGTGTATTACATAACCTAAAAAATTAAACAAAGTCGAAAGAGCGGTTTCTTGAAATTAAAAAAAAATGAATTTTTCAACAAAAAAAAAGTTAAATGAAAAAGTTGTAGAAAATAAGTTGTAGAAAGTTACAATACTGATTCATTATTTATTTTCTGAGAAAAACGAAAAATGCCGTCAAAATTTGCCGTTTTTGTTTTTTTTCTTAAATCGCAAGAAACCGCATTTTCGACTTTGTTTAATTTTTTAGGTTATGTAATACACTACCTAGAGTGATGCAAAAAACTCTATCTTTTTTAAAATTCTTTCATCTACACAGCCCTATTTTTTGTTTCCGGGTAGTATCGATTTTGACTTTATCATTGTGTCTTTCGTAGAATGACTGGACAAACTTTGTAATGCCTTATATCTCGGAAACTGTCCATTTTTTGACTTTGTGCCCATGGACACTTTTTATCAGCATGTTATAAACTACAATATCCTACATTATGGTTAAATTTGACTGGGACCCAAAACCCATAAGGCCGTAGCGGGGTCCTTTATAGTAAAATAAAAATAATAAAGAACATATACTGTTATAATAAAAAATAAATTACTTTTATTTAAATTTAAAAAAGAGATTTCAATTTTTAAAGACAATATGGGGGTTATGAATAAAAGTGAGCATGAAGTATATACTCAAAATTTTGAATTAAAAACCTCAAATTATACCAATAAAATTTATAAGTAGATGATGAGCATGAGTAGGTACGCTTATTATAAGAGTATCTACTTATATGCTTAATAATTTTTGAATTTCATTCATACAATTTCGAGAAAAATTTCAAAATTATGAGTATATACTTCATGCTCACTTTTATTCATAACCCCTATTTGCAATGTGAATTATAACAACGCTTTTTTGGAATTTTTAAAGAAATTATAATCCTGGATCTGATAATGACAGGATAATAATTTTCTTCCAGAATTACAGAATGAATCAATAGTGTGAATTTCTTACAAGTGTTCTATTCTTCAAGAATATAATGTAACTTGTTTAGTATTTTACATATTCAGAAGGGTTTCCCTTTGATCATTAATTGGTTCATTTTTATTAATTTATGATGATACAAAAATATATTTCTGTTGTTCTGAACAACAGAAAAGTGAGATACACAAGAAGTGAGAACCACAAGGGTAATTAGAACTGTTGCCTCATGGTGAGATGAATTCACTGCTACATGCTAGAAAAACCGAAAAATACTGAAAAATTCTAAACACTTAGGGGGTTATTTTTACAAAGACTTGAAATACACATTTCCATTTCAAGTTCTGAAACTTTCCAACTTTATTATTATTTTAAGCTTAGCTAAAAAATATTGGTGCTTAGTAGACGGAAATAAAACAGATTAATCAAATTGCAGACAGTTTTAGTAAATTTAAATTTTTCATGTTAAAATTTATACAAAATTTTCTTTCTAATCCCCTAAAAAACCACTCCATTGACAATTAGAATTTTTTCCTTATTTTTTATGTATTCACAGATATAGTATTAGTAGGTATATTAAAAATGCTCAAAACTTTTACACAAAATGTGTTTCACATCTTCCTAAAAAAAAGTCCTCTGGGGCAGCTGGAAATACGTAGAATTTTTCCTCTATTTTTTATGGATTTGTAGATGCAATATTGGTATACTTTAAAACTTTCAGAATTTTTAAAAGGATATGCATTTCAACTGACTAAAAATTACCCTCAAAAATGTTTACAATTTTTTCATAATTTTTACAAAGGTACAGAGCTGGAAAAAATTCCTCACAAATTAACTATGTAAAAAGTGTTGTTAAAATTATTAAATTTCCCTTTAAAATAAAAACAAAACGTTATAAAAGTCAAAAATAAACTACAAACTTCTTTAATATTTTGTTTGCATAGAATACTGAAATAAATTTTTTCAATTCCAATAATAATAATTTATGAATAGAAAGTCAAAAGCCTTTAAAATCTGCTATAAAAAACAAAAAATTACCCTAAAGAGTTCGTTCGGGGATGGTCAAAATTGTATAGTACAAAAATAAAGTTTATAAACCGCATACCTAACCACTTGACGTACGAATTGAGCAAGGAGATGACTCCTCGAATATCCCAAACATAAGAATAAAGGTCATACAAAAGCTCCCTATTATTGCAAGTTGTTAAATGATCGATAAGCCTGTTGACAGCCAGCGCCATTTCGTTCATTTTCTCAGCTCTTGTATACCATTCTTGTACCTTAAAACATAAAAAAAAAATAATAAAAAATATAAAAACTCTACTGGAAGTTTACTTCAGGTTTTAACTTATTTTTAGATTGACTGATCTCCATGACTAGAGGTGCGTTTGATTTTAACCAATTAAATTCTTGAAGCAGCTGCAAACCTTGTCCACCATGCTCAAACGGCAAATAAAAAAGATCACACAATAAAGACAAGTCCTCAATCGATAATTCGCTCTCCTTCCTGTAAAAAACAATTTAAAAATTCTGTAACACGTAAATTACTTAATTACTTTAACTGTTGGTTGTCCAAAGACATCACATGATTTCCAGATTCGTTTGCTTCCACCTGCATGCTTCCGCTGGATGTCTAATAAAAAGTAACTTAGCTGGATATAACAATAAAAAAAATTAAACTTACAGAGGTTTCAATCATTGCCACATCTTCGCTTGAACTGCAACACTTATTAGTATGAGAAGGTGAAGCGTTCGGTGTGCTATTGCAATCCATAGGTTCGGATGGACTTAAACTCGATTCATTACCATCTGTACTTACGTCGGTGTTCATGGAAACTTCGTCTTTATTATGATTGTTTTTTTTATTATTTTGAAGTTCTACAATTTTACCTTTATTGATTTTCATGTGCGTTCCATTCAAAATAGTAATACTTTTGGTAGAGTCAGACGGCAATATGGGCATAGGTACAGGAGTAATTGGATTAGGTATCAAATCGTTACAAATCACTTTAGTTTCGGATACTAAAGAATTCATCACAGGTAAAGGACTTACTAAACTTTCGGTACCCAATACCTACAAAAACAAAATTAATTACGGATCAAAAGTCTTCAGTTGGTTAAAACTTACGTTTACGGTACTACAAACTTCGGCTAAAGCTTGCAACTGAGTTGAATTTACAGATGGAGCTGTAATTATACCACCAGACGTTGTGGTCGTTGTGGTGGTGGTTAAACTCATGCAAGTGTTGATTGATGGAATTATTGGTACCGGAACCACTGTTTAAAAAAATTAAATAATTTAAATTGGCACAGATTATTTTTTTAATTACCAGTTACAGCCGGTTGAGGTTTTGCAATTGGGCCCCAAGCATTTTTGTGTCTAGAAAATTCGGGTAGCCACTCTTTTATTGCGTTTCTAAGTGCTAATCTTGGATGGTACATGTTTGGTGATAAAGTTGTAGGGACATCTTCACCAAATAAACCATCCTCAGTCTCAGTTTCAAGCTTAATGTCCGCTGATACTGTGTCATCTAAATTTAATAATCAAATAATTGTTAAAACGTACAAAATCAAGTAAAAACTGAAAAATTTAACTATTATAATGAAAAAAACTGAAAAGTATCCTGAAATATATCAGATTAGATGGAAGAGATTTACAGCCTTCATAGATTTTATGGATACACTGTCATCTAAATTTAATAAGCAAATAATTGTTAAAATGTACAAAATCAAATAAAAACTGAAAAATATAACTATTGTAATGAAAAAACTGAAAAATACACTGAAATATCTCATATGAGATGGAAGAGATTTATAGCTTCACTGTCATCTAAATTTGATAATAAAGTAATTATGGTTAAAATGTACAAAATCAAGTAGAAACTGAAAAATTTAACTATTATAATGAAAAAATAAAAAACTGAAAAAATACACTCAAATATCTCAGAACAGACTTACAGCTTTTATAGTCCTGTTAATAAAAAAATTAATTAACTGACTCCCGATATTGATTAAAATTCAAAAATTGTGTAGTTATAAATGTGAGCTTACTCAAACTTAAATCCCTCTGTCCGTTAACATTGCAGGTAGACCATTGTGCAAGTGTGTTGATGGCAATAAAATTAGCACCATATTCACAATTAGGGTTAGTCAAAACGCCCCTTAACTTGGGAATTAAATCTGGAGATCTACCAGAAAAAGGTCCCAAAAATACTCTCTTCTGGTCATAGTCATTTGCATGAATATTATCCCATATAACAGGTGGTCGCCTCAGTACATCCGATATTTTCTGAATGGACTCCACCGTTATCATACGAGACACCACCTTAGGTCCTAAACACACAAAATTTGTAGTACCTACAAAAAGCAATTAATTTTAAGATATCTCACCAGTCCACAGTATATCGATTTCTTGTGCCAGTTTCAACCCCAGAGTGTTTAAGTATTCAGAATTTGTGATGTTAGGAACAGCTCTGGATTCGCAATACTGAGTGGGGCAAACGAGAAATTTAGGCTGGCCTAAATGCTGGTAAATTTCGTTTGTTATCGAAACTTGTGCATGAGCAAAAGATTGAAAAACTTCTTTATCGGCTTCCGACATTTCTGATTCGATATCATCAAACAGCAGGGCAAAAGCACCGCAACCAAATTGTGCCACTTGCTCCAACTTTCGTTTCAGAGCGGTGATTTCTTTTAAACTGCTGTAAGTGATGTCTAAACCAGGGGACAACGCGTAATAAAACGTTATATTATTATCTCGAGCTGCGGTTATCAAACCAGTTAAGTGTTCGGCTTCTTCGACCGTGTACAATTCCCTCCAGTATGCACGATGTTTGTAATCGTCTTTTGGGGCATAAACGTAAGAGTCGAGCCCCCACTTCTTTAACCTACAATAAATTGTTTAATACAACTAGAAGAAAATACAAAAAATCGTCTTACTTCTGAAACAAATCCTTTCTCTGCTCGGTCGTCCATGGTCTACCATAGAATCCTAAAATTTCCAACAAATAATTTGATCAATTCCAAAATCCAAGTTATCAGCTCACCTTCCACAACTCCGCAAATAAAATTGCCATTTTTAACGTTCAAATTATCAGAAATAGGTAGGTTAGGTCCTTCTGCCATTTTGTTTACTATTGTATGAAATGTTTATAAAAATGTCTTCGATTTCGATGAATTAACCTAACGAATGTTGCCCAACGAAATGTCCAACTCGAATTGCGGTTAATTCCATTACATTATTCTTGTACACAATAAAATTTCTGCCAAAATTTTATTAGTGGGTGAGCAAATCGGTTTAAATGGGCGACCCCTCAAAATCGTTAAAAATGCATAATTTCTAAAAGGGGTTTGTTTTGTACAATTTTTTTTATGTTTACTGTTAACGAGTTAATTGAAATTATTTTTTTATACTAAGAATTTTGAAAACTAGGATGACGTAATGAATTATGAACTGTCAAACAAACTGATAACACTTTTGCTGTACAAAATGTTTGCGACGTTGCCGATACTATTTTTACGTAGTTAAATTTCTAGCGTAATGTTATTAATTAATAAAGCACAGAGTTGTCTCAGTAAAGCACTAGAAAAACTGGAAAACAGCAGTTATTCTTGTTATTCTGACATTGGGGGTAATAAGGAACCCCCTGGGCTGAATAATGAAAGAAACTGAATAATTCTCTTAACACAAGGGCCACAGAGAAGCTAATAGTTGTTCGGCCTCGCAAAAAGAGATTTTATTAAAAATATTACTGTGCGTTTTTAGGGAGAACTATACCCTACATGTTGTGTATGTAGGGTATAGTTAGGAGTAGAGTAAGAATAAATTTGACTTTTAGTTACTTCCTGCAAAAACTCTTCCATGAGATGGAACAATCAGATGGAGTTCCAAAAGATGGAACTTTTTAAAAAAAATTAATACCTACTAGGTATCTCCGTTTATTTAAACAGATACCTAATCGGATAAAATAATCCATTTATTTTTTAATTCTTTGGTGATGAAATATAAAAATCTTTAAGTTTTATTTTTTAAGATAAGTTTGTGAATGTGAATGCAAAATGCGGCTACTCAAAAGTAATTCCATATTTTGGTGTAGTAAAAATGATATAAAGTAACTCGACCTTATTACTGGATTGATTTCTTTGTGTTTATTTTACAGCCTTTTTTCAAGAAATTTTTAAAAAGTAGAGATCAATTCGACGTGTAGCCATGTAATTTTTTACGTTTGTTTGACCATAATTTCGAAATATGCGAACTGATTTGGATTATTCTTTTTTTTTTTATAAAACAATTCATTTACAGATTCATCGATATTCATGATTAAATACTAAAAACTATCTATTAAATTTGCTTTTTACTCTTTATTATATAAGTACACAAATTAATTTAGTATAAAAATTTATTTTTTTCCTTTTTTCTTAGTTAAATCAACTTTTACCCAATTTTCAAAAATATTCATAAATAAGTCATCGGTAGCTGCATCAGTAAGTGGAAACATAAATCTTTTATTTTCTTCAATTTTATACAGTGCCTCTTCTAATTCTTCTTGCTCTTTTTGTATTCTAGCAAGCTCTGCCTTTTCTTCTTTTGTTAATTGCTTGGGTTTTTCTTTTTTCTTATCTTTCTTGCCTTCCTTCTTTTCTTTAGGAGGTTTTTTGTCTTTACCACCTTTTTTCTTGTCACCTTTTTCTTTTTTCGGCTTTGGCTGTTTAGGGGGTTTTTGTTCCTTTGGTCTTACAAAACCTTGCATATTTTTTTTTGGAATCTTCCATTCCTTACTAATTTTCTGGCAAATCACTTCGGGTGTTGCTTGAAAGGCCATTTTGATCAACGTAAATTGAAAACTTTCGTAAAAGCTTAATGAGAAAATTGTTTACTTTAAATTTGGATTAGACAGAAAAATAAAATAAGCTTACTATTTGATTATAATATCGATTATGGCACGTAGAACAGCATAGTTCATAATTTGTCGATCTTCGTTTTCTGTGGTTTTTTGATTTTGTTGATTTATAACAGCATCTATCCATTCATTGTCCACTGATCCCTCACTTTCTTCTGAAGAGATAATTTCCTCTTCCTCTTCTTCCATTTGGTGTTCGTTTACTATTTCCTCGCCATACTTTGATTCTTCGTGAGCCACATTTGGGGTTATTTGAATATCTGATGGAATCCAACCTTTTCTATGATCACCCATATCGGCAATGCGTTGCTCCCATATTTTATAAAGTGTTAGATCTTTTATTAATTTTTTGCTTAGTTTTTTTTCCAAAATTGAATTGCAATTAGCTCCTGGTGATACCGTTTCGCAACCTTCAGTTTCATCTACTAATTCTGAATTTAAAGGTAAATGTGCCAAATTTTCAGTTTCGGTTAAAGTACTTATACTTTCAGCAATAGATTCCAATTTAAATTTTTCTGAAATTAATCACAGTGTTTTATAAACATTTGCTGCATTTGCAAACTCAAAATTAAGATTGTGTTCTGTAACTTTATACCTGCTACCTCATAAACTTGCGATACCACTTTTTCATCTAAAAGTAAATATATTTAAAAAATGTTTTTATTACGAGTACGAAAACTGCTATTTTTATATTACTTTGTACAGCTTCTTCCTCTTCTACATTTTCTTCTTTTTCAATTTTGCATATGCACGTGTCGCTTTCTTCTTCTTCTTCAAAGTTTTCTTCGCATTCTGCTTGAATTGGCAAAAACCTTGCGGGGATATTGAGGTCTGGTTTGTAAAATTCAACAGGTTTAAGTCGTCGTTTCATCTTTTTTTTAGGCACACTTTCTTCCAATTCACTTGCCGTAGCGCTACTTTCAGATGAAGATGCAGCAGAAGATAAATCATCTTAAATAAACGAATCAAATAAAGAATATCGCAATTAACCATAAATCGATAGATACGTTTTGGATATTTCCATTTAGTTTCTGGAAGTATGTACTTGCGTCGATTTTCCTCATCTCCTAATTCGATCAAGTTTGTAGGTTCGAAATCTTCCAGATTAACTTCAAGAGAGCTGGTGGATGACTCGGTGTTTGACGAATTCCAGCTTACCGATTCTTCTTCTGCTTGTTCCAGAAGTAACATCAGTTTATCTGGAGTGGGTACCAATTCGCATCCTTCTTCTACAACTTCGGAGGCTATCAAAATTGCTTCCTTAAAGGTTTCAAAAAATTGTTTTCTGGTTATATTTTTAGAGCGATCTAAAAATGGGATTTGAAAATTATGCGAAAATAGAATAAATGTGTCAAACCTCTAATTAAATCAATAAAATACAAAATCCAAGCCAAAACGACTTTTTGTAATTCATCGGGAAATTGAAAATCATCTTGAGTAGTCCAAAGACAATTAGTTATTATATCCAAAAACCAAAACTGTAGCAAATTAAATTTATACGCTTTACAGTGAAAAAAATTTCCTAAGATGTCTATACACGCTTTAACACCAATTTTTCGTATATACGGTAAGTCTAATTCGCTAATATCCCGAAGTATTTTTGGAAATTGGTAAAAATCATTGTTAAATTCGTAATCTGCATTTGGTGTTGATGGAGGTACAAGATTCCTAGGACTTTCATCTTTATTCCAAAAACTGCGAAGTACTAATCCATCTTCAGTTAAATAACGTGGTGCGATGGATTCGTTTATTGTTTCAATTTGTATTTCCGACTTACTCATTTGCTTCGATTTCTTACTCATTTTAAATTATGCTCATTTAATTGTATAAAAAATTCTTTAAAAAATCTTCACCAATTAAAAAAATAAAATAAAAAAGTAAAGAAAAAATTTTTTCTTTAGTTTAACTAAGCTTGACGTGTGTCATTTGATAATTTGATTTTATGGTCGAAACAAAAATTATTCAGTAGAAATTATAGACATTCCAGAAAAATTTTGGCAAACCCGTTTTCGAAAATAATCCTAACAATAAAAGTTGGTTAATTTCTTCCTAATTAGTTAGATTTATTTCTTTTTATACAACATTAAATTAAATTTAAAAGTCATAATTTATTAAATAGTCTTAATTAAAAGGCACAATATTATTCTTATTCATATCTTTAGAGCTAATTTACACTTTACAATCTAACATTTGTCTTTGCTTTATTTCTGCATTTCAAAATGAAAGCAAAACAAATAACAATAAAACAAACAAAATAAAATACTGTCATAGCGACTGGGGGATTCCCATAATTAACAAAATGAATATCTGACGATTGATATCCAAAATTTGAAAGTACTTGCGTTCCGTTTGGAGGCGGACATGACGATTGTACGATAATGTCTGGATGTTGACCCTTCAAGTAAAAATATTATTATAAGTCTCTATGCTTTAACAAATTTTAACAAACCTTTTTGTTTTTGCAAATAGCTTTTATGGAATTACTGGCAATGGCTTCAGGAGTTAGCTCCCTATTTATTAAGTAAGGATATAACCACGTGGTGGGACTTATATACTGGATCCATTTCGTATAAACAGTCAAATCTTTGAAATGAACCACATAACCAGTCGATAAAAAGAATCCGCTTATAATGGCTGATGAAATAATGGTCAAAATGTTTGAAAATGGCGATAAATAAATAAAAGTCGTAAGAAATATTTGGAGACAACTTAAATATAACAGCATTAACCCTAAAAATTAAGAATTTAATCACTTTTGGTTTTCTAAAAGTGTTTGAAACCTACCTATGTAAATATAAAAACCGTTGTAGTTATTTGGACCTTGCATGTACAAACCACACATGGAATAACTTGGCACAAGATACACCAACCATATAAATAAGGATGGCAAAAGATTAATCAAAATCTGAAACGGCACAATTAAAATACAAAATTTTCAACAACAAGAAAGAAAAGAAATTACCTTTACAAAAATATATGTAAACCTTCCATACAGTCCATCTTCAATTTCTCGTTCGACGGTCTTATGGTTTCTTCTCAGTTCACTTAAAGTTAAAGCTAACAAAATGGGCCACACCGTAACACACATAACAGTGTAGTGATAGCCCAACCTGTCATTCAACAGCAATTGGGAATCCGTATTTGGTACATCCCAAAATATAGAACCAACAATTAAAGACAAACTCGCCGATATAATAATAAGCGTAATCCAATTTACAAATGTATTTGGTTGAGTATAAAACATCGCCTTTCTAAAACAACCAACTAGAGAAAAGTCAGTTTCAAAATAATCGTAAACCTTACGTAAACAGCACAAAAGCTTGAGAAAAACAGTTCACATTCTTAACAATCATGGGAAGAGCTGAAGGAGGACCTGGATTACTCATCGGTTCCTGTTTCTGCCTAAAAATTTCCCCCAATTGTTCGATTCTTTGTGACGATTCCAGCATCGCTTCCGCTGATAAATCATCAAGTGTAACCAAATCGACTGCAAATAAAATGTTTGTTGGTTTAAAATTAATATTAGTACGAAAAGTAACCAACTCACGGTAGTAATCGGACGGATTTTTGAACGATGGACAAGGATAATCCACACTAGAAAAATACCCAATCATATTTTTTCTCTTTCCACTGTACATAGTTCTTCCAGCAGAAATTAAAACGACGCTCGATAACATGGTGAAAATTTCGTATGTAGGTGGATGAAGGGTTAATATTACAATACGACCAAGAGCTTGTCCACTACCACCGTTTGCCCACTGTTTTAAATATTCCACCAAGAAAAACGTGTCGAAAATATCCATTTCTTTCGTTGGCTGGTCCAACAAAACGATATCTGTGTCCAACAACAAATGGCAAGCCACGTTAAGTCGCCTTTTCTCAGATATCGTCATACTTTGCACTTTTGTATTTCTAACTTGTTCTAATCCTAAATCTTCTATGAGTACGTTTATCTGAAAACCATTTGGTAATTTTTATAAGAACATAAACAAGTGTTTAAAACTTACTCTATCCATGGCATCAATTTTCAGGTGTTGTAGTTTTCCGGTCGGTTTTTTGAGATCGTAATGAAACCTAAGCGTTTGAAGAGCTGTCATTTCTTTACACAAATGTGAATTATTTTGAGCAAATCCAACTCTCGATCGTAGTTGGTTACTGTTGATGTGTTGGCCGTTAAGAAAAATATCACCTACGGCTGGGTTTTTCTTACCGGCGAGCACGTTCAACAAAGCAGTTCCTTCCTCTTCGGAAGTCGCCATGATAGCCAATATATCACCACCTCGAGCTTCAAACGAAACGTTGTTTATCAGTAAATGTTGTTTCGAGTCAAAACATTTTGATTTTATGTGTTGTGGCCAAACTCCAAGTTCTAGCACTTGTAAATTAGGGTATAAAAATAAAGGTCCTACATCGTCCTCGCGATGTAAGTAATCCGCTCTTATTACCGAAGGACCTCTCCTAGAAGCTCTCGATGCAGGTACAGATAAATGACTGCCCGCTTTAGATCTCGGTCTACTAATTTGGCTTATGTGGTCTACTACGTCGTGGTGATGATGGTGTCCAAAGTCGGCCACGCTATTTCTTCTAGGGTCGTATTTATCTCGTCGGTTTACCGTTTCTATGTAATCGGAAGTTAGAAGGTTTGCTTCTGATATGCTTTTATTTCGATTCCAATTGGTATGGCTTGTTGTGATTCCTCCTTGTTGAAGAGCGGCTAGCGGAATTTCTGATGGATGACCCTAACGGAAAAAAATAATTAAGCAATACCGTCATGGTTAATTAAAAATTAATTTTGTTGTGTGCATATTGACCGGAACTAACAAAACGCAAAGGGAAACATTACATAATTAATGAAGCATGTAATACACCCTAAAATATTAGTGAGACTGTATTGGGATAAATAAAACGTTTAATTCATTTAATGGTAATTTTGTGGTAACAATAAAAAGTTTAATGGTCTAATGTTTTAATATAATGTGGCCCTACCTCGTGAACGTGATGATATGAAGGATGAAGATTCTGCATTCGGAAGTCAGGATCTGAACGGTATTTCCTGTGATTTTTGTATTGCTGTGTCGTTTCGTTGTCTGAACTATCGTAACCTGAACTACCTTCTCTGGGACCTCTACTTCCTAGTTTTGGTGCACTGCAATGATTGTATTGATATTTTGTTGTGGCATTTCCTTTGTAATTACAAACTCACCGTGAATTGGGACGAGACGAAGGTCCTCTATTGAAATGTTGCGGCGTCCCTGATCTGTTTGATCCATTATGATTAGGAGGGAAAACTCGTGGTAAACCAAACTTCAAATAAGTGTACATGTTTGAGCCTAACGCTGATCTAAAACCACTTTTTAGCACTTTTCCACAAAAAAAATTTAAAAATGCTTACTTGGGTCCATACCTAGGATGAGATAAAATTGATTGCACCGTCTGATCCCGCAACTGAAAATTTCCATACGGAAGAGGACTTTTGTCTGTCGAACCTAAAGCGCTGTCAGTGAAATCCGAGTTTAAATTTTGCCTGGAAAAATATTTATTGCAATAAATAATTTTCTACCGAAAGAAAATTTACCTGTAGATGGACCAAGCGTGAAGATCTTCGCTTGCTGCACCGGAAAATGCACGCGAATCCGGATTCGATGGTACCGAGTATTTTCTTTCCATTTCGTAACTTTGTGATCCTCCCCCTTGAGAGGGGGTTCGACTTCTGACCATTTCTTGTAATTAATTGTTATAAATCTGCAAAGTAAGTCGTCGTATTATTGTAAGAAGACATGCGGTAGACGTTTCCGGATTTTTTTATCTTAATAATACCGCAATTATGTTAGTTCTGACCCACTTGCAGTGGAGTAATTGTGAAATAGTTATGATAACTGATGTCACTTTAAAATTTAAATAATGCAAAATTTTTGTTTGTTAATGAAATAAGTTTCACAGCAGCTTTGCTAAATTAATCTGCGGGTTAACGACCTGCGTTATTAGCGAAGAACTAAAAATTATATTATTTAAATTTTATTGTTAAAACAATTTTAGATTTAATCTGATAACAAAGAGATGAAAAAATAATGAAGATATTAACGTCAAGAAAAACTAATATATAATTAATTATAGTTACTAGAAATAAACAATCAGAGGTAATATAACGTTTTAAATAATTAAAAAGTGTTTCTTGTACTTTCGTTAATTTTTTTAAATGGCGACCTATTTCTTGTATTCAATACAACATGCACATACATTTTTCTCATACTCCAGTATTCTAAATACATAAATAAATAATGTTTCCGTATCTTCTCAGATTATTTACTTGTTTCAAGCCTAACAACGGTAATGTTTAAATTTAAAATAAGAGTTTTGATAAAATATTGCTTTTTAACGGTTAAAAATTTCAAAAACGCTATGAATTTTAAATTCAACTGTATTTTTTTACTGTACGGAAGGAATATAACAAGAAAACAGTTATCCAAAAATGAGAGTTTTTTCAAAATCTTTCACATCAGGAATATTTTCCAACTAAGCTTTTTCTAGACTGTTACATTACAGGTGCTTCGATATCCACCTACGAAGCTGTCTGCAAGTTTTATAGCTCGTGATGTTGAAGATTTTAAACTACGATACAGTCAGTAACCTTTTCAAGGTTTTTCTTATTGTAACTCTTCGGATTGTTAATTCTGAGAGTTAAATCACAATTTTTTTAAATTTACAAATCGGTACGATTATTCTGTGATTGTACTGAGCAAAAATTGTGCATTTCAGGTTCTTTAGAAAATTTCTTAGAAATGGCAATGTTCTTAGGAGAGTTATCTAATGTACTTAAGTAAGTGCAAAACTTCTTAACCTGAGCTTTGAGACATTAAATTTATGTGCAGTCTGCAGTTGAACGAACAATAATTGTGCAATAAACCAAGTTCCAGTAGTGGCTCCTTGGTCATAAAGCGTATCTCCAGTTTGTTTTCAAATTTCATTAAGCACGAAAGGCACAAAATCGAAACTCATCTACTGGTACTTTGTTTTCGACGAATCTTATTAGCATGGTAGACCAGGAAACTTAGTTTAAGTTGATTTAAAACTTTACTTTAAATTCTTAACATTTTCATTTAAAAATTTTTTTCAGTGATAAAGGAAGAAAATTGAATTTTTAAGCTTTTCTTTTGCTTCTACTTTCTTTATGACTGAAGAAAAATTTAAATTTTTGTGTATCAATCGGAAGCATTTGAATGTTATCCTGCAACAAAGGCGGATTGGTAATGATGAAAAATCATTTTGAGGGTCTCTTTGACTTAGTGTTTGTTTCAAAGTTCCGTTTTTAAACAAACAAATTTAAGATTATTTAACAGAAAAATTGCAAATTAAATTAATACAACGATAAGGATAATGGTCTCACGTGAAATCTGCGTAGGTACCTCTTAACCACAATTTCAAATGTTTGGACAATTTTTTATTTCGTATGCTAACAAATACAAGAAGAACAATACACATATTAACACACATTTATGAGCAAATACTCAAATACTTAAGGTCTCATCCAGTACTTATCAGGATATAAGGTCACCTAGGACTACTTGTTACTTGGCACAGGCTTCCCAATGCTTCCAAAATCGAAACCGATAACTTTTACAAAGTCTTCTTCATACTGATGTAAAAACGTTTATAATTCATTATCGGTAGCAAGGAATTGTAGTGCATTATTAAAACCCTTCTCAAACTTTACAGAAACAATGCAGCGTTATAAATAATCCCAAGAAATATTAATTTGCATGTGTTTAATTCATTTTAATTGCCGAATTTGTCTTATCAGAACAATTTTTAATTTCTTTAGTTTTTTCTGCCATGTATTTTTTAAATTTTTTTGATTTAAATACGTTGCATTTAGATGACTTTGTAAAATTTTGTGAGTAAATTTTATCAGCTGGAAGTTTATTGGTTTTCACCGTAAGTTCTTCAACCTGATTTGGCTGTAACATTGTTCCTGGGATAAGTTTGGATAGTTGTTTTAAAATACTCACAGGTTTTGTTGGAAACGTCTTATCTTTAGTACAGTTTTTGCTTGAGTCCAGCCAAATTACTATCATAGTAAGGTAATATATCAATCCATTTTTAAGGCGTTGGTGCTTGCCAGATAACTGTATTTTGATTATTGATGTTTCAGTTTTTGGTTTACAGCTACATACCTTATTTGCAATTCAATTCAAAGTAATATTGATAAGCCCTAAGGAACACAAAGTATTGAATCGAAACCCGTTTTGTGTTTGGATAAATAAGTTAGAATTACACTAAATTACTGTTCACATTTGAAGCTGCTCATTTTGCCTTTCATTTAGGTATTCAAAAATTGCGGTTATCGTATCAGGAAAGCTTAATTGTTTTGACTTGTCTGATTGAGCGATTTCTTCAGAGTTGTCTCAACTTTATGTTAATGTTTGTCAAATTCTCGCGCTTCAAAGCTGGAAATCAAGACTGGTCGTTCTTTGCCTTAGAAACGTTTAGGTTTGACCACCGCAGAAGTTTAGAAGGATCGGGTTTAAGGATCCTTAAGATTTATCTAGTCCAAACAACCTCGTAACAATCAAAATGATACTTTAAAAGAATCAAAAGGTAATAAAGAAGCTTTTTCGTTATTCTCCAATTCTTATGGTTTTTGAGAATTTCGAATTTTCTTATTATTATGTCTCATTTTAAATTGTTTTAACTTCTGAAAAATAACTGTAATTTTTTTATTATTCTTAACATTAATGCACCTGCTGTGTATATTTGAATACCGTCGACAGAGTTTTCGACAACAGTTTTTAAAATCAAAAGTGTCAAATTAATGTAACTTAGTTCGATTATAATTTTTTGAAAATGGAAAGCAGTTCTGGTAAAATTGCCTTGATTGTTAAGATTTCTTTTTTAATTAAAGTACATTTCAGTTTATCACGATAGCCATTAGAATTCGCTTCTTTCATCCGTGAAGATCATTACAAACAGAATACTCAAGTTACTAATTTTTTTAATTACATTTTTAAAATTCACGATTCATCCGACCATACTCGTAAAAAAATATTAAAATTTAGGAGCATTTAATATGTTTTGTCATCTTTTGAACCTCATATCTGCAGTTTAACCAACTAAGAATTGTTTTATGTGGGTTTTGAAGGTTTTTGTGGGTGATAGATTATGAATAAAGAAAATCAAAAACATTAGTGTTACCTTTTAAAGTAATTTAGACAACAGCACAATAATTTTGTGCTGTTGTAAAGATTGCAACGACGATTAAAACAATTTGTCGTGCCCACTACAAAAATTTCTCAAACGAAATTTAATATTAATGATAAAAATTATATCAAAATCAAGTTTTGTATAAGTAGAAAGTACCTATTTAACTGACAAAAATTTAGATTAAGTAAACAAAAAGTAATTTTTCGCTAATTGATGCATTCAAGTTTCTATACACTCAAATTTTTATAGCAGCTTACAACGTTCCTCCCACTGATGCATTTTATCAATCAATTTGTACCCACCGATTAATTTAGATTGACGGTTTGGTAAACTACTACCTATACCTAATTTGAATTTTACTACTTCACACTATTAGTATAGAAAACTATAATAAAATTGTACTAGTAAATAGGTTTACTGATCTGACGATGTATTATTTATTTTTGTATTGATATGCACAACATGATTAATTTTTGTTCGTAGCTTTAAGTATACACACCTTTTTCTAAGGTCATAAATTATTATGGAATAATGACGATGAAAAAGTAAATTTTTCAAATAGTTAAGCAAAGTCTTTATGAGATTCTATTGAATATATTTATTATTCACACAGTATGTGCTTATAAGTCACAATTCAATATCATAGATATGTTTAATTATATTGCAGAAACCGTGCCTACCTCCTTTGTGTTAACTGTAAATGGTTTTATGTGTGTTAAATTAAATTACATGACTCATAAAATTTTAATTTTTAATGTGACACCTTGAATTTTTGAGGCAACCTCAAGTTTTATCGCAATTAAGTTCTGTAATGGCAAAAAAATTGTTAAGATTATATTTGATTTTTTATAATTTTCGTAATTTATGTGAATGGGTATTTTGTTTTTGTCAGCTGTTGAATATTGAAAAATTAATTTTCTACACTGTGTACTGGAAAATGCATTAAGAATTCAACAAATCAATTCTGTCTTACAAGTATAAATTAATTGCTAATAATTTTTTTAATTGTTCTGAATAATACATTTATTCGTTTCCAGAAAGATATTATTAAGCCGTTTTGCGGCTGATAAAAGAGCTTTATAAAGAAATAGATAGACATAAATTATTATGCTGTTCTCATTGAATTTAATATTATGAGAATATATGAATATAATTATTTCATTAATAAATAATTATTACCTATCAGATAAAGGATTTTGAAGGTAAGCCATTTAGTTTAAATTTATTTATTACAACGCATCAATACCACTTTGCACTTTTATTAAAATTACAATTTATTTTCAATTGGAAAGTGATTTTATATATGAATGTAGAGCACATGTTATCGGGTTTTGAACAACTTTTCTATTAAATATACAAGTAAATTTTTTATCTTATATAATTGAATATAAGTAATATTTACAATCAATCAGTTCAGATCTTCTACAATAAAATACAAAATTCATGGAAGATTATGTTAGCTGAAGTAAAACTTTGAAAAAAATTTAATCTACACTATTTAATGCAATGTAATGCCTTACTAACCTTCAACATAATATATACAAGGTGAACAAATTTAAACATAATATTGAAAAATAAGTAGGTAATACTTTTTTGAAGAAAACTCAATTTTTAAGTTACAACAACATAAAACTTCTATATAGATACCTATGAATATTCAAGTTTTCTTATCCTATGCATAGAAATTAAGTCGAAGAATTAGCACTCGAAGCTATTGATACTAATATTTAAAAAAAAGTTGTTTATTTAACATCAATTTAAATGTCACAACCGTATGTAACGTTCTAAATGCAAGTTTAATTACGTTTAAAATTTTTAACATCTTTTTTTATAGAACTACAATTAATTTCTCTATAACGATAGTGCAATCAGCAGTTTTGCAATTCTACTTAAACTTATTTCTAAATAAATTAGTAAGTATTGCTTCTTCAATATTTTTTAAGCACCTCGTCGTACTTTTAGTAATATTAAAACTGTTTTAGGTTGACACAAAAAGATCAATTAGAATATTATTTGATCTTTCAGTTGCGTTTGCAATTTCCATCAAAAATGTATTTATAATTATTTAAATAATATTTCAATTAGTTTTATCGTGTTCTAGTTAACTCAACAACATTTAAACATTTTGATTAACTAAAGATAGTTTTAATCGTCCTTTTCTACATCGTGGAAATGGAGGTCAGTTACTTTTGATTTTCCAAGATTTGTTTTATAAAACTGAATTTTTCTGAATAAATTCTGACGGTGAATTTGTAGCCTCAAATACTATCTAATTACATGATGTTGTTGTTTCTAAATTTTATTAGAAGGTTCTATAGCAATTTAGATACTCAACCCTTTATGGAAGTTAGGTCTGTCTGCAAACGACAGCCCGATTGTTGATTTTTCTTTACATTGCTTTGGGGTGTCTTGAGTTTACTGGAAAAAACTGTACCATTCTCATTAATCTTTGTTTTGTAAAAACCTACAAATTGTTTTAAAATAATTTTCAATTAAATACATTCTTCTACGTCATTGTGTAATTTTAGCAATCATCTTTTCAGTTTTTTGTCCATCTATTGTTTTATAATCACATTTTATTTAATTGCTAAACAATGAAAATTTGTTCAACGTATTTGACTGGGGCAAAGTCAAGTATGTATTGTATCCTATTCTAATGTTTTCAAAGCATAAGACTTTGATATTATAGACCCATCAAACATCGTTCATTTACAGTATTCATTTCTTACATAGTATAGTCACTTTTATTCAGAGATTTTTTAAATCCTTTTTATTCTTCTCACATGCTTCGTTCATTAACCTCTTGTTTTCCAAGTTATTTTGCCTTAACGCTCAATAAAATTCAAGAAGATCGACAAATTGATTTAATCTACAAAACGACTTAATTAACTCAAAATTGAAAACTAGCATTTGGAATGTCGCAGGATCAACGAGACTACAAGGATCTGTCAATAACATATTGTTGTGTATTTCATAAATACATAAACATAATAGGGTACCTTTAATTCTCGACACACACAGAAAACTATTGAAATGATTAAAATCCTTGGTTTGACCCGATCGAAAAAGTACTTTCAATTATTGTACCTACAATTAAAGTACTTACTTATGAAATATATTAACAAAATAAATTAATTAATTCTGCTTATTGGTGCCAATTCAACTAAAATTGTATGCTGCAATTACCAAGTGCAGGAAATGCTAGAATCAAGAAAATTTTAAGTGCACCAATAAAAAGTTGGTGTTGGGCAACTTTAAACAGCATAAAGGATGAGCACCTAACAACGTAGAAAAATTTGTACTTATGTAAATTTGCATTGAAAACATAAAATCGTAAGTTTAGTACACTTAACATTTTGTAACAACCAAAACTTGATACGTTTTTTTTGTATGGGCTAAGTCGGTTTAGAAAGTGGGTAATTCATTGTACGTGATGTTTCATTCAGATAACTTCCTAATTCAAAAGCAGCAACAATAACAATTTAATGAATATTCAAGAAGCAAATATGTTGAAACTGAAAATATGCGTTTCTTTGATTTTTTCAGGAAAAGCATCCATTCTCCCATGGATTCGTTAACTTCCTCTTAAGATTTTTAAACTTTGAGGGTCGTGAGATCGAAAAGGAATCAATCATTAAATAAAGAAATCTACGTTGAAAGTTTTGTACTACGTAATTGCGTATATAAAATATTTAAAAATATTTTAATAACATTGCAAACTTGAAAGTTGTGGTTATGCTTCTAATAAAATAATTAAAATATTTTAATCTTAGGAAAATGTGCAGCGAATGAAAGTAACAAAACGATTACACTTTCAACAAGTAAATAATTAAATTTAATTTATACATAACAAATTAAATCAAATCAAATTTGAAATTTATAATTACGTGAAAATGTATGCATTTTTACCCATAACAGAGGAAGACAGTTGTAATGCGAGGAATGCTAATAAAAAATAAAAATCTTTTATGAATTGCGGTCTATTAATTTTATATTTGCAGTATAAATTACGACATTTGTTATAAATTTGAAATTAGTAGGTAGGTATGTAGCTACTCATATAGCGCTATTAGATGAAGCAGTTGTTGACATACTAAACAAACCGACTAACATTTTAATGAAGTGCAGAATTTAAGGTCAATTTGAATAATTAATAATTATAACATTCTGTCGCTGCAGAAATATGGTAAAGCAATGCTAAAATTTTAATCAAAGGGTAAATTGGAAACCATTTTCTCTCTCACATTAATCAAATAAAATTATATATTAGGTTCATATAGGCAGGCCCCTAAGTAAAATTATCGACACTTATGCAGAAAATTGCTTCGAGATGTAGCACAATTTAGATAACCGGTATAAATTTGTTCTTTGATTCAAATAAGTGCTATATTTTCCTTTTAAAGTAAGTAGGGCTAGTAAATTCACAGTTACAAACACATAAAATTGCTAAAAATGGGGAAATTGGATAAAGTGGTAAATTCGATCGGTCGATCAGTTCGAATTTCTTTTCAATTGAGCTTCCACAAGTTAAACTGATGAATTTATTGTTATGTCCTGTCTTGGAATTACATTTGTGACAGCAAATATTCTTTTATTCTTTCGTGGTTAACGACTCTCTTGAATATAAAAAATTATTGTTGTTGCATAAAATAATAAATTGTAAGACGGAAATATTATAAAAATTTTTGCTTTATATTAATGCAAGAATAAATTCTTCGAGTATTCCAACAGAGGCAAAACATTAACAGTTACATAACTAGCAAATATTTTAAATACGATTTCCATATTTAAATGATTCACAAAAAATTGAATTTTGAACACTCGAAATCCCGTTTTTATTCAATCTTTTTTTTTAAATGCCGTTTGTTCTTAATTCTAATTTTATCGACACGATTGCCATACGGCAATTCCCCGTTGTAACAAAAATTTTATTGCTTAAATTAAATGAAAAATTTAGGCCACTTAAGGCCACTTTCTTTCTTCTCGTTAAATGTATCGCTAATTTTGGTGCGTAATGTGTTATCATCGTAACGTTACTTTTGCCACATTCCTTGTTTACTCTTCAATTTTAGCAATTTTCATACTTCATTGTCGTATTGAAATAGCAAATTACCATACTTGTTTGTTTATGATCTAAAAACGTAGTTAATCGAAATGTTTTGTTTTGTTGCTGAAGCTTTAGAAAGTATGTTTGGTATTCGACTCAAAAATCTGTACGCAATTGAGCAGAAAATTTAAAAAAAATATAACTGAACATATTAAGCAAAGAAATAAATGATAAAATTAACCTTCTGCTCTTCTAAATCCCGTTATTGATTGTTATGCGTTATATAATTGTGTTTAAATAATACGCTTACCAAGAACGTGGGTAAAAAAATAATTAAAATAAATTATAATTATTTATTCATCACGCTAAACTCTTCGTTAACAATATTTCCGTGAATATTAACAATTTAAAACCAAGCTCAAGCATAATATTTTGAGTAATACCACAAGAATGTTATTTTTTACGCTTTACCACACTGGAGACTTCAACGCTCGATAAGAGCAGTAACCGCAATATTTTCAAATTTTAAATGAAATTTGCCAAGTCTTAGGCTTACAAAAGATATTTATAAGTAAAATTGACATTACTTAAGAAGCTTAAATTTGGGTTTTTAAGACGGAGGTGCATTTAATTATCTAACCTTAATAAATGGAAATTCATTAAGCAACTCGAAATTGAAATCGGAAACCAAACCTAAATTTCTTACGAAAATTGTAATTAACATTAAATTAGCGTAATGTAAAGATCTGTAGATGCAGTTTTTAAAAGTGATTTGTAAATCGGTGAATTTATAATATTAAAGCAAACAACTTACTCATTATAAAAATCCAAATAATCCGGTGCAATTAAATAGAATCACTTAATTATTATTGTTTCACATATTAACTAAACGCATTAAATTTAAAAGCTTTGTGTAGGTTTTTCCTCCTTTTTGAATTTTAATAACAATGAAAACTTGTGGAGTACCGAATTTTTTATAGTGCTACGGTAGAAGTGCCACAACACTACTGGAACACCAAGTTCTACGTACTCAAGAATTCGTGACCATCACCACGCTATTAAAATCCCCAATCGAAATATATTCATTGTTGCTTCTACAATAAATTTTTTTGATTCCGTTTGGGAGTTTTAACACAATTGTCAGCCGTTCATGATGTTTTAATTTAACACGTAATTTCTAAAATGCAATTTTAATTTAAAAAAAAAATATAGTACCTAGTAAAAAATCGCGACGTTGGCAATTCTGCGGTACGCTTAAAAAATAATTTTGAGTTTCCAAGCAATTTTTATAAATTTTATAACAAAAATTAAATTATTAAAGAACAAAAAAAAACCTCTTCAAATTTCTTTTAAACTGGGTAAGTTCATTAATTTTTGTAACAATTTCAGTACCTAGTAATTATTTCACTTTTTTCAAAAACTAATTTTCAAAAAATAACAGAAAAATCAGAATTCCTAATTTGTTTTTAATTTTAAGGCTAATTCTTTTCATAAATTCCATTTTGATTACCTACCTACTAATAAAACCGAATTACAATCAAAACTTTTTTCCGCAGAATATCGAAAGGTAAACGCCACAAATAAGCTCAAACCTCGCACCTGTAAACACGTAGATTCGAATTCTACCTGTTGATCCACTATATTATCACAAACATGCAATTAAGTTGAAAAGTTGTGGTGTAAAAAAATTTATAAAATGATCGCGAGTGACTACATCTTGGACCTCTTCAATGTCTTCTACACAGGACAGGTAAATCTATTTTAATTAAATTTCAAAATTTAAATCTGAGATTTAGGTCGAACCCAGTTCCTGCGTCCAGAGAGTGGTCGGAAACGTTAAAAAAGGGGTTATTTTAAAGGACGTTTCTTTAAGCGTGCAATCTGGCGAAGTGTTGGCAATTCTTGGATCGAAAGGTTAATATGAAAATTATCTTAAAGTTGTTAAATAATATGATTCTTTATAGGTAGCGGTAAAAAAGCTTTACTTGATGTTATATCGAGAAGAGTTCAAGGACCCATTAGGGGACAAATTCTATTAAATAATCAACCTATGAGTTTAACAATTTTTCAACAAAGATGCGGATATGTTACTCATAAATGCGATTTAATTCCGGGATTGAGCGTACAGGAAACATTGTTTTATACCCCCACTAAGGTAAGTACTTCATAATTTTTTCATCTGATGGAAACCACCGTTCAAAAAATAATTTTAGGTATCAGGATACATGAAGAAAAATAAAGTTAAACAGGTGATGGCCGATTTGGCACTTTCTCAAATGGCAAACCGGTGCACAGAAAATTTAACGATGAGCGAATACAGAAGACTGATGATCGGAATCCAACTAATGAAAGACCCAAGTAAAAATTAAAATCCAAAATTAAAGTGAAGCTCACAAAAGATGTTTCAGTAATCCTACTTCTTGACGAACCCACGTGGGATTTAGACCCATTAAACACTTATCTCATAATTTCGATATTATCTAATGCCACAAAAAAATATGGAACGGCAGTTATACTAACAATGGAAAAACCACGATCGGACGTTTTTCCATTTTTGGAAAAGGTTTTATATTTGTGCCTTGGTGATGTCGTGTATATGGGAGGAACGAGACAAATGTTGGAATATTTTTCGGCTATTGGTTTTCCATGCCCCCAACTTGAAAACCCACTAATGTATTATCGTACGACGAAGCTTTTCTTCCTTAAACTTCAAAATTAAATTTTAAACTTTTAGTGTGCTTATCGACAGTAGATAGAAGATCGCGTGAACGATTCGTCGAAAGCAATCATCAGATTGCAGCTTTGGTCGAAAAATTTAAAATTGAAGGAGGAGCATTCCATAAGGGTTCTATTCACCCATTGGATCATGTAAATGGACTGGGACACAACAACAAAATACCCTTATTATATGAACGACCTTCGTGCTTCAGAACATTTTGGACCCTTTATTCGTAACTAAAGTTAACTTAAATTTATTTTATATTTATTTACAATTTGTTCTTTTAGGAGATTACTCGTCGCTACGTTTAGTGTCCGTCAAGCTGGCTTGAAACAGTTATTTTTACGATTATTCTTTGTTCCTTTATTTTTTCTAATTTTATGGGCCTTCTATCACGACGTCAAGGTAACTTTGACCAATCTTGTTACTGTCCTTTTGTAAAGTAGGCTATTTCACTGCACCTGCCTTATTTAGCGTTAAGTGTTATTTTATAAGCGTTTTAAGATTTGAATCCATGCCCCAAGTAACATTTTCTAGCCGTGATATGGCTGGGTACCAAAATCTCAGCTAACAGCTGGTTAGATGTAATAATAGATTTAATAGTTACTACAATTAGATAAATAAATGGTGGCTTTAACTGTAATAGCTGACTGTCAGCTGGCTACTGTCAGCTGGCTGCAAATTTACATTACCAAGAACAAAATATTGGCTTTTGTAACCAAATTTGAAACAAATTTTTACTGTAATAAATTACAGCCAATTCACATAATCTGCTGAATCTATGACCAGCTGCCAACTAGGCTGTTGCAGCTAATTGAAAGCCTATTCAGCTAATTCCGCAGCCGGCTGAAAATATTACTTAGGCGGCTGCCTACACCGAATTTACCACCTCTAACCCATTGTAATTTTTAGAATTATCAACACACATTTATAACGAAAAGTGGATTGATTTTGAACAGTTTAGCTGCTGTGATGTTTTTAAGCATCATTAAAACGGTTTTAATTTGTAAGTTTCTTCTTTTAGCCAAAAAATACATTTCTAACTTGAGGTTTTAGATCCCGCTTACAGGACTCGTTATTATCAAGAGTCACAAGAAGGATTGTATGGAGGAACTTTGTTTCTATTAACATACAATTTAGTATCTATTCCATTTTCATTTATTTCTGTGATTGGGGCAAGCGCCCTGTTATTTCCGTAAGTTACTATACAACTTGATATATTTTAAAATATCTTATTTTCTAAATTTAATTTATCAACAATTTTTTTAGATTAATTGGAACTTTTGAAAACCCTTTGGAATATTTACATTTTTCTTTGATTTTGTGGGCTTGCTACATATTTTGCGAGCAGCAAACGATGTCAATTTTGATGATTGTGAAAAATTACTTAACTGCTACAATATTTTGTATTTATGTAACATCGATTTCCCTTACGTTGAGTAGTGGAGTCTTAAGGTACGTAAATCTTTGCGACTTTTCAAGTGCCAATTAATTAACTGTCCACTTTTAGATCCATGAAAGGTCTTCAGGATTGGCTGTATTATTTAACATACGCAACGCAAACGCGCTACGCAGCTGCATTTTTAAGCAAACAAATATTTTTGATACCCGAATTGCAAACACCATTACCATACGATTTACAGTACAATTGCACAAATATCGCCGAAACATCCAATTTTAACGGATTGGGTAACAGTTTTTGTCGATATTCCAGCGGTCAATCGTTTTTGATAGACAGATATGCCCGCGACTCTCAGGATAATTTTAGTGGAATTTTGGATTTCGATTTTAACATCGGGGTCACGTTTGCATTTAGTGTGGGCATGATTATTTTTAATATGTTTTTATATTTGCTACCTTTGCCAGCATTTATTAAAGCCAAATTTAGAGAGGAATAAGTTGGTCCTTCTGTAGGAAACTGAGTTAAGTACATACTTTACTAATTGCATAATTACTGGAGCACAAATTTTGCATTTTTATACTGTGATTTTTTAACTTGTTAAAAATATTCTAAAAAGCTCATAAATTATTATTTATATCATCGTTATATTATTTAACATTTTCCAAAAAATGTAAGTTTTAGTTGTAAGCAAAAATAATTTTATTTACATTAAAAATTTTGCAAAACCATATTTTTGTGCAATTTTAAATATTTAAAAATAAAAATTTAATTATTTACAAAGTTCGAAGTTATTATTTATTATTGAATAAATGAATAGTTTGCTGGTGTCTTCTAAATGAGATGTCTTCTCCAGCTAATAATATTTATTCATGACGAATCCGTTAGTCCACGTTAAGAATTTTTTTCCTCTTAACTGAAAGACTGGCTGAGATACTTGAATAATATCTATTTGCTTCACATTTGGCCATAAAAGTTCACTCAGAATTTATTGCATTGGTTTCAATTGAAACAAGAACTACCCTCTAAACCGCAACCCTTAATGAAGGGGTTTTCATACACACGTCTCCAATTTTCTTCTTTTTTAGTTGCCACTTTCTAAAACATGCTTATATGGTTATTTTGATTGTTTCGAAAAATTAGCTTCAATGAAAGAATGCGGAGGCACTCCGTCTACCAAGATCCTGAAGTTTATCCCGTAGTATAACACGTATTTCTAATCTTCCCCAAAAGGAAAACGCAGTATTTCTAATACCAAACTCAGTAGATCCGATAATCCACCAACTGTCCTTATTTTTAACGCAGGACCAATGATCATCCGGTCAGCTACTGCAATAGGCGGTATGGGAAGGATCGCCAGATTATATGACAATAATTAGAAATCAAACATACAAGAATCTTAAAAAATAATCTACTTAAAAAATGACGGCAGTTATTCAAAAAAGACGAATCTTTGTGGAATTCAGTTTCACGCTAAACTACATAACTACAAAAACTTAAATAAAATTCTATCAGAAATCTTACAAATTTTTATACGCTATAATAAATGTATTTTTTACCCAGTTTCAGAAAGCTTTGCTTTCCATAGGGCATCATCATCTGTTCTTAGCATGCATACTCGTACCTCTAAAAGACATTTCCATATCCCTTGATTAAACAAACCAAAAACATAGTCATGGATTCCAAAGTTGATGGTTTATAATAATTTCCATATCGGAGAATTTGCATGATCTTAATGTAATAAACCACTAATTTCTTGTACGAGATGTGTGCACAATTTTCTAAAAATCTAGTAATGAATTTTACTAAATTTCGTTACAAGTTAGGATGGAGCTGAAATAGTACAATGAGCTCAATTTAGAGACCCAAGTGCATGTGAATTTACCTTACCTTTCACAGCAAATCCAGAATCCCAAAATGCAATCTTTTTGGACAAAATTTATTATTTCAATTTACCCATCTTTATTATATTTAAGTTAAATCGACGGTGATAATGTGCAGATACGAAAATTTTTTCAGTCCAGTTTATCTTTGTATTTCATAGATGTTAATTTAAAGCGCTTATAAGTACAAGAGTAAATTAAATTACGACAGCAATGGTACGTTTTGCCTCAATATTTAGTGCACAAAAATTTATCCTTGAAGGTCCAACTTAAAATGTCTTAATTCTATTTCTTTCGTGGATCAAAGTTCAAAAACCTGTGAGAGTGTAAAATGAAGGAATTCAAGCTCCACCTGCCCTTAGTCTTGCGACTATGTTTTCTCTGGAAGAAAAAGTAACAACCATAAGATTATTAAAATTAACAGGGAAATTATCTGTGGTGATAATTCGATTTTGTTAAAAAGTTCAGCAGTATTAATTAATTAATTCACTAATGAAACTCATTTCAATAATTGCGTTATTTCAAGCAAATGAATTATTATCAGTTTATGTACTATCATTTTAAAATTCTAAAATCAATTATTATTCTTTCTAAGTCATTGCATTTTGTTATCAATGATCCCTTCAGCTTTTTCCACCTATATTTATTTAAAAAAAACGCATTTTATCAGTGGCATTTTAACAAGGGAGAGGAGACGCCTCCTCCCTCTGTAAATACTATTGTTTTATTCCTTATTATAAAACTAAAGTCCTGAATTATTTATTCTTACATACTATACCTACATATTTCTAAATGTGCCAATGCATTTGTTTAACTGCTATTTATACAGTGCATTCAGAAAAATTAAAAAACAAAATTTATAACTTCCCCCCCTCAAATATTTAAAAAAATATAGAACCACTTTTATATCACATTTGAATATTATTTTTCCGTTAGAATTTTTAAAAAAAAGTACCATTTAATGCCATTTTTTATTAAACAATTTAACAAAATTTCTTAAAAATAATAATTTATTATTTACATTAATCAAAACCACCCTACAGCAGTCAAATTTAAAATTTAATTAAATGACTTGATAAAAATTTACAAAAATTAATGTAAAAGTAAAAAATTATACAATTAACAACAAATTAAACATTTGCACTCTTCTTCTCATTTTTTTCAAAAACTCCACTTTGAATTTGTCCCATAGGCTTCAATTCTGGAGCAACAGCAAAAGCACAACCCGTCGAAGCAAGAACGTCTTCAACCCCTACTCCTTCGGCAACTTCTATTAATGTAAGACCATTTTCAGCATGGACCTCAAAAACGGCTTTTTCTGTAATAATCATATCAACACATTGCTTTCCGGTCAGAGGTAAGTTGCAGTTTTCTAAAATTTTATGGCTTCCATCCTTTGATGTGTGATCCATGCAAACAATTACTTTTGTGCCAGGAGCTGCTACCAAATCCATTGCACCACCCATTCCTTTTACAAGTTTTCCCTAAAAGCGTAAAGTTAAATTTTAAAATCAATGCTTGACACAAATATTTACTGGAATCATCCAATTAGCCAAATCGCCGTATTGAGAAACCTCCATTGCACCCAAAATCGTTAGATCAATGTGACCCCTAAAAAATAAAGTTTGATTCAAGGACCAAAGAGAAATTACTGAGTTACCCTCTAATCATGGCAAAGCTATCGTCACTACTAAAATATGAAGCACCTGGAAAAAGTAAATTTTTTAGAAAATTATTAAGACCAAGGCTGCCAAATTTTACCTTGTACAACAGTGACAGTTTCCTTTCCAGCATTAATAAGATCAGCATCAACACAATTGAAATTAGGATAAGGACCCAAACCTAAAATTCCGTTTTCTGATTGCAAAAACACACAAATATCCTTGTCGATGTAATTAGAAGCCAACATTGGCATACCAATTCCTAAATTAACTGTGAAAAAGTTCAGAAAATACATTTTTTAAATTATAAAAATAAAAATTGTGAAGTCTCAAAGGATACCATACATTCCATCTTTAAATTCTAAAGCTGCCCTTTTAGCTATTCGTTCCCTTCGGTCTGCACCGACATTCTTTTTAGCTATGGATTTCACTGAATCTTCAGTTTTTTCAGTTGTTACTTTCTAAAATTCAAGTTTGTTATTAAAATGTTAAATTAAATTCAAATCATGAAAAAATACTTCAATTCGTTTTTCATATCCTTCACCCTGAATAATACGATCGACAAAAATTCCTGGTAAATGAACCTCATCTGGAGGAATTTCACCCAAATCTACGATTTCTTCAACTTCCACAATTGTTGTTTTGGCTGCTTTAGCCATTGTTGGATTAAAGTTTCGTGCTGCTTTTCTGAACAACAAGTTTCCTTGTGGGTCAGCCTTCCATGCCTTTATTATAGCATAATCGCCTGTAATTGCTTCTTCCATTATGTAAGGTTTACCATTAAAATTGTGTTCCTCTCGTTTATTACTAGCAATTTCAATCTGTCCATCTTTGTTGTATTTTATTGGAGCACCACCTTCGTGGACCAAAGTTCCAAAAGCTGTCCTAGTGAAAAATGCAGGAATGCCTGCACCACCTGCCCTAACCCTTTCGGCCAACGTTCCCTAAAATCATGAGGTTTACAGGTCACAAAAAGTTTGTTGATCAAGATTATAATATAAAAATACCTGTGGTGTCAATTCGACTTCCAATTCACCAGATAGAAACTGACGTTCAAACTCAGCGTTTTCGCCAACGTAGGAAGCAATAATTCGTTTGATTTTATGTTGTTTCAACAACAAACCTAAACCAAAGTTATCTACCCCTGCATTATTCGATACGACTGTGTAGTCTTTAGCTACGTGATTTGTAAGAGCTGTTATTAGATTTTCTGGGATACCACACAAACCAAACCCTGAAAGAAAATCATGAAATGTGCAAGACTTAAGTTTTGGGGTATCTTTACCTCCGAATAACAACTTGGAGCCATCTTTTATGTCCTTTACAGCTTCCGAGGCATTCGAATAAACTTTACTTTTGGGGAGATTGTCAGTTCGTGTGGAGAAATTACACGATAGAACCTGAAGTAAGAAATATTAAATCGAAAGTTTGAAGTAAGTCCTGTTGAATTTTAAGATAGCTTATCACAATTTCATAATAATTATTATTGTAAACAAGCATATTTTGAAATTCGCGGTTGCAAAATCGAAATTAAACATTAAAAAATGACGTTTTGGAACTAACATAACCTAGCATAATTTAGCAACATTTTTACAATTTAGCTTAAAAAAGACGATTTTACCTTGTAAACATTTTGAGACGAAAAAGAATTGTTTTTAAAACTTGAAACACCAAAAAGTTTACTCTTAATTATTCTAATTTGCGCACTTTTAAACATCGCGATGGTCGTCTCACTTGTAAAATACCTTACCTAACCTACAACTTTTTGAACTTGTTCTTGCTTGGAAACAGCCCAAAAAAGATCCTTGTAAATTTGAATATGATAAACAAGAATTATATCATAATTTATTATTAAAAACGTCATAAATTTACTTAATTTCTTTATCTTGTTATGTAAAAGATACCTTTATTATCAAAATGCCAATAAATTGATATTCAAAACTGACAAATAATAAGATAAAGGAGAAATTAATTGTTTTAAATTAAAATAGAATATTTATGAGCGGTTTCATAAAACTTTTCAAAATGGTAAATTTAACTAACCAATGGAAAACGTCAGTTAGCACTAACGGGCCAATAATGGAACTCGTTAGTTAGTTTTAACGGCTTGTTAAAAATTATATCAAGTAGAGAATATTAGGGCTGATTTCATAATAAAAGTGTTAATGTGCACTTAACTAAAAGGTTCTAGTTAACCAATGAAAAACGTCTGTTAACTCTAACAAGCCGATATAGAAATCCACTTTTATTAAATGAATATTATTTATGTAATTGTCGATTTATCTCTGTTTTTATAATTATTTTAAAATTTATGGTGTTAACCACCCACAGCCATCAACTAAAATTAATGTAGTTAATCAAAACTAATCAAATTTTCTAAATTTCAAAATTCCTAAGTAGAAAATAAAAGAAGTTATTTTTCTTCAAAAATTTCATATCGCCCCCTGAGGCCCAAAGAGTACTCTGCACTTCCTAAACCCTTCGGTTTTGCATTCACTTTTTACATTTTGCACAGAACGTACTACAGTAAGATAACCCCCTCCTCCAATAGGACTCGAAACTAACTTTACCAAGAACAGATATATTTCACAAATGCTTTACCAAGATTCAAAACCAAAGTTTTTTGCATAAAGGATTTTTAGTAAATAACAGAGCTAATGAAAGGTTAATTAATCAAGTCAAACATAAAATATTGGAGAGGCAAAATTTACATATAATAGAATATTATTAATAGACCGCTTGCATTTTTGTTAAAATTTGAATTTAAAATTAAAAAATACCGCATTGTCTGCATTCCTGCAGCATTGGCCTCTGAGCTAAAAAAACATTTCTGCACCAATTCTACCTAACTTACTATCATTAAAAAAATTTTACTGCAGATTCATATTACAGAGGGGTCAAGCTGGACTGCATGAGGTTGTACTTAATATAGCTCGATTTTAGAAACCCCTTGATCTTGGCGGCTTAAAACCTACACCATAATATACCAACTCGCGAATTGAGACGTTTTATTATCTACTTGTTTTCTAACAACATAAAATTTGAAAACTTTTATTTATTTTTTAGAAAATAAATTTCGAATTTTTGTAATTTGTAGTACATTAATTCATTTATTAGGATTTGCTCAAACAGGCTCACTTTTTTTTAATTGCCTTTAACTTAGGCGGGCAATTGTTAATCACAAAAACTTATAACTAATGGTGAGTTCATGCAAGAAAATTAAACTAAATGAATTCGTCTACAAAATGTAAAAACCGCCTCATTTTAGCACATAAAAGTAGTAATTTTCTGGACCTTTTAAAAAGTTATATGTTTTCTTCAGAAATTATTTATATGGCCGCCTCTGAGGTAACTAAGTTACCTCAGAGCTATCGGAGCTATCATTTAAATCTGCTATCAAAAAGTTGTCTATTTATGTTGATAATTTTCTCAAATAGCATTAAACCCAGAATTCGATAAATTTATATTATTTTTTTCACATTTAAAATTTTCAAAGTCTACCAAAACTTTCAATTAATGTTTTTAAATTTATATTTCATACACTGGTGAAAACTAATTAAATTTACTACAAACTTTTGAGTTCAAGTTTGATTTTCCACCCATCCAAAGTGTCACAATTTTATAAAAATTCGTATGTACATTTAAGTTACCCTATTTTGTATTTTTCTAATTTATTAAGCTTCTTAATTTTTGTTGTTCAACATTCTCAGTGAAAGAAGACATTCAGTTTATAGAAAAACACAAACTTCATTTATTGATAAAAGATAAATTAAAGTGTTATGACAATTCATTCTCATAAAATAAATGTAAACTTTTAAGTAAAATTATTACAGACAATTTAAAATAGTAACAATTTTTTAAATCGACATAACTGATTAGAATTCAGAACAACAATTCACTAATTGATCTATTGATGCTATATTTGTACATTCTAAAAGATAGAAAATGATTTAAAATTACAAAATAAATATTTACAATAAGCAAACAAAATGCTACATTAAAATAATAGTGGCACATATTTTAGTGTTTTATTCTTCCCGAACGAGCATCTGTGATGGCTCCCCACAGTTCGATGATCAAATCGTCCGAAAAGCCAAACTCTTCAAGATCAGAATTATCGATTGCTTCGGCAAAATCCATAGAATTCGATTTTCCATTAGCCTTTTCCCATATTTGGGTCGCCAAATCTGTATCGTTTATACCCATAAAGTTTTCCAAAATTGTGTTTATTTTATCCACACCGGCATCCATTTCGTCGTCCTGAAAAAACTTCCACGTGAGTTACTTTTAATAAAATAACAAAACTCTTACCTGGGCTTCAATTGCAGCTTTTCCGTTCGCTTTGAACCTCAACGTTTCTTTTCCTGTACCGTATCCACTCTTTTTAGTTGATTTTAAGGCACTTTTGGGTGCTATACTATTAAATCCACTCTTCATGGGTTCTACCAGTCGGATAGTAAAAGATGCACCTATTGGTAAGTCTTTGAGCACTTTTGCAACTTCAAAATGTCGTTTTCCTACCATGTTCATTCCATCCAATTTTTCGATGTGGTCTCCTACCTGAATTATTTTTTTTAGTCGAGGATTTTAGTAGTGGTCATACAAAATTTTGTACTTACTTGAATGTGTGGTATTTCGTCTATCACAGATCCTTCTTTAATTCTTTTGATGAACGCATAACCTGCACCATTGTCTGTTATAGTTAATCCTAAAGCTTCTTCCGTTTTTACAAGCTCCACTTCTTTTGGCCTTCCTAAACAGAAAAATTAAAAAACGTGTAAGTTTTTGTTTAGTGGCTGCTTTTAATACGTAGTGGAGTGTTTTTGAGGGATACCTCATCGATTCTTGCTACACTTCAAGAACCACGGTGATAGAAGAAAAGGTTGTGGGGTAAAAAGTTTGCAAAGGTAATTTTATTATTTATAATAAATTGATAATTTACATTATAGAAACAGTTTTTGTATTTAAGAAACTTTGCGATGAATAGATAGGTATTTTCATATATGAAATCCAAGAAAAGGAAAGTTAAAATCATCAATAAAAATAAAGTGAAAAGTATGTGGTCTTTGTATCTTATAATATTATGTCAATAGAAGTAATGCTTATTAAAAACCGTTAAAAACCTATTTATAATGATAAAAGAACGACGATCCTATATTTTAAATAAATATAATAAGTACAGTCAGAATTCGATAACTCAAATTTTATGAGTAATTACGTTCTTAAAATATATGACTATTCATTTAATAACTCAAAATCTTGAAAACTCAAACTTTTCTTGAGGCACCAAACTTGGAATTATTGAAATTTCATTGTAAATACCATGGTAAAATCTAAGAGTTTCGAAGAAAAAATCAGAAGTTCTGAGAGACTTTGACTACTTTGGAATACTTTTGTTTTATTTTATGTATACTGCGTCATCCATTTATAATGAACTCGCTTGTAATGGATACTAGTCTATAATAAACAAATTCTTAGTATACTCTCTTGTATAATATCAATGAATTAAAATAACGTTGTGTTTTTTTGTTTGATTTCTAACATAAGTTGATACCAGAAAATCGTGTAAGGGTTCCGTGACAAAATAAGTTTAAAGAATCGTTGCTATAAAAAAATCACATTTGTTTGATCAATATGACGTGCAAGTCAAGAGTTATGTATAAGGAGTTACAAATTTTCATAATTGTATTGAAATTTCAACAAAAATTACAACAAACCTTATCCAGCAATTAATCAGAGGACATTGAAAATATTCCGTGCAGGTTCAGTATTACAGAAGTTTAATAATTATTCCAAATATTGTAATGACTGCATTTACCTCTGTCGTAATATGCCGACTGCAGAGTGATGAATTTATTATTTACAACACTTGCGTTTTCTATCCAAAAAAATCGATCTTCAACTACTTTTCTAATACAAGGAGAAATGTTTTTTAGAAAGCTTGGTGCAAAACTGATATGAGGTGCATTAACTTTAACAACTTTATTGGCGACATTTAATATTTCTGCTTCCACTAATGATCTTTTCAAATCACACATTACATAATATTAATGACATTTTTGACTATATACTTTTAAACCAAATTATATATTCTGCTTAGAATCTGTTCTTCTGATGCTATGAGTAATATGTTTTATATTACACCAATCATATAAATAAGCTAAAAAAAACAATTGATAGTTCTTTACCAAAAGTTCAAGGTCATTGGGTTTTTTTTAGTACTAAATTACTATCACAAAATTAAGTTTTCAATGCGACCTTTTCTAATTTGAAAGTGCTTCTCTTTTTCTGAATTTCGCCTGTAAGAACTAATAAGATTGGATGAACCAATGACCCCCTGCCTCCCCTACTCACACTTTTATTGAACAATTTAATTTAGAAATCTTGTTTTTACAACATTACGATGCAAAAACGTCGTTTTCCTTGCATTACTGGCATACTATAAAAACAACAGTTCTAAATTAAATTGTTCAATAAAAGCTATTTGTGTATTAAGGCAATCAAGTCAAACTTTTTATTGGGATGTGAAAATTACTTGATGAATTGCTAGACAAGTGAAAAAACCACTTGAGTGGTAAAAAGAACTTTAGTACCAAGGTGCACATTAAATATTTTCTTAAATCGCAAAAATCAGTCCCCAGATGTAATGAAGCACTTTCCACTTTCGTACGTATTACTGTTAGCATTTTTTAGTACCTATTTATAGGCAAACTTATTGTAATTCAGAGAGAACAATTTTAGTTGTGTAAAATACGAATTGGCTCTAATTTATTCAGTGTGATATCAGTTAGTGCAAGTTGAGTTGCATAACTCAAAATCGTACAAGGACACTTATCATTCTTGAAGAAAAACTAATTTGAACATAAAGGACATTCTTAATTTTTTGAAAAATTCAAATAAAACAAAATCCTCGTAATATTTAAGACAATAGATTTCCGGAAATATGCAAACATTCACCTACATAGGTACTAGGTACATTTATCATAAAAGAAGTTGTTTACGACCTTGAGGTTTTGTTTTCTCTTATATAATATAACAAAAAAATTTACCAAACTTACGTAAATTGCATAATTTGCACTATAAAATTTTGTTATCGTAATTCTAAATCGAGGCTAGAAAGCTAGAGATTTGAGAAAACATAATCACGTTCGTTCAAAATTTATGTCAGATGAATATAGGTTTCTGCACTATTACTCAAGAAGACGTGATAAAAGAATGATTCCGATTTAAACTGTTGTAAGAAAATTTTTTCAAGTGGTTTCATCTTGCTAAAAATTACTGTGATTAAGAGAAAAGCGGAAATTATAAGTTAGCGATGCCGATGATTATGCAGCCAAGAGTAATTTCGATGATTAAAATGAAGTTAAAAGCAAATGAGATTCAAATTGTGCTTAAATACCAAACCAAAATCAGATTTTGGAAACCCACCTTTTTTGTGAACGAATATGAAATCTTCTAGTCCAATTTGTCCTCCAAGTAATTTTTTCATGTCTATTTTGTAGGTATTTAGAGTACAAAACAGGACCTGAAACAAAAAAGTCATTTGAATAAGCAGAACTTTTTGAAAAAGTTTTAAGGTGAAAGTAAAAAATGTTAATGGTTCTAGTTTCTATACGTACAACGCATAAAAGTTGAAAACCGTAGAATTTCTTTCAAATTCAAGGGCATTCCACTACTTCTTGCTACAGTATACTAACAATTTATCAGGTTTTTTCTTTTAGTTTTCAAAATTTGCAGTTAATGAAGCATTAACAAGTTTAATTAAAATTTTAACCTTTAGTTCTTTTTGCAGTTTTACCTTCTACTCGTAACTTGCCGGTAGTAGTAATCTGTTACGATGTTAGTAATTTGGAAAAATTCCTTAGAAAAATTCTCTCATTAATTTATAATTTATCCATTGTTTGTCTGCTAATCCAGCTCACCGTGCACTTGAAGACAAATTCTGCATCTGTGAAAAATAAACCTCTACCATACGGTTTATTTCTAATAAAATTATATCCTCACTGTTCTAATTAAATTATGGATATGGGTCAAGGATTTTGCTACTCAATAATAATTTAATTAATAGTGCTACGTCAATAAAACTTGGATATTTAATAAGAGATGATAGAAATTTACTATTTACGAGAAGAATATTCAATTTAATATTAATTTTATGTATTTTCTACATTGTGGTAAAATTTTACCTACTTTAATCTTGTAAGTTTCGTATGCAGTCATGGTGGAACGAGTTTTATGAAAACTGAACATAAAACAGCAGCCTACTTTCATTGGATTCAATAAAATATCCCATTTCTGGCGATAGGCAAACGAGAAATCTACTTTAATTAATATGATTTGGTTTTGTGGTTATTCAGGGATGACCTGGCACAAAAATTCGTACAGCTAAGTCTTTGGCGATGGCTCCTAATTCCTTGTGTGATTATTATCATCGTCATCGCTAGGGCAAATCAACTTCTTCTTCAGGATTAAAATTCAGGATTTACCTTATTATTTTGTTTCGAATAAGTTTTTTCTTTAAATTTTATTTTACCTTTTAGTGTCAATTTTAAATCTTTTCTAAAGTTTGTAACTTTGTAAATAATATCATTCCATTTAGATATTCCTCCTCCAGTCTATCCGTCTTAACAGACGCGTAGTGATTATTTTCATGTGTCCAATCGTGTAATCGAGCCGTCGATTACTAGACAACATGATCATAATGCTCTTGGCAGATTACTCTCGGTGGTTTGCCATTGCCTTCCGAGAGGAGAGGGTCATAATGAAGTTGGATAAATTTTGTAGCCGGGTTGGGGATCGAACCCAAGGCTTCTAGTCTAGAGTCCGGTCCTTAGCCCGTTCACTTAGCTCACCTCTTTATTTACCACCTCTTTAGATATTATGATTCTTTAAATAAAGTACAGCTGGATCATGTTATTAAACATAAGATCTTGGCAGCATTATTTAATTTATATTCAAAATTCAAAATTTAAAAATTATCAAGTCAAGCAAACAATAAGAAAAAAATAAAAAGGCAATATTTCATAATAAGCTATCATCAATTAGGCTGCTTTCCACAAAAATTTTAAATTTGTATTTGTTTGTTCTAATTTTATTTTAATTTGAACTTTTACGTTCAATGCTAAAAATAAAAGTTAAAATTAAAATTTTCTGCTCTACGGAAATGATTTAATTACTTAAATTAAAAATTACAAAAACCTTTAAAAAGACCAGCCCATGAGGAATTTTGCAGTCGATAATATGGTCAACAATTCATTGCAAGCCTTTCTTTGACTTGAGGGCTGGAACAAAAGTTTGCAATTTTTTTAAATTATTTAGCACTCATCGTACAGAATGCAGATGATTGAACAATTCAATTACCACAAAACTTTCACTAATAAATCTAAAGGTTAGAAGCTACAAGGTTTCAATTGAAGTACCAATCTGAAGTTGATGAAGAGTAAATTTGCATTTTCCGCATTTAGTTACATACCATGAACTCTGCGATAAATGGGGCTCCCGATACGTAGACATCATTTTTATTGTAATATGGTAAATTTTATTTCTGTCTGTAACCAACTGTTCACAATAATTAAGTCCATTATACATGCAGCAAGTGAAATAATTTCGGATAACGTACTATTGACAGGAAACACGCTACGTGAACTACAGGATATCCCAGGTCATCCGTTATCACGAGGGTGAATAATACGAATATTGTTAATTGGATTTCATACAATTTATTAAGTGCAACACAATAACTCTATCAAGTGCCGATTACATCATTAATTTTTACAATCGCTTCATTAAGCCCAACTAAAAGATCAATTCAAGACCATGAGAAAAACATCTTTGAGGAAGAGAATCGATCGTGGGACGCAAGCTGTTCTAATTTTTTGTATAGGTACATCAGATATTACCAAATTATTTTGTTCATCAAATCAAAAATTGCCTTCTTCCCATCCAAATTTATGTAAAATACGAAAATTTCTAAATATTTGCATATTTTAAAATATATCTTGCAGTAACCGGTTGTTGTTAAAAATATGTTTTAGTTAAGCACAAAAATTTATTTGTTGAACTTGCGGGAATTGTAAACATTAAGATTGTTGATGACAACATGCATGGAATACTACAGTAGAACATACCACAACATTTTATAAATAGCAGTGAAAATTTACCTCTATACAGTTAATTTACCATTCGAAACAATAACATAAAATTTTAAAAATTTTAAATTCTGTTTTCCTAGTGCTTGAAGAATGGAACTGACAAATTCGCAAACTAAACTTGAAAAAATATTTGTTTTGAATATATTACGTTGCAAAATGCCTTGACCTGACTTTGACCATCAAATTAATTTAAGATTTAAAAAATTCTAAAATATTCAAATATAAAAAACCGTAGTAAAATGGTTAAAATGGTTCCCGATGAAAGCAAACAGCATTTTTATTTAAATTAATTTAAAAATAAAAAAAATTGACACAAATTTGATTCTGAAATTTAGAGGTTTTTATAATTAAAAAGTCCGAATAACACATAAAGTTATTAGAAAAATATTGTAACAAAAAATTTAGCTGTCTATAATTTATTGTCATATTATAATCTGTCTTTATTATACGATATTAGTCGTCCTTCGTCCATTGACGCAATTTTTTTAAATTAATCTTAACCTGTAGATGATGAATCTATTGAGCTAAGCTATTTTTTAACATAGAATTTTTGAGTTTGGCGATTGATTATAATTAAATCGGCCTGTTATGTAGATCTTGAAGAGTTCAGGTTCAAAGCACTCGGGTGTGTTACGTGCATGCCGAGAATGGTGATGGCATTTTTTTAACGCAATGATACGAAATCATTAAATATATCCCTGAAAATTGAAGAAAAATTAACCACTACAGTATGACATCTTAACGGAGTAATACAGGAAGGCCTAACAGGCAACTTCAGAATCAAAGCAATGTGAACAAGGTGAAAGCTGTCGGATAATAGTGAAAGAAAAAACTGCTGGAGCGAAAACTCAGATTGTAAACCATAAGACTAGAAGACAAACAAAGATACAACAGCTTGAAAATGCAAAAAGCTATTTGAAAACCAGGCAATATAATAATTATCACTCTCAGAGATATCAGATTATTCGCTATAAAAGGCAAATAAAAGGATTAAATAACCAATACAAGTAATTCCACCTATTCGATTAGCAGATAAACGATAGACATGATTAAAAATCATCAGCAATTTTCCTTTAGTAGGATTTTTACAATTATAAAATCAAATCTGGCAATCGCAGGGTAAGTCAGGTAAAAATGTGTAAAAATCCTTGATTTATTACTCTTGCTCCTTCTCTGCAATAATTTGTAAACTACGTTCCTAATTTAATTTGCTTTTTATCTGAATTTACTATAATATAATAATTACTAAATCCGCTTTTTACCTTATACCTCACTTCAACCTGAATATGAGCAACTTGCAAATAAAAATACTACAACGTCAGAAGAAGCTACTAAACTGCTGTCAAAAACTTACAAACCAAATTGGAATCTCTTAGTCGAGCTGAGAAAAATTCGTAAAAGGTTTACTTTTGCTGGAAATAATAACATAATAAGTTAATAACTTTCACGAGCTAATAATTCATATATGAATTATTATTAGCTAATATATATATTAATATATATAATATTATAATATTATCGTATTTAATAAAAAATTAAAGGTTGCGGAAATTTGGCCTCTCATAACTCACTCGTATAATTACGTTTAAAATTAATACTGAAAGCTTTTAAGTTTGTAAAGCTCTAACGAATGCATTTTCAGGCTTCTTATCAATTTAGTAAAGTCAATCACCTTGCTTTTATGTTAAACAGTTATGCGGGAATATTGATTGAACACATATGGGCAGTTAAAAGTAAATAAATTGTAATTTAAAATTATTTTATTTTATACAAATCATCAACCTCACATTTACACTTCATAAATAGTGAACTAATTATTATTATAGTCACCACAGGAGGTATAAAACGTGTGAAAACTCAATAATAGTAATTTTAATGATAATGAAATATAATTTATATGATCAAATTATTGTAATCTTATCATATCTAAAAAACGTTTTTATAGAAATGGATCAAGCGGAATACTTTCATCATTAATAACCAGCACAATCGATAAATTGTGCAAAGTATTAAATCGCAAAATAAATAATTGTCATTAAACCATAATAGCATATTACCTCACTCCAATTAATCTCAAAACATACATGAATTTTTTACAAATGATCGATTTCCTGCTTCAGTTTTAATTTTTTTTTTATAGTTGAACCTAGATAGTACAGTTTTTAATAATTAATTTACTGGTGCGCAACAATAAAATTCAATTTTCTGCGATAAGACGTAGGCACATTACATTCTATACATTCTATGTAGGTATTTTTTATCTTATCTTTTTATTAAATAAAACGTTTTTTATTACACTTTTGAATAGTTAGTAAAGCATCAGTAGGTGATTCAATAACACTTACTATTTTAAAACAAAAATTTAATCAATTAGTTTTATATATTAATTTAATTTTATTGCCTGGCTTTGCCAGTTCCATAACAAAATTGCACCGGTAATTAGATAATTAGGCACCGTAGACATGAAATTCCAGATGAACATGAAAGAAAATAAATCCTGGAAGTACCCAAACTTAACCTACAATATTTACTATAAAATAATAAATTCATCAAAAAAGCAGTTCATTTTGGAATATTTTAATATTAAATTAAACGTGGTATGGGTTTTGAATTGTAAATGATTAATAAAAACGGTCAATTTAAAATTCAGTTACCTAATTACCATTTAAGATTAAAAATTGGTTAATTTTTAATAAAACACTGTACCTACCACAGGTGTGCAATAAATTTAGTAAAAGTTAATTTTTTAAAACAGTAGCAACACAATTTTTTTTAAGGCACAGGATTATTTTTATATAATTTTAACTGTAAACCATAACATAAAAAAATTGTCATCAATTTACTAAATAAAAGTTTACGCAACAAATACTCAAAACAAAAAATTTAAAAAATGCATGAGTGATTTATTTATACTGAGTGATCACTGCGCACTTAAAATATAACAAGCAAATTGAATTTGTTTAATGGTAACTTATAATTAAAAAGTCAAAAGCAATTAATTTGATTAATTTATGATTGTTCGGAGTAAAACGTATGAAATGAACATTCCCAAGTGTTGCGTGGATTTCTATAATAAAATTTGAGTACGTACACTTATAAAAATTGATAATGAGATTTGTCCTCGAAACGTTGCTAGAGAAACTCACCACCAACCTTCGTTGTCAAAAGAATGCAAGGTTAAAATGTGTATAAATGGGTATGGCATTCATTCATAATTTGTAGATGGTGGAGATAAAAATATGGGTAATTTCGTTTGTAGAAGTGCTATCCTTTGTTTCTGAGAAGGATGTGCACATAAGCAGTCTGCAAGTGCAGCACTACATGAAATATTTTTATAAACTTAGTCTTTGCAATAATAATGTGAAATTGCTAGAGATCAGGGTTAGTGACACTTGGATAGTAAAAGCGTACCCTCCCCCATTCGTGCAAGATATGGGCAAAAAGGAAATCTTGCACGTTGATTAAAATTTCGTAGTCTTCAAAACCTTCGAAACATCAAAAGGAAACGAAACTGCGTAGAATAACATTCTGTTAGTTGGGTTTTTAACCCTTTGTGCCTCGTAATAAAATAACCCTCTCACAAAAAAATTCAATCGGGCTAGTTGGCGTTCTCATAAAACATCACGACCCCCGGTGGTCCTGGGATCGTACTTTAAAAAACACACACACGTACATTACTTCTAAGCACACCACCCGTATCATTAAAGCCGCCAGCTAAACGTAAAACTATTATTTTGCAAAATAGTACCTTGCACACCAGAAGATTAATTACTGATAGTCACGAGAAGTCTGGAGAGCAATTAACATAGCGTGAAAAGTTTTGTATAAAAAATTACATAGCCACTTATCGCTTCCTCTGCATATCAACTGCTTATTGAACCAAATGATGCAAAATTTTGCCAATTCATCTTACGTTGTCAATTTGGTATGAACCTCGAGTCGAATTTGGTGGTTCTTTCAGTTAAAAAGCATAAAACGCAACCTTTGATATGTGATAGCTCCAAATTTTGGAGTTGGAGAAAGTAAAGTTGAGACTACCATATTAGTGATAAAAAATAATTTTCTTTATTTTCAAGAAATGGAAACAATTGAATGTAGGCTTGTCTATTATGTAGGTACTGACAGGTGTAGATAAATTTTGAAACGAATGAAACTAAAACTTACGCCCCCGATAAAGATGACTAATTCTAAGTATTGCCTAGGAGTCCCATAAAATATTTAGCCGGGAGTTCCCAAAAAGCTAGATCCGTTACTGCATATTGTTACTTACGACCTACAGTAGGGGAGGGATGTAATATGCAGGTTTTCAATAAAGCTTTTTGTACGTAGAAAAGTGGTTAAAAGCCCTCCCGATACCCTTGTCACAGATACGCCACTGAAATTAATTCTCTGAAGTAAAATTATTTAAATTTATATTTCTAGAACAACAAGAATTTAATCGCGGAAAGAAACTTTTCCATAGTTCAAGTTTATAGAAAAAATGTAGCATTTGATAATCTTTAGACCCAATTGAAAATTAACTGGGTAAAGTTGTTTAAAATTATGTTGCGGTAGCTTCAAATAATCGGATAATAAAAGTTTCAAGTAGGTAGGTATAAAAATTGTACAACTCACCTCTGACGAAGGAAATTCAAAATAATCGGCAATTTTCTGATACAATTCCCTAACATTACAAAATCCGGAAATAAGTCCCGTGGGACTTCCGTGCGCTAATTGACAATGAAAAACTAATTGCGGTCGTACTAAATTGGGATCTTGAAGTTTTCCTGTGTTATTGTTTTCGATACTTTCACTAGCATGATTATTATTTTGCGTATTCTTCGTACGACTTTTTTTAAACATTTTTTTAAAATTCACTGGTTTACTAACACGTCGATACTTAATTTATTTATCGAATGTGATACTATAAATTTAGGTGCGTTGTTATCACTACAACTATTCACAATCCATTATCTTATCCTGATAATAGTGTTATCAAAAACATGCCCGTCTACATCATACCTTTTTTTATAATAATGGTACATGCAGTTACCTTAACTAAAATAGGCGGCTAACTGGTTAAGGTAGCTTTGTAGAGAGAAATAAGTTTTGATAACATCCCCACCTCGAATTATCTCAATCATCAAGTGCTAGCCATAGGAAAATTCATATCAAAATGTCGTTTTATTAGTGGAACAAGTTTTTATACTATACAAATTTTTTTAAATTAAATTTTATTAATTAAAATAAATTAAGAAGTCAGACAATAAAACCTAATTACAATACTACATTATAAACATTATGATTTGTGCACATTTTCTTCATCGATGATTTCAATTGGTCCGTTATCCATCTTTTGATGTTTGATATATGATAAGAAAATGTTATAAATCATGGTAACTCCATTTATGTAGAGAACTTGATAACGTGAAGGAAGGTAATAAAAATTTATAAACTGAGCTCCAGGCCACACGCACCAATCCATCTGAAAGTAAAAGAAACATGTGATTTTCGACTGCAACCAACTCTGCACAACAGAGAAGTTTTTGCCAGCAAAGGCGTCCTTTATAAAGGGGGGGGGGACATTCTTTCTGTAGCGATTTTATTTACATATTTACTTTGATATTATTTAATTTTCAAAATAATAACTATTTTAAATTTAAAAAACCCATTATTGTTTAAAATTTTATTTACCAAGACTTTGCTATCACAATTCTGCAAACCACCGACTATAACATATTAGAAGATTTTATTATCAAACGTAAATAATTTTTTCAAAATTTTATATAAGGTAATCCCGCCATCAAAGCAGCTTAAATAAGAGCAAAATAAGTTTATACACCTACAAGCAATTATTTTAGCAAAAAAAAAAAAGAATTTCCATCATACAGGACGTCTGTTATGGGGTGATTAAAAATTTATGCTATACCATTTTTTTTAAACATCTCATATTTTCGTAAGCCATCTTATGCATTCTCATATTTTAACGGCTTTCATTGAAAACTTAAACTGAATTCAAAGTTATTTTACTAAAAAAACTATGCAGTATTTCTTGTATAATGTGGAAATAAAAAAAAGAAAAACGTAATTAGTAAAACTATAACATCAATTTCCTTAAAAAAAATAGGTACCTACTATATTAAAAATATTTTTAATGAAATACAAAAATATTAAATTAGCAGCCAGTGTTATGATCAACATAGCTTATACCATATAGATAAGACTATTTGGCTATTCTCAGATAAAGTATGGATTAATTGATACTACATTTTACAGAGTTATGATTATGAGGACTTACTTACCCATGGAATTATTATCATAGGTTCTAAAAATTGTTAATGTTGAAACTTATTTGTTAAAATTATTATGGATAGAATAATAATAATTATTATGAGTTTTATTAGTCCAGTCACTATAAGGGTATTCACACTCTCTTGTGCATTGTGTTGTATTTCTACACCATTCTATATATCCTAGCAACGTCTAGCAATACACAACTTTACTTGGAGTTACTAGAATAAATACAATAGTGTAAAAATACAAGGGCATATACACAACAGTGTGAATTCGCTTTACGTACATTTGGAAAAAAAAGTAAATCTAAAAGTATAATTTTTTATATTGTTTGGAGAAATGTTAAAAAAGGCACAATTTTAGGTTATAAAAACCAATAAAATAAGCACAATAATTAAGAATTTAAGCATTTTATGTAATATTTTTTTTTACTTAAAAACTTACAATTTTATATTTAAAAAAATTATTAAGTTTTAACAAAGCTATAAGGGCTGTAAAGATAAGGTGACCAACTATTTTCGACTCCAAAGGAGGACAGCTGAAAAGGACATTTTATTTTAACTCTTTCATCTTTTAGTTACCCTGAAAGCCAGCCTGAAATTTTTAGCAAAGGTCCTTTTGTTTTTAGCTCTGAACTTTTTTGATTATTGATTATTATTATATTGATCCCAAACTTTATTTTGAATGACTTTCTTTTAGCTCTTTTAGCCTAAAAAAAGCTATAAAATAAAAAATCTGAGATTTTTGTACAAAAGATTGCAAAAGAGGACAAAAAGCACAGTTTTCAAAGAAAGACGGTTCACGAAAAATGAGGAAGGTTGGTTACCTTAGAAAAGATGGAAAGCCTTGAAAAAACAAATTTTTTTAAAGAGTTAAAACAAACACAAATTTTATAAATTAATAGACACCCTGTATAAGATAAAAGTACATTTTAATACCCGATTGCTGTGTTGAAAAAATATTCTTTGATTTGGATTCAAAAATTGTTTGAAAATTAAATAAGTGTCATGTTCAAATGGACGTGCATGATTATATTAACGAAATTTCAAATCGTAATTTTGGGGAGCAATTCCAAAAACTACCACCATTATACATAGGAAATGAAATTGGAATAAATCAGTGGGTGCTACCTGATAGCCACCCCTCGTCAATGGGGGTTTTGTCCCCCCAATTCTTTTTAATTATGACATTTTTTACTGATAATGTCTTAATTCCGATTTAGAAAAATTGAAGCTGATTGCGATTAGTCTTATTTTAAAGCAATAACTGATATTTTTTAATGTAAAAACTTTAAAATTCAAAAAATATCTTTGATATTTTGAACTGTAAAGGAGATATTGTTAAGTACACCTGAATAGTAACATATTTAAAAAAAAATTTATTTTCTAATTTACCTCCCCCTTGGAGAAAAAAATTACCTGAACCTGAAGAGAACTTACCAAATAAACAGTCATAAATTTTTGTTGCAGTTCATTCTTGCTTTCCCTAAGCGATTTTCTTTCCATTAAACAAGTAGAAAAGAAAAGAAAAAATATACAACACGGTGACATAATGAATTGATCTAGAAGAATTTTTCCTGAAATTGAATATACGGTTCTAGATGGTAATCGTCTATCCATCCAACCATAAAAGTAGTGATGAAGAGGACCCAAACCTAAACCAGTAATAAACATACGGGCTAAAAACACAAATTTAAATAGAAACCAAATTAACATTAAACAACTTACCCGCCCGACCCCAATCATAGCGCTTGGGAATCACATTTTTTTGGTATTCAAATTCTTGTTCTATTAAATCTCCTGTAACCATAAGAATACCTGACGTCCAAGTGTTTGTAAACAGCAAATACTTCCCGAAAGGATCTCCCCAAGCTGTTACCGGATTTTTATCAGATTGTTTCCGTATTTTCGAATTTGTGGAAAAAAATCTAACGAACTGTCGAACCCACATTTTGCTTAAAATAATTACATAATCAAATTAATTGAAAATTAATTAAAATGAAAACTAAGAAACTTCACGTTATCTTATCATTATAACCACAGTAAAATTTTTTTGAAAACTGACGTTTAAATTCTTTGAGTCATAACCTCAAAATTCTTTCGCAAAACAGTTGAATGAGATGCCGCCACAATCACGCCTACTCTTGCGTATAGCGTAAAATTGTACTCTACTACTCTATCGACCCGCGCATGAATGAAGGTCTGGGCCAGATGTCGCCACTAGTAATTCTAATTCATGCCAAAAATAATCAAAACACAAAATTATTGGCAGCTTGCAATACGTCACAACTGTGTTTACATTTTACAACGAATTATTGTGATTAAGTGCGCCCCCTTTTTGACAAATTCAAATTGTTTATAAATTTTAAGTGCTTTTTTTTCGAACGCAAATAAATTATGAAAATCGTATAAAAAATTTACGAAGTGCATAATTATTACTCTAAAGTTAAATGCAAAAATCAAAATCGCCACCAAAATGCCAACGTCTCAGGATAATGAATCGTCTTCAGAACAGGTAATTTATTATTTTATGGTAAATTTCACGTTATGTCACTTTCACTTATCGATTTTGATTTTGTTCTGTAACTTTCGCAATTTTAAATGCGAGCTTTTTTTCTTCAATCGCATGGTGTATTAGCTCAGAAGAAAGAAATTTCACTTTCACTCGTTTCGCATTTAAATGCCCGAGTGACAAAAATAACGCTCAAGAAGAAGCATTTTGTCCATAAAAATTACTCTTCGAGTTTTGAAAAATTAAAATACTTTTTGGTTTTACTGTTCATTTTCAGACAGGTGTTGGATTGAGACCGGTTTTAAGATTGATCTCGTTTGAAAGGGTTGAGGGTATTCACCCTATTATAATAAGCAAAAGAATGAAATTATAATACGAATTATAAGTACTTGGGAGGGAATATTATTCGAACACTTTTCTGTTCAACTTAAAATGTAGGATGTAGGTGTTCCTAGATAAATTTGGTTAATTACTAATTATCTCTCAGAAATTCCTAATACCTACTGCCAGTGGCATTTCCAAAACCAGGCTCGCAATTTTTTTTATTTCAAGGTCACGCAGGTGTGGTGCTGATACCCTAGGGGTGAGCTTACCCTTGGTGTGCCACTGCCCTAATAAGATTTTATGCTGATGAATCACAATTTTTAGATAATATAATAAATTGTTAAAAGATAATAAAAATCGTTATTCTCAAATTGCAAACGGTCGAGAGCCTCTTGTTTGTATTGATCTACAAATAGGGATGCTGTAAGTATTTTACAAGCTTGCGTAGGATGGCTTCAAAATTTAAAAAAGTGTTTATTTTTTTGCACTTCGTTGCAGCTTGTTTATTAAGCTCTTCATGCTATGGCTAAGGTGCTAATTATTTAACAAGTCACATCTGCTTCTTTCAGACAGTGCCGTACTTATCTGCTTTAAGATTTGCACTCGAAAAAATATAATAAACAGCCCGTTCAAAATTTTGATTTTGGTTTCAAGTTTTTGTATTTTAGTTTCGTAATAAATTGAAATATCTGTCTTTTAAATGTGATTTTAATTAATTAATTACACGTAAATGAGTTGCTCCAAAAAGAATCTGATATGTGACATGATTAAAGGACATCTTACTTCCTAAGATTCGAATTACCTCTTAGATATCATAAATTGAATCATATTATAACAACCTTTTAGCATATTTTATTGAAAAAATGTTAATCCTTGTAAAGGATAATAGCTAATGTCGCATTAAATGCTCTCGATTATTGTACTTGATACTAAGATAACTTTTAATTATTGAAATGGGAAATTCCCTTTTTTGGGAGGTCCTATTATTAAAGCCAGCAAAAAATGCATACATTTTTAATTTTTTCATCTTCAAACCGGATATCGAACTCTCAACCACTGCTCTGTAACGGTTGTATTTTTTAAAGTAATTAGTACTTTTGTTCCGCTTCAAAGACTGCAAGCTGATCAGTGTTTTCTTAATGAACCATCATTAGAATACAAATTATTGACATGGCTCGAATGTTTATGCAGTCAGACGAGCTATACCATCTTGGTAATTTTTGTAAAAGCCAGAAGCAACTCTTAATAATTTAACTACTACATTGTAATGGTTATTTTTTGCTTTCTATACATTTCCTCAAAAGCTAGTACGCATTTATTCATGGAAACTTATAAAAAAATTTATAATATTAATTTTACTGAAAGCACCGAAAGTCAGGGAAATTCAGAAATATTTTCATTCTCATCCACAGGTATAACTTTCATACTATCTAAAAGAAATCTACTTGAAACAATTACAAATGCAATTCGTAATTGGGTGCTTATTATACTACTTATCTAATTACAACACAATTTTGTTAATCCGGACAGTCATTTCCATTTCCTACATTTTATGTCACTGAGCTATCGTAGATAAACTTGAGGGGAATTCCCTAAATTTCTAACTGAAGCGTCAAATGACGTATATATTTACAGAATATTACCAATTAAGGAGGTGTTTTATTTTGAAACCTCATAATTAAATCATTATACAAAAATGTTGTTGGGTTATTTTCTCAATGCATTCGATGGATAGAAGATTAAAAATTTGGTTATATTTTATGATTAAAACATATTTTTAAACATAGTTGTATTATTTCTTTATAAAAATGTGTACCGAATTATAATCATTTAAAAAATATTTTCTTCTTTTATTTGTATATTTTTAAAAATTATTTTTATTGTCCGGAAAATTTGTAAATCCGGACGTAAATTGTAGTTACAGACTAGGCAATTTTAGACCCCTCGCGTAAGGATTCTTGAAGGATTTGTAAACCTTAATTACAACTTATAATCAATGTTGAGAAATCTGCATGAGCTGGTCCTCATTTGGACTCTTTAAATAACTTTTCAGTTTCTTTTAGGACAATTGGGAAAGCACAAAATTATTTAAAAAATCTAAGAAAGTTATTTTCTTGATAATAACTATTTTTTACATTGCTGTAAGTGTCATTTGTCCGTTTCTTTTAAACTTTCTGTTACGGTTATTTATAACCAAGTTTCAAAACTTTTTATAAGGATTTACAATTCCAAAATTTTACTATTAAGTGAAAGCTTTTAAAAAAAGTTGCAATAAAATCAAAAAAAGTTGCATTTATTATTTTTGTTTAATTTATTGAAAACAATGAAGAATATACGCATAGAAATTTATTAAATAAATAAATACATTGCCATATTTTATTTTGTTATAGAATTATAATTAGGGTAATTTTTCTGTTGCATTTAAAACACGAAAAGTTGCATTTATTAATCATAAAATCTTACAAAAAAATTGGAAAAATTTTTTTTTTAACTTATGATTTGCTAAAAGTTGCAGGAAAGTTGCAAAAAGTTGCGTTAACGTGAAAAGTTGCGCTTTTGTTGCGCTTAAAACTTCTTTATTATTCATCAGATGCGATTAAAATACAATTTTTCGTTATTTTTAGACCGTTTACGACATCACAATTTCTTTAAAAGTAAAGTTGTTGAACTGCATACCAATTATTGTTCTCAATTCAAGATCACAGTTGCAAAATAAAAAAAAATTTTATCTTAAATTTTGAAATAATTTTCTAAAGTAGGTGGGACATCAACAACTGCCATAATTTAAGGAAGTCTGGTCATATAAAATGGAAATTTTTTTATGGAAGATCAATCGTTTGTGAGTTATTTGCGCTAAACAGAAATATTAATGCCTATTAATTCAATTTCTTTTAATCGTTACACTTTTGATCTAAAATTTTCTTCAATAATTATTGTTAACTCACAATCTTCAGTTAGCCCTTTCGGTGCTTTTCTAGTTTCTGAACCAAGAATCGACCAAATTTTCCCAAGACATAATATATTATGTAAATTAATCGGTGCCTGCAAGTGTGTACTTTTTTGTACCCAAAATATAATTAAAATAATTTCAACGATTTCTGTAAATACTTTTCTATTATGAAATAAATTGATTTCCAGTCCGCGTGCTCAAATACTATAGTAATATAGTTTATTGAGTGATTAATCTATTCTGTGTATAAGTTATGATAAAGAATATTGAATTTTCACTCTATGCTCGACCGGCAGTCACGACAAGCCATCGCTGGCGATCATAATATTATTATAATTTTTTAATTTCTGCTTCTTTAACTCGTGACTGTTATGATGTTTAATTTTTTTTCTTAAAATGTTTTTCTTCGAGTTCCGTTAACGTAATTAAACATGGTTTGCTATAGAAACGCTGCACATGTGATAATGACGACGTACATATAGAATTTATTTATCTAATACAGTAAATGAAAAACATGCGTATGAAATCTTATCACTCATCAAACAAAAAATCTGGTTTTTAACCCAAATATTGTTAATTACTACAATAATTACCTACGACTCGAGAATATTTAACGATACTTAATTTTTTAACAGATTTTTATTAAAGTAGGTGCCAGAGACGTGCCACATATTTGAATGAACTAATATTGCTTAAAATGGTAAGCAAGGTTACACTTGAAATTTTAGTGCTCATTTTATTATCAAAAGAAAAATTTTACTTTAAATTTTAATTACCGTTTCCAATTTAAAATTTTTTTTTGTGTCTATTGGCACTAATGTACTTATTATAAGTACGTACCTAATATTCGTAGTTAATTTAAATTGAAAGTTACCGATTTTCTCACGCTTAAATCGATAATGAATTATGGAGAAATTAAAGACCACGACTAGATGTAATGGTTTTTAATTTTTTACGTTGCTTTTATGTTTATGGTTACTTTTGTTATGCTGGGGCCACTTCAGATCTGGAATTTTGGATGCTTTTCTCTACTTATTTTATTAAGTTATTTCTTTTCACTTCACTTTAAAAAAATTTTTTATTTAGGGTAAAAGTGAAGGTTCATAGGTGATTTTATTTTAAATTAACGATTTTTTAGCATTTCTTAAATGATAAATCAATTTTTGCTAATATTTTTCTATTCGACCTCCTAAATTTTGTTTATTTTCAAGATGCACATTATTTTATTAAATTCCTAACATTAAGAAATCGCATTTTAATAAATTACTTCACTGCCAAAAGCACAAAAATGTAGAGTATGTCAAGATGAACAAAAATTTGGAATACAAATTTCTTCAGAAACTTTAGAATTTTAATTTTGCTTTATGGATCAAATATTGCAGCACATATTTTGAAATAATATTTTATCTTTATCCACAATTTTTAAATGTTTTTGTTTTATTACCTACTTTTAATAATTTTATCGTAAAAGTTGTGGTTTTGATTTTATCGAAGTTTTAGTATTCGTTGAAGTTTAGAACAAACTAGGTGATATTTTGCTCTCCGACAGACACTTCAGAAGGATTAATTTCAGGTTTGTAATATTTTTCTAATCGAATGTAGTCTTTGAAGTGGTTTACTCAGAAATAATGTACATATCTCGAGTAGGTACGTTTTCTCATATATTTAGGTAGTACGTTGAGTTCAAAATTCAAATTCTGCACCTCATCGGGAAAGTTAGATTACTTAATTGATAAAACAAACCTAAATTGGTATGACGCATGCCCATGTAGTTAATTGTTTAAGTCAATTGTCGATTTCACCTTTGTCTTTCCACTTTTTTTGAAAATAATTTCTTCGAGCCAAAGACTGTATGTCACCTGAAAAACAATGCATTGTTGCATTGAAGGAAATACTTTCCATTTGTTGAACATAATGAAAGTTTTTTCGCTTTAACGAACCAACTTTTATTCCTTCCTTGGTTCTTGAACTTGAATGCGATAAAATTTCTACTGCGCTCGGTAGCATACTCGAGCTAAGTGTAGTTTTGTTTATCGTAGTAGTTTCAAATAATTAGTAAAGATTAATGCAGGACTGTTAAAAAAGAGTGAATCGACGAGTTTTCGATAGATAGACAATATCAAACGGGATATCCTCTCCAAGTGTTGTTTGGTTTTGATGTTTAACAGTTTAGTTTTGACTTTCTAGTTGAAAACACCGCGGTCAAACTGTTGTGAGTTCGGTTTTAAAATAGCCAAGGTCGGAAAAATTTGATTAACTTTTAAAATCACCTTGTTTTATTGTTGTTTTTTTACAATTTAAAGTGAACTTTGCGCAGGGCAGCCTTTTTATATAATGAGTTTATATCTCGCTGGTCTCGTCTAATTATGATGTCCTGGTATGTAGAATTAAATTATTATTTACGTATATTGTTAGATAATTTGTTCAATACTATCAGTATTCATTGCCCCGCGGTCAGTTGTAGTTGTGATTTTGTGTAATTGTCATTACTCGTTACCAAAATGGGTCTGATGTGTTGCTTTGGAAAAAAGAAAGAAAATCTCAAAGATTCGGCCATCAAACAGGTGATTTTCGTAAATTATAACTCGAGACTTTTATTTACGTGCATGTAAATTCTTAAATACATGCCGACCTTGTAATATTTAAACATTATTGTTGTACATTTTACTGCATGTTTTTACGATGCATAATTTTTTTAGTCAAGTAAAATTTACTACAGTCGTTACAGTAAAATAACGTCATAATTTATAATTATTTCAAAAAATTCCTATACAGCCGAGCGCAAAATAAATGCGAGGATGCACTTTTGAACTTTTCTTGTTTTTTTTCTGTTTCGAAATAAACGAGGCAAGATTATGCCATGGAGATTAGTGCAATTAGTAATCAAATTAAAATAGAAAGCAGTGGTGCTAACTTGGAATACGTTTAAATTTATTTAAAATAATTATCGATTCGATAAGAGTCCAAATATGGTTCATTTTAATTGCCGTTATAATTGATCAATTTTTTTTCGTAATATTCTAGCAGATATACGATGTTAATTAATCTAATCAAATTCAAGTACACGTTCGAATTTGCAAATGCTACTTTGAGTGATTGTTTACCTCTGTATAATACATGCCGACTTCCTCTTCACTTGAAAAAGTATCTTTGCCAGATGAAAAGTCAATTGCAAGAGCAATTTGAATTCCATCGATGAATAATGTGTAAATTTTTCGTCCTCTTCAAATATTCAATTAAAGTGCAATTGAAATTTAATAATCGTAAATATTTTATGTTTCAATTGAATGCTATTTTCATTTGCAAAAAAAACTACCGTAATATATTGCAAATTTATGCAAATGCGTGTACGATTTACAATATTTGACTTGTCATTCCAATTCATCCAATACCTTAATGGACTGACAAGTTCTTAATGACTTCTTTTTATGTTATGTATGTTTTCAGTGGTTCAACAGTTATCTATAGGCCAATAGATAATTTAAATATTGTTTTATCTTTGTTTTTTTAATCATGTATTGAATTACCGCAATGTTTATTTTATCTTGTGGTCTATAAATCTGTAACTTTGACAATCCCTCAGAAGCGAGCACTGTAATAAAGTTAAAATGAACAGGAAAATGCTTAAATACTTACATTACAAAATATTTCTAATAAAAAATCAGTTCATTGATAAATTTGTGTACTAAACTTCTACAACTAAGGGCTCCACAGTGTTACAGGTTCGATTCCCGGTAGCTCCCAAATTATTTATTTATACCATGGCAGTGCCCACTCCAGCGTTTACGTCTTAAATCCAATGCCCTTATTTGATTATTTTGTTTATTTTATAAATTTGTCAGTTTGGAAGGTTTCATAGTTCATACAATTTACTTAGGTGGGCTAATAAGGCGAATTTTTTTTTTACAATTTACTAACATCATTGGTGATTCTAAAACAAATTTCAAGTTGATCGGTTAATTAGTTTTAAAAATGAAATGTGATATTTTTGAGATTTTTAAAATGTACCTATCAGAACGCCAGTAATATCAATTCTGATAATAATAAAATTGCCTCAAAAAAAGTGATAACTTTTTTTAGCTCCTAGAATCACCAAAATAATTGGGATCTCGATTAGCCGATATACTGACTGTAATGTTCTTCCTCTGGATCCAAATTCTGGTATTCCAACAATTTTACGGCTTTGCAATTTTTTATATTGTGGAGGATATCTTGTCGACAAATGTTTTGTCGAATTTCCGTAACATTGCATACTTTTCCACTGTTAATTTAAAGTCTACAAATCTACAATTAAAGCTAAAGCTTCTTTAACTTCGTGAGATATTTTAGCTGAGGTATTACTGCTCGTGCATTTCTTCGTGATATATCTTTAACATTCCATCACTTTTTTTGATTTTTGTCTTGTTAGAACAATTTACAAATTCTTTCTTCGGATATTCAGTAGGTATAGATATGTTGCATTTTCATATTATAGAAACACTGTAAGGTTCTGAGTCAACCAATTAGCATTATATTTGAGGAGCAGACATTCTATATGCAGTATGTCCATTTTCTGAAATTTTCACGAGAGCAGTAAAACTACCACAGGTTTAAATGATAAGTTATTAAAAAAGTAATTTTTGCAATAACACAGTGTAAATTACACTATGAAGTATCCATAAATGAAGCAAATATTCGATTGGCGGTTTTGCAAAACAGCTAAAAAATGTATTGAACAAACTGCACTTTGTATTTTCTACATTGGACAAACTGTATATAGAATGTCTGCTCTTCATTTATTGTATGCAGTCTTTAGTCTGTAAGCTTTTTTCCACATTTTAGAGTACCGAGTTAAAAATTTAAGGCTAATTTCACATTTAATTTGATCTAACTGCTTCTCAGTAAAATCAAGATTGCTTTTTGCTATTTTGTAAATTATTGTACTACATCAGTACTTTCTTCAGACTGGTGAAACTCCTGCAGAAATAAGGTGGACCACTACCCTAAATATACCCGGTGCTGTGAGAGGTATTCTTCTAAGTTGTAATGCCACAAACCGACAAATACAAAAAAGGAGATTGAATACTTGAGAAGCATCTACCAATATTCACAAACTCATGATGAAATTATTATTCTGGAAGCGTATTTTCGTTATGAATTTAGTCCGAATAATTTTGAGCTCGTCCTTTTAGCTAATTCTGGAAGTGAACATCTCGAGCTAGCGCATATCTTGATATTTGGTAGAGAATATCACTCTACGTGGAATGGAAGCATGGAAGAAATATTTATGGATGGCACATTTTTTCTCTTTCTTCTATCGTTTTCTCAAATTTCCGCAATGTCGGCTGGAAAAGGTGAAAGAGCGAATTTTCCTGTGTTATTTTGTTTACTACCCGATAAAAGAACGGAAATATACGTTTGCCACGGTGCGCGAGCTCTACAGCTTCAACTAAATCCACAGAGTTTACGTGTGGATAATAAAATTGCTATTCTACATCAAGCAATTCGCGAAGTCTTTTCAGAAGTACGCATTAACGGTTGCTTTTTTCATTTGGTAAACAATGTGAAGAACCATGTATCAAACAATCTTCTAGGAAGATACAGTAGTAACGAACGACATAGATAATGCAATGATCAGCTTGAAAGATTATTGCCAGAACAATTCCTACCAATTTTGCAATGGTTTAACAATAATTATATCGTCCTATTAGAGGTAAAACTTATGACTAGTCTTCGTGCTTCGGAAGGCACGTTAAGCCGGTGGTCCTCCTGGGTTAATGAATCGCCGTCATTAACATAAAAACCAGGGTTACAGGTGCGTCTGGAGACCAGTCTAGCAAACTACCTATCGGATGTTAAACAATTTATATGCTCACAGATTCAGCACTGCTAAGGAAACGACGTAGATGCTGGAAATAACAAGCCGTAGCCTGAAATTCAGAGGAAGAATATGGGATAAATCAGTACCTATTAAATAGTCAAGTTTACCGTCACGTCGCCTGGTTTACCGTCGTCTAGTTAACCGTCGCCCAGGTGATGGGTACCCCCTCCCTGGTTTTTAACTGCACATTAATTAAATGTCTTGAGAATTACTGTTGGAATCCTGAGAGTCCATAAATTATAGTAATAATTCATTCTATCTGTTTTGTGCTGCGACCATCCTATAGAGTTAATTCAAATCATCTGGTGAGTCAATTTGACTCAAGCACCTTGGAGCCTGAGGTACGACGATTGTTGCAGAAGATGTCAAACTACAGTCTAATATCTACCTTACTAACACAACTGAAGTGTAATTGTTAATATAACTAATAAAATCTGGTCTTACGTGACTTCGCGTGTTACTAACAGACAGACAGAACTGGCATTTTAGATAAACAGATAATACTACTTACAAAAATCACTTAAAATGCATAACAAAAATTCAATTTGGTCAGCTTGCACAGTTTCAACGGTTAACTTGAGGACTACAATAATATGCCCTACGCATACAAAATCGATTAGCTATACTTTTGATGGATCTGACTTTGTCTTTGACGTATTCGAACAAATAGCTAAAAATTTATTTAACTTCCCATATTATGGCGGTGGGTAGTATAAATATGAAATACTTGATTGACATTTTCCTAAGTAGAAAACCCTATGAAATCTGTCGATTTTCTCTGGAAAAACCTATTAAATATTGCGTTAGCGAGCACTTATATGTTACATATACATTTAATTTGATAGGCCTGTAAGAGACTTACGATGTTGCCGATTTCCTAAGGAACAAATTAATAATAATTGAACAGGGGGTTGTCTCGACAATTAATTTTCTCGGTATCTTATTTTCCGACGAAGCAAAAATTTTTGTGGTTGTTTCAACGAACTATTTCCTGCGGGTAGAATTTCTGCAATATATCTTTTTATTCTAACACTTGTAACTTTTTTGTTGTAACAATTTATCTGCATGCGTAGTTTAATTGAAAAGAAGTTGAGATTGGCTTTAAAATTAATGGCATATTGTGATGGTGGTTTTGTTGATAGAATATTGAATCATTTTCTATTAATAAATATCATTCAAAGGAGTGATTAAATTGTATTTATAGATTCGATACAATTTATTGTTGTTTTCTTTTTTAAATAGTAATAAACTTTTGATTTACAATTTCAAATTCCATTTTCTTTTTCAAATTTTGTAGAAAACTTCAAATCTGGAAAATTTATCAGTAGGTAGGGATTCGAAGATTTTTTTGCACAAACCTGCATTCCATTTTGATGAAACATCAAAAGTTGATTCGAATGCTAAAAGTCGCTCATACCTGCAAACAAAATTTTATTAATATTTATTGACCCTGGAGGTGGAGGTATATGGAAACTGGTGAGCCTTGAGCTTCAGGTCGAGATTCCAAAGGGACTTCTCTTGGCAAATTGAACCTTGATTTGATCTCATTGCATTGTTATTTTGATGAGATTATTCTTCCCAAGTTTTAGAAAAATATTTTCTTTTTTTTTATTTGTTTCACTAATATTCTTAAGTCTTTAATTCTATAAAAATTTTAAAAGTGTGCTCGACTTTTGTCGGAACTTTTTTTTAAATATTTTCAATGCAGGTACATCGTTTTAGTACCTAACAATTTTTTCGATATAACGAATATTAATCTATTGTATGTAAATTTTGATATATAATGACGGTTTTTGTGACATAACTTTTTATTAATTATGATAGAAAGATAAAACAATGGAATTCCTAACATAACCGTCTTAAAAAATTCTTGTCGGAATATAACATTGGATAACAATAAATTAGCATATTAGATAATTAAAATCGTTAACACAACAAAAGAAAGAAGTTCAGAATTTTCACGTTTCCATACTTTTTTTTGTTTGTTTTTAAAATAACTTGGCTGTTTATTAATTTATTATCGGCGTAACTTGTTATCTATTTGTACAGTTCGTGATTGTCACACAAATTCCTAAGTACTTTCAACAAATAATTTTTGAATTCCGTAGCGCATATTTATACTAAATTTTTGAGGCTTGTCGTTTCGCAAATAAAAAATATTGCAATCACGTTGTAACTTGAATTTATGTAATTCTCATTTTTTTTATTGTTTGGTAGCATTGACCATCTAAAAAAGCAAAAGTAAAAATTAATTTACGTAACTTGAATTATTATTTTATAAATATTGATTTCTCTATGATACACCATAAGGTTAATGAATATTAATTCGATTTTGAAAAAAGATTTCACTTTCGTTATTGTAACTCAAAATGATGTAATTGATTATCTTGTCAAGTGAATAAAAAAATTTTCATTGTTTTTCTTCAAGCAAACCATGCCCATCAATTTAGTTAATAACCTTAGAAAGCTTCAATGTTTGCTAGGTCTAAACGAGATCAGTATTATCTTCTTTCGGTTTGTAATTCGACGTGTTTACACAGATTTTTTGATTTTCAAATATACAACTGATAAGTGGTTATCTATTATGGCAGGATTAAAAACTTTTAAATTGTTATGATTGTGCGTAGTTACGCAGACGTGCTAAATTTTTTTAAAAATATACGACGCGTCTTTTAATTAACTTTCCAGGTAAGAAATAAGGTTATCGTAATAAAGAGTAAACATTGAAAATGTTGTACAGTGTGTAACTAATTTAAATTACCGAGTTATTGGATGAAAATCGAGAAAGTAAGCTTCGATTGTTGATTAAAAGGCTAAAAAAGTTTCTCATTTTGTAAATGAAGAGCAAGTGTTTGTTATAATCAGACGTAATTTAAATTAACTTTGCTTTGTTAAGCTAATTATTTCACTTTTTGGGTCTGTATTTCGGATAATACGTTCGACTTTCTATTTGACAGACTCCAAATTTGTCTCATAGTTTTTTTCAATTAATTTTAAACTATCAACTTGCTTGAAATAATTGCTCTCCTCCGCGTTTAATTAATTTTAATTAGAAAATAAAAATAATAACTCCCCGATATTGTTAATGGATAGAAAAATATTTAGCATTCTGTTAATTAATTATTATAATAATAATTAGATATAACTATTACCTTTCGATTATTGTTATTTATTGTTTTGGTTTGTCATTAATTAATTTATTGTGCGAATTTTGCGAGGAAACGGTGCAAGTAACGTTATGCTAAAGTATGTAACGCATGTAAGTTACTCTTGTAACCGTAAATCATTGAAAATTTATTTGGTGACTTTCAAAAATATTATTTATCGTAAAACTCCAACTACCTACCATTAACCTGAACTACTTTTTTCGAAAAGAACAAGCACCTCGGATAAGCTGAAATGCTTATCAAAAGTAATTTTCAACTTTCTAAGCGACTTATGATTACCAATTTGTTTTGGATTATTTTGACTTGATGTGTGAAAATTGGAAAACGTATCAAATCGAAAGATTTCTGGAGTAATGTTACAATTTTTGAGGTTTTCTTTTTAAGAAATTTCAAAGGAAGAGCTTACAAAAAGTAGCAGATTTGTGTCACTGAAATGTATACTAACTTTTAGAAGTTTGAATTTGAATGCATGTAAAAAAAAATTACACTTACCAAAATGATGTTGTAATCAAGTTTCAATTTGTAATTTTACTTAACATATCGCATAATTTCTCGTTTCGAAAGTACTTTGGCGGGTTATTTGACATCAGTTGATGTAGATGGACCTAACTATTAGAAAATTGTAAGCGCTTCACTTTCACAATATATTATATTATTAATGATTTTGTATTGTATTTTGATTTACTGAATGTTCTTCCTCATTTAAATTTTTCGAAAACCTCCAACTTGATTTATTTACAATTTTAGTAGGTAACTACTATTTTGGGTTTAATGTTCCGCAACTTACCTTTACCGCAATTTTAAAACATTAATAAAAAAGCATGACAACAGAGTCTAATATAAGTTTTACCAGTGCGTACTTACCTAGTAATTTTAAATTAAAATTAATAAACCGAGAAAATGTTACAAGTTTTGAAAATTATGGAAGTACAGAAATGAAACCTGTAAGATTGTTATGGTTTACAAAAAGGGGAGGCGAAGAACTATAAGAATTGTGAGCATAAGGATATCGAGGACAATGCTGGGATTCAGTGGGGACCAAAAATATTAGCCAGGAAGAGGTCAGACAATTGGAGAATCACGAAATACATCGTGTGCGTCACGTGACATTGCATTTCTTTAAGTTCACGCACTATTGGACATAACAACATTCCACCAAGCTCATCACTCATAATAATCATCATATTAGAAACCTGCAGATTATTTATTATAAATAAAAGACCGAGTTAAACCAAAAAGTAAAACAAGGTGGTAGTACCAGGTGATCGAGGGAATGGGAGCGATGGGGATTGGAGAATGGAAGAAGAATATTAGGACAGACAAACGAAACGAATACACGTATTAGAATATAAAAAAAAGAAAGAAGAAATAATATGGGGGACTAATCCACCACAGTAAATAGATTTTTAAGGTATTTTTTTGCATTCCCCTCATGGCTAGTCCGTCTCTGATTTGAGGTACTACTTTTTCTGCAAAAAAATTCAAGTACGGTTTTCCGGTGTTAATTATAATTATGCACACACACACATGCTAATTATATAATTTTAGTGTCATAAAGAAATTGTCAAGGATTTCGTTAATTATGTTAAACTTGGCATTTCAAAAAAAATTTTCAGCAGGAGGTAAAAATGTTTCGCATTCGTAAGCATAGTTTCTTCATTAACGGCACTTTATTGTTGCATTTAGCTGATGGATAATTAGGCGTGTTCTTGACATTTGGGTTAATATAGGGGAACATTTTATTTTTGAATTCGTGTATAGCAAATTCGTTAAGTGGCAAATTCTTGTATGCGTCTATATAAACGCACACCCATTTGTAACGTTATGTATTTACTTACATAATGGAGATTCCTTTATGTAACACCTATAAATAACTCACCTGTGTTACACGTCTAATAATTATAATTCGTTAATTATGCGTTCTATTTTCAACAAAATTACGTCGCAATCTTGAATTTTCATCAGTCATTGCTGTGGAGTTTGTGAAGTCAAGTGCTTTTATGTTGTCGATATTGTTGAGTGTTTTATTGTTATTAAAATTGTGAAATTAAATTATTTCACATCCGTATTATTGTTTCATTGAAGGGTCCATTTAATTATTTTCGTTATTCGCCTTCCTCGTTACTGCGACAACAGTGAATGCAAAAAGTTCAGAAGGTATGGTAAAAATTGGATTAGTTTCTAATTTGTTGGTGCTCGGGACTTAATTAACATAAATGGAGTCGGATTTCTTGTATATTAAACGTTTTTTGTTACAACAGTAATTATCGTTGCGTCAAATTACCCAAGTTTTTATTGTCGTTTCATTAAAGTGTGTTAATTTTTTTGACCTGTCGAAAGTTTCAAAAATTTAACGGTGCATAAAAGTTTATTACGGGCAATTTTAATTATAATTAAAGTAAACAAATTCATCCGGAGAGCTTTTAGATTTATTTACTCCCTTGAATAAGTTCGGTTTTGTTATTCAAGTTTTCATTAAAAATAATAAAATTTCTATATAGTAAAGTGCATAATATTACGTATTTTTGAATTCGTAATCCTTCATCAATGAATATTAATTAATAATTTTTAATGATTAACGTAACAACTTTATGTCACACCTTAGTTTCCTTGTTTAGATTTAATGCACGAGTTTTTTGAAATTATTCGAATAGAAAGCTAAAAGTGAAAATCAATTAAGACTTTTATATTCTCGTCTTTACACATTATTTTAGTGCTTGATGGGCTCTCTAATAAAAAAACTAAATATTTGAAATATTTTCGTTATCAACTTTTTGAACTTGTAATAATAAAATTTTTATTATCCTCAATAAAATTTTGGTTTTAAAAAATCTAATCTTGCACAACCACATAATAATTTTATAATTTGGTGTTGTTTACTAAGCGCACGGTGAAGACCAATTTAAAAATAATTTTTTTTAATTGGTGCATTACATAGGGGCGATCGTTTTTATATAAACGGGTTTTATGTGAATAAAAAAATTCAGTTGTGAAATGTTGAGAATGGATTCACTTTTAACTTTTTGAAAACGTAAGTTTATATTATGTTGGGAAAAATTTTGAGGTCGATTCATTGTTAATTGCTTTATCTACACGCGTCTTTGTTACTACATACTACTTTATTTTGTATCAAATTTCGTTAGTTTTTTATCGTATGACAAACTATAATTATCTTGTTTTTATTTGTAATCGTATTCGTTAAAATATATTAAATTTTTTATAATTAAATTTACTAAATTTTCAACGTGTAATTTTAAATATCTGTGAACATCAAGAATCGGAAGCCGTAACTGTAATTATTATTTAAAATTTACATTTTTATTATATAAAGCGCAGTGCGAATTGTATGTTTATAATTTTAGACTGTTAGAATAATTAAATAGGCTAAAATTTTGCTTTTTGAAACATTTTTTTATTTTATCAATATCGAGATTTAATTTCTTCCTTTTTTGAATTTTTCAAGTTAGGAAAAATTAGTAGAATTTGTGGAATACCAGAAATTCTGACTGCAGGGAAAAATCAATAATCAGCAGAATATTAAAATAAAGTGGCTGAATATTCACAAGGTCTGATCGGCGAGTACCGCAATATGTGATTTTCAAACAAATACCAGCAAATCACCAGTTGAAGCTGTCATGCTTTTAATATTTATAAATCGACGCCGAATTTTCTTCCAGGAAAACTGATGGTCAGACTAAGACAAATAAATAAAAATAAAAACAAGTACTGAATTCCACAGCAATATATATTTTAAATAAAACCATAGAAGTTTTGCTATATGTATTCATCATAAAGTTGACTTGAGTAGTACCGATTATTATACTAAGGCTAACTTTTGGGCAGCTTTACTTGCGGTATTTATATAATATTTCTTTTATTTGTTACTAAAAAACAAACAATACAAAACATACGCTTCAACAGCTAGTTATTAGTGATAAATTAAATTTAGTGAATTAACAATAATACTATAATACAACAATAACAGTAGTAACAACAAACTTTATTAATAATAAAAAAAAAGTAGATAGGAATTTGGATAATTTTCTTTTTATTATTATTTTTGTATTAGAATGTCTTCTAGATTATTAGAGAGCTTAGTAAAAATTGAGCTGCTTGGTAATTTAGGCAGTCTGTTAACATATGATGGTTGATGGTACATATGGTTAACACTCAGAAAAATTAAAGAACTATTGAAAATTAATAATTTGTTATGTTCTTAAGTGTTCATTTTGAAATATCACAATCTAAATTCCAAAATTATACATTAATATTTAGTACTATATAATCAGAAGGTTGATGAGACCAACATCGTGGATAATGCAATATATTAAGTCATTTGAATTTTATAAATTACAATCGTAATTCTTCCATTTTACGCTGATATTAACGCTGATGGTCATTGTGATTGGGCACTAAGTATTCGTTGCATTTGAGATGATGCGTTGTATAAAAACCCAAGTCTATTTATTTATCGAAAATTTGAGTTTTCAAGTATTGGCGCTAATTTTAATTGATATGATTGATTAGGCAGTTTTAAGAAAAGATTAGAGTTGATTATGGTTTTATTTATAAACCAAAACGAGGTCAACACCTCATTACAATTTTTACACTTCCTAGCGTTAAATAAGTTCAAGAAGGTTAGAAGATTCGAAATATGACTAATTACAATATTATTAATAAAGATATTATTAGAATGATTGAAATAACCGGCACTTTTGGAGAAAATCATTATTAAAAGGATCTGCCAAGATTATTCTCACGAAGGTGCGAGATATGAGATCGATGTGGAAAACTAATGTTAGAATGGAAAAGAAAATGTAAGTGGGGGGGGGGCATTTCATCCAAATATGTATTTATTTAATAAGAAAAGTTGAAATCTTGGGTTATAAAGGTATATAATGTAAACAGGATTACTTCCTGGCCGACGTTTCGATGTTTATATTGCATCATAATCATGGCACTATAAAACGGTGCAATTCATATGAAAAACAATAAACTAAAAATTTCGTTGGTACTCACAGTATGTAGGATGGAAATTTTGATGGTAAATAGAAAATGTAAGGTTCCTAAATGTGATGAAGCGGAGAGAAAGGGTTAGAAACAGAAAAGAATGATCAAGGATAATAGTCGAACAAATGCCCAAGAAGGACGTGGAATGCAATGATTGTGTTCGGCAAACAAAATTAGGCGAAAGTAAATTCTAAAAAGTTGGTGGAATTTCTTTCAAGATTTATCGATACTGATTATTTTAATGGTTTGAAAATACACTATTCGACTAGGTACTATAATAAACAACTTTTCAATTCAACTTTTGAACAAATCTCGAATTTGTATGAGATCTACCTCATCTACCTAGAGACGATTGTTAAACATGTGTCTTTTATTTATCATTGTTTACAACACGTTAATGTTTTTATCGCTCTTCAAACATCTAATTATTTCTGTTATCACCCTACGGATGCGCTGCAATGTTCTGCTTTGACTCAACATGCGCTCGCTCATTCTCTATTTGCGTAACGAACGAGTGTATAATATTCATTTCTTGATAGTCAATTTATCATTTTACGTGTTAAAAACCTCCAATTGTGATTATGCTGGTGGGTACACAAAGTTTTTTGATAAAAATAAGTGGGTGGGTTAAAATTAACCCGAATTGTGTCACCCCTGCTGAGAAATTTATTTTTAAAATTTTTTTAAACCAAGATTTTTTTCAAATTTTTTTTTGTTTCAGGAGCTGACGCAGGAAAGCCCACTTAGAAATAGTACAATAGAAGAATTAAAATTAAAACTTGGGAATAATAAAGAAACAGGTAAACGTCAACAAATTTTAATCTTGGAGCAGAATGAAGTAATTGGAATTTTTTTATTATATCACCGTATTTTGTACCTACTTTTCTTTAAAAAAAAGTCAAGGCAGTCAAGGTTAACTTTCTTATTTTAGCATTTTAATTAAATTTGCTAATTGTTGTTTCAACACTTACATTTTTAATTTTTAAATACCTCGCTGTAATATTAATTAGCAGGTTGTCATGCGTGTACATAAATTTTAGCGGTTTTTGTAGTAGGTACCTACATACAATTGTTTAAAAAAGTTTTACTTTTAAGTAGGACTCGAAAAATCGATTCGAAACCGAGCCTGAAAATTTAAAATTTAAATTTTGATTTCCTGCTTGAAAATAAATTTTTGGTTTTATTTGTTGTACCTATATTACTACCGAACGTCTCTGTGATAAAAAAAAAGATAAAAGAGATAATTAATTAGAATAAAAAAATATTTTCATGATTTACTTTTCCTGTTTTCGTTTCCTGTTAACCGATTAAAAACGTTGTGCTTCCAGTGCGAGCGGCTTCACATTTTCATTCGTCCATAATTCCATAAATAAAATACCACCTTGAACTATATCGACTTGGTTAATTTAATCTTATTATAGCACGTGTAAATTGCTGGTTTGTTATTAAACGATATTGGTTTTGCGGGAAATTCACGTAGGAGTAGTTTTTCATTTAACATGATAGAAGGTAAAATGTTTTTATTTAGTTACCAGTCATTTTTCGAAAGCACTTTTAATAAATATTTAGCATTCTTTAATAATTTTTCAGCTCGAGTTAAACCTTCCTATCTACATTTAAAAAGTAAAAAATGCAATTCTAGTTAATTATTAACCTGTTTGACTAAGAAAACCTGATTTTATTTGACTACAATGTTGTGATTGTTAATTAAAAGCATTTATTTTCTGCAGTAGATTCCGACACCACAAATATGATTCCAGAATCGAATAAAAGATCTTCAAATACTACAACTGGTAATCATTTAAACGATGACGGCCTTATCATACCTCGAAAATTACCCAATCCTATTTTGGACAACCCCGACAGTCGAAGTGTACACAGAGAATTACTATTTAATCAAAAAATGTAAGTTTACTATTATTTTATTAATAAAAAATTATAATTTAAAAATTAACAAGCTAAAAAAACGCAAGGACTATGGAAGGTCTCGCCAAAAAAATTGCTAATAAAATTTGTTATGAAAAACTTTTAACCCCTGCTTCAACCCTAAATAAGGTTCAGAAATAAGGTTCATCTCAAATCTGAAATGTTCATTACTTTTACTTAACTTGTTGATTTTTAAATTTGACTTTAATTATTATTTCCTTATTAAAAAAATGTATAATATACTTTTAGCGGAAGAAACGTGCTGAATAATAAATCAGAATTAGAAAAAATTTTTGACAACAGAGTTAAGGATAAAAAAGGACAGGAAACTCATAACGAAGTTAAAACACAACATGAACTCGAAAAAGCGATAGCTGAAAGGGCAAGAAGAAGACAAGACTCAGAACCTGCTAAAGTGAGTAAAATTTATGGTGAATGGGACAAGGTATTAATATTTTTTGTTTTGCAGACTGAAGACGATAAAGGTATGAACAAAACTTTTCTCGAAGCGAGGGCTAAATTAAGGACAACTGAAATGAAGTAACAATAAAAAATTTATCGCCTCTATAAGTTAAGTCACAAAAATAGGAACGCTATTTTTGTAAAATTTTTGCGGCGTGTTATCTCGTACAACGCCGATTTCTAGGAAATAGTTATTGTAATGTTATTTAATGTTTTTTGACTATTATTTTTTTTTATTTAAAAATGAAAATATTAATTTTTATAATGTGATAGGAGTTTTTTAGCTTTATAATATTAATGTATTATATAATTATTTAAATGATTGTACGTAAAATAAAATATTTTTGGTATCCAGTATTCTGAGTATTTTTAACAATGTTAGTAAAACTTAATTAGTTAGTAAAAAAATGGAAAACAAGAAGAGCGCAATAATAATAATCAAAAGGAAGAGCGCCGTTTTGTTCAACTTTTTATCGCTAGATGGCACGACTAAAATTTTTTTGTCAATGACAGTTCAAACAACAGTAGTGAAGTTGTGTTTCTATCGATTTCGCTATAATAAATAATGAGTGCAATAATAAATAGTTAATCGTTGTCAACATTAAGCGTAAATATGTGGATTCCAACAAACACTAAAAAATACGGTGTTGGTGAGTCACAATTCGTCCGTTTATAATTTTTTAAGCAACTTACGTGTAGTTGGGTTAGGTTACTAATCGATTTGTTTTGACGTTTATTAATCAACAATTTAACTGCTTTTAATGGTCCAATTTGAATTTTAAAGAAAAATTAATGCTCAATTTATTCAATTTAAGAGTTTGTGTTATTTTTTTTAACGCTATTGCGTGTCGCTTTTTATGTCAATTGGCATTTAATTATTTTTTAATTGATATGCCATTCTCACCGATTACGCTTTATCAGCGTTTATTTTGTCCATATTTTACTTTACTTTTATCCTCGTACACTCATGTTAATAGTTTGACCTGCGAGTGTACGACTTGATGATCAACAGACAATTTACTTCCTGTCTTGTTTTGCTTATGTATCAACACTTTAAATATTGTTTCCTCTTCAGAACCTGCACGGAATTTGTAATGAACTCACGTTCATAACTTTCAAGTTACAATATTTTATAGAAAAACTTTTTATCTTACTGTTACAAACCTTGAAATTTGCTCTAATTGTAGCTGTTTACAATTGGCGAGGAGACACAAAATTCGGCCTTCCTCTAGAAATAGGTGAAACTGTTCATATCTTGGAGGAATGTCAAGGATGGTATCGAGGTTTTTCCACAAAAAATAGAGCAATTAAAGGAATATTTCCTCAAACGTATGTCCACTTAAAAAATTGTAAAGTTGATAACGAAGGACTTTTTGAAAGTGTGGTACCGGTGGAAGATTCGGTTGTTCGGGAAGTCACTCTTGTTCTTAGAGAATGGGCAGACATTTGGAAGAGACTCTATGTGGTAAGTGATAACATTTTAAATTAGCGGATAAATAATAAAAAGTTTATTTAAAAAGAAGTTCATTTATATAATGTTTCTATTGAATTTTTTATTAGTAGCGTTTTATGTATGAATCGCATGCTATCGCATTATTTATCAAATTTATTGGCTAATAAATTTGCGTCCTCCGTAAACAATTTTATCCCAATCTTTTAATTTAAAAATAAAATTGTACTGATGTTATTAATTTAAGTTATTATATTTTTGCATTTACAAATTTTTTAAGATGAGGGGAACTTACACAAAATTTTAATGTAGAGTACCCACAGTATTATGAAGTAATTTATGATAAAAGTAGGTACTTGAGAATAGCACTTAGGAAATTCCATGCTTTATTAAAATTTTATTAATAAACATTGAAAATGCGCCCTTCAAACTTTTTATGCTTTCTGTTCTCATCATAACATGCACATTTATTTATTATATTTTCTAATGTATCGAAATAAAAGTACATACAAATTTACTCATTTAAAATTCAACTACTGGTGACCATGAACGTGTTCAAAGCAACGTGCAAAGTTTCTTTTAATTGAAACAAAAAGTTGGCAGAATACTGCAAACAGATAACTTATTGTCTGAAACTTATTAGTTATTACACCCTACTGGGTATCAACCTCTTCCAAATTAAAAAAATAAATCTTTTTTAAGTACCTACTTCACTGGACTGTGCCAGGTTATTTTTCAACACTCAGATGAGGTGACATGAGCGTTCATAAGATTTTTCTCAAATCCAAAAAGATGAAATCAACAAAATAAGTACGTTTTTCATTAAAATTCTTATTTATTTACTTGAAAATGTCTTTCAATAATAATTTATATATCCGACTGGTACAACTTAACCACTTTGAAAGAACAAAATATTGTATTCTTTCAAATATGGTCCAGAAACTTCTTAAAATAAAAAATGACCTACAACAATTGTGCAGTAAAACTTCTTCTAGAACATGGAGTAAAATTGATAAATAGTTTAAAAATTTTCTATTGGTGCTAATCGGTGGAAGATTGTGCAAGAATCTACATTAATTGAAAAATTAAATAAATGTTTATAAAGCTGACAAATAGTTAATTTTACTACTCAGAATAAATATAATTAGGCAGGTAATTGTACTGCGCAATAAAGGTTTAAAACTTTTAAATTTACCGCTTTTACAATTATTTACTTAACTAGTTTTATTGTAGCTTTTGTATTATATTATTGTCTTGTGATTCCACCAGTTGCAAACCAAAATTTCTTATCTTTATTTGAAACTTTTTTAGGCCACAAAATATAACACTAAAATTTTGTATTTGTAAGTAAATATAGATTTTAATACTTATTAAATCATTTTAAATTAATTTGAATTAAATAATTTTTAAAGTACGGTTTGGTTTGCTTCTTTAATTCTATTTTTTCTAAACGAGTTACAATTTAAAATTTGTGATATTCCAACTGAAAAAGCTTTTTTAAGGAGGATTAGAAAATCAAAAATCTTTTTAATCATGTATAAGAAATTTCGGGAAATTTTGAAGTCTGAAATGCATCTAATATATCATGTAAGTTATAATAATGTATGTATTATTATTTGCCAGGTATAAGCTACGAATAACAATTACCATTTACCAATGAAGATACATCTTCATAGATGTACATAGTTACATCTTCTTTCTCATTATACAGAGCCGTAACTATGTGGCGAAGATAGCGTACAAATTTCAGGCACAAAATAAGCTAGGGGGCTTAGAAAATAGGAAAAACGCAAAAATGAGATTAAATTAAGTATAATGTGGTTTATGTTCTTGAAAAATTCTTTCCCTAATCTGGGGGGTATTTTTAAAAGCAAATAATCGGAAAACCGGAGGGTCTGCTCTGGAGGGGTATGGAATAAAAATCTAGCCTAGACACAACCTATACATTGTGCGGAGACTGGACACTCTTTAGATTGTAATCCCATAGAATTACTGCATTATCTACAAAAGAGTGTAAACAAAAAGAATCTAACCAATCTACAAAAGGAACTACAGAACATCAGTTCACCATTGTTCTAAGCTCTTTAACGATTGAATTGATTAATTTTTGTTTACACTTTCGGTTTTTCATTCCTCCCTGCAGTTATTTAATAGATTATCCCTTAATCCTGTAGTGCGGTTGGCGACTAAAATTTCCTTTTACGGTGTTTTACATATTGCGAAGTGTCAAATTGTCCTTAATAGTAACTAAATTAAGTAGTATTATCAATCATACAATAAATACAACCTGCCAAGAAACCGTACAACATACTTATTGATACTCAAATTAGTGTATTTCACATTTCAGCAGAAGATAACCTCATTCTTTATTATGAGCAGTTTAAATTTCCTTCAAAAATTTTAAATTACCATTGGCTTATTAACAGTTGCACCCCCAAATGGCGTTCTCCTAGGTGGACACACTTTTTTACATTGAATAGAAATCCCTTTTTATTTTAAGAGGTCCGTGAACAAACCCCATGTTGTTCAATTCTATGGCTTGGAATAGAAAAGATGGGTGTTACAAATATGAAAATTGCTGATATCAGCTATTGTTATTAAAATACTATAAAGTGCGCACTTTTAGATTGCTGCTAAGGTAATATTATTATCAGTCCAATGGTATTAATTAATGACTTGGGGCATTTATTAAATAGAAAGAGCATAAAATTCTTTTACCTTAAAATGACCAACAATTTGCTTTTCCATCGATTTTGAAAATTCATCTCTACTACTTTTAACATGAAAAACTCTTTGGTTTGAAAGGGGGGTGGTAGTGTAACCGCTCTTTCTACCCTTGATTCCACTCTGCTGCTTCTTATGTAGTAATAAATAATATGGAATAGATGGATAAATTTTTTTCTTTCTAATTTCGAGAGCAATTTGTAATGTAGTAGTAAATGCCTTATTTTGTGTTTAAATTTTATAATCTAATAAATAGACTTGGGACTTTTTGAAGAAAAAAGTAGAAGACTTCAGAAGGCTCATGTATTGTCTAGTATAAAATGGAACTTTCATAGTTTTTTTTTTCATAATTAATATTAAATTTACTAACAATAAGCCAGTATTTAATAGAGAGCGCTCCAAGGTTGACTCAAGATTTTCAATTTCAATTTGAATATACAGTTACATTAATAACATGCATTAAAGAGTAATGTAATGGTATATGGAAACCAAACTTGACGGTTCTTAACGATAACGAAAAGTTACAGAATAGGGGGGTATGTGGGGTTGAAGGGTCGGACACGCGTTTGGCTGATTAACCCCCCAACTACAGGGTATCCCGGGGGTATATATTTGGAATCTTTTTTTGAAAATTTGGTGCCAAATATGGTGATTTTTTGGGCTAAGAAACTTTTTATTATTTATGTATAATTTTGCGAGGTCCAAAATCAAGCGCAAGGCCATACTCCGCCATAGATATCCGACTAGGATAATATTATCTTAAAAACTGGATGTGTAGTAGATAAGACATTCGTACATTTGTATGGAAAACCTTAACATAACAAAGTACTTTTTATGTACAATATTATGTACTAAGAACAATACAAATAATATTTGTTTGTGGATCTTTGCATTAAATTACTCCCTCCTCCCCGCTGTTAATAATTTTTTTCTTCAAAAATTCTTACTGAAATTTGAAATTGTACTTAACAGTTCGTGGAAAGCTTAAAATTTAAGTTTAAATTGTACAAAAGGGCATAAATAATTTTTCTGGCAAGAGTATAGAATGGATCATCCTTTTCTCCCCCAGATAATGTCGAGCCTTTTGACCAAATCCACTTAGGATTAGGAATACACCTACAGCCTCCCATAGCTATAAGTTGTAGACTGCTAGTCATTGGTCATAACTACCGAGGATGGCTCCATGATGTTGAAATTTCAGAACTCGTATTAAGATTTTTTCTGGTTTGATTAAAATTACAAAGAGATTTTTTCAAGTTTTAATTTTCGTATTAACTAAATGTTTTTATTTTCTTCCGGCTTCCAAAATGTACTTCTTTTTATTATCTAATCAGAATTGATATCATTGGCAAATCTGGAATAAGGTCAGAGAGATAAACTTGCTCTTTTTGTGTGTTTTGGTTCAAAACTCAATTGAGTTGTGTGGCACTGTGTACATGGATGAATAATGTTTGAATTGATTGTGACTTTTGGCAAATTTGATTCAGATGCACATTTAATTATGGCAAATTACTTGCAATCCGTCAATAATTCTAATGATTTGCCACAAATGTTTCGAAAATATTACTGAATCAAAAAAATTAACTTTGTTAATTAAATTATTCAAAATCACCTTTTAGTTAACATACATTCCAAAAATAACGTGCTCACAATCATTAACAACTTTTAAGTATGTATTCAAGTAATTAACCTTATATTAATTGCTTTTGCAAACTGCATTATCACACAAGGTTAGATAAATCATCATTTACAACCTTTGGTGTAAAAAAATAGGAGATTGATTTATTAATTTAGATAGTAATACGTACATTAATTAATAGCAATTGCTTCAATTATCTTAATTTCGTCATGAAAAATTTGTACAAACGATTTTGAATTTTTTTCACAGGACAGGGAAGTGTACAAATTTGAAACTGTCGGGAAGGTGATGAGAGATCTGTTAGAATGGAGAAGACAACTCGTATCTGGAACATTAACTCACGACCAAACTCGAGAGTTAAAAATGAAAATCATCGGCAAAATCGATTGGGGCAACCGGTGAGTAAATAAAAGATATTTTTCTTAATATTAAAAAACATGTATTGCTGGATAAGGCACAATATTGTCGATGGTCCCTATACTTACAATTTTTTACAATCTTATTGCTGTATAGAAGCAGACTATTACAAATATCATAAAATCATAAGTCATAAAATACTGAATAAGACAACCTTAGTTGAGCAAAAAGCAAAATTCGTAATTAATCCTAAATAATCTTAAAAATCACAATAATAATAATAATCACGTTGTATCAAGTAAAGCACGTAATATTTTCAAAATTTAGGGAGATCTAAAATTCTATGGCGTTTTTTGCTTTATAATTTTTTAATGTAATCCTAAATTTGTTCTTATTGTCTAATAATAATTGAAACTAAATTAAATAAGTAAATTGTTAAGTTTTTAAAAAACTTTTGATTATTATGTCTCAGTCTCCTTTCCATACTTTTCTATCTCGGGGTAAATCGGGCTCATTTCTAACGTTGACGGTGCCGATGGTAAATTACTATTGCTTCCAAAATTCAAACGCCTATAATATTCATCCAGCACTTCTCCAAACACAAGAAGGTTCATGTTTTGACCCAAAAGATGTATCATCAAGAAATCACCAACCTAAAAATTATTATTATAATTTTTGTAATCGTTTTTACATTTGGTAATCTTACTTGTGTCTTCCTAATGATTGTTTCGACGGCATCTGAACTTCCAAAACGGAAACGCCTCTTTAAGATTGCTTCTCTAGTTCGGGGCAACAGAACCACTGCTGCCGAGTAAATCAACGCTGCACCGCTTACGATAGCCAAAATTATGAACCAAAACCACAAGAAAATGTAAATTTTTTCGTTCAAGATATTTAAAGCCAGCACACATAAGGCGTCGTGCTTCTGTATCGATCCAGAAGCACCATATTTGTGGAATGTACACTTTGTTATACGTGGGAATACTTCAACCATAGGATCAGTTCTATTTTCTTGATTCATGTTTGAAAACGAAATAACGTCTGTTCCGTATTCTAAAAATGCGCCTCCAAGGAATTTGTCAGTTGAAAAAATGTTAAGAAGCTAGAAAGTAATTTTTTAGGATTTCTGTCTATAAGAAATTTGACTTGTCTTACCACATTGACAAAATTCAATGCTTCACATGCAAAGTAACCGAAAGCATAAGAATTGTGCATGTGTAACGTTTCCACGAGATATTGTACCAGGCGAGATTGTCTGTGAACTCTTTCTTCTTTTGCACCAACTAGAGCGCCTCTCATGCCTTCCGAAATCATCCTGACTTTGCCTTCTTCCCATTGTTTCCAAATCCAATGAGGAAAGTAGAAGAGAACGCCCTGAAAAGCAAATTTTTATTATTTTCGTGGTCTCAAGTATGTGGTGTGCAAGGAAAATTTGATTACACATCTGGGAATGGAAATGTATAGAAATTTCTAGACACACTATAACGCACTTTACAGCTAAGTTAAAGTTTAGTTTTAATATAATTACCTGGAAGAACAAAACAAAAGGAACCCATTGGTAGTAACTGTGGTAGCGTTTTTCCTGGTTATCGTTTCCTAGTCCTGGATGGGCGACGTGGTAGCCTACTCTTCCTTGCTCGTGCGGTAAGGTAAAGGTGTATGTTATCCAACAATACGTATTTATCACATGTGTTGGTACTCCACCATCGTTTATACATTGAATCGGGTCACCTGTGAGTAATTGAATTGTTTATAGATTTGATAAGAAATGAAGGAAGGTAGTTTTGGTTTACTAATCGTTTATAGACGTTATATGTGGTTAATATAATCTAAATACTGAACGTTTGCGGATGTTTTTGGCCGGGATGTTTCGCAATCTGTACTTACCGATTAAATTATTAGCTGTGATTATGATACAGGAAACGAAAAGTATTGCAGAGGTGATCCTGTAGTGGGCTCGAAAAATCATATTGTCGATTATTGCTTTGTCTACTAAGTAGCGGACTTTTACAAAGCCCGCTACGGCCGATGCCATTCCAAAAACACTCATTTTGAATTATTCTGAAAGAAAAAAATTAAAATTTAATATTTGAAATTGAAATAAATGTAAACTTTTACAGTTATAATTTTTATTACGGTTATAAAAAAGTTTTCTATCTTTAGTCATGTTCAAAAGTCTACAAAAGGTCAACTTTTTATATCCGTTTCTGCCATGTGAACTACAAAATAATTATTATCTATTAGTACTATATTATTTTTTGGTACAGTTTTTGTTTATCTTTTTTTTTTCAAGATATGAAAGGAAAATTTATCAATTTAATTTGGATTTTAATAATAAACAAACAAAACCATGTGGTAGCCTGTTTATTTTGCTAAATTATTGCCAATTTTCGCAATTAAAGCCATATTAGAAGTTTGTTTTTCGCACCTTTACTATGTCTGAACAGGTTAACACCTTTGATTGCTATCTTTGATGACAACTCTTTTGAATTTTAATTACAATCCGATAGTTCTTGCAAATCAGTGATTCATGAAAAGGTTATACTTGACACTCATTTGAAATATTCCAACCACAATGATTTTTTATTTTATTATCACGTTTTTGAGTTCAATGGAAATTTAAACCTCCCATGTTTTTACCTGAAAATGACACTTTGGTTTTGGTACAAGTGATTCATTATGCATTTCAAGGTTTTTAAGTTAAAAGTTATAATACTAAGTTTTTGATAAGGAAAGATACATTTATTTATTTTACTGACGCATTGTATGCAAATTTCCTGCAGTTTGCTGAAGTTATCACAGATAGGTAGAATATCAGTGTCAATTCCAAAATTAAACGTGAACAATTGCGCGAAACTACAATTAAATGCTATTTTTGCTATTTTATTGTTGCCATTTAATTTTCTCGTCACACAATTGTTAATAATAGAAAGAGTGGAAAAGGATGTGAAAGATTATTGTAGCTTGAGCGTTTGGTCTCCAAATAATATTATAATATAAATAATAATATCCAAATTTTATGCTATTTTTTAATTTATCAAAACTTATTTCTAAGTGCTCGTGTTATGGTTAATGATGGTTGAAGAATTAAATTTTTTTCTTTGAAAGTAACTGTTCCATGCTTGCAGCTTCAATTTAAGAAAATGACTTGGTAGTACAGTCAGGAAGGAGTTTTTAATCATAATTAACCTTTAATCAATCGTAACTGCTATTCAAGTTCACAGCAAAATAAAAACATTATTTAATGTTTATTTTGCTTTATGTTTTTATCGCAATTACAATAAATTTGTTTGCATTAGAATATTATAATCTTGACAAAGTCATATACTTTTTCAAAATGTTGAACCTTTTTGCGCAACAAATTTAGAAAAAAATCAAAAATGCATACTTACGCACTTGGGTATTGTTTTTACCTTTTATATATAACTTAATCCAAAAATTCGATCAACTTCCTAGTAAAAAATGTATTCACTTCGCTACGTTTCACTAATTAAACAAAAAAAACTCAAAAACTAATAAGAATTTTAAAAAAATTCAACTTCTTTTCATTGTGTTGCAACTTTCAGAACCAGCTTTACCTCACTGCCACATAACTTTAGCATTGAATATATTCACTGGAGGGGGTAATCCTGTCTTTATCGCTCTTTCAAAAATCCTCACTATGTCTCAGTTTAAGGCGCCATTTTGGAAGTTTGAATAACTCGTTTTTGGGAAAGAATGGAAGCTGCAACGTGCTTTAAAATTTCATAAAATATTTAAAAAATTTTAACAAATAACCAATCTAAAACTCGTTTACACGACCTAAAGTCACTTTTAGTTTTTACTTTTTCAATCTTACTTTGTTCGGTAATTAAGATAATAGAAATTAATCTTGTTGTTTATTGGAGTAAATTATCACCCACCTACTTTCTGTTCTCGTAAAAACCGGCATAAATTGGTATTGTTTTAGAATTTTAAAAACTTCCTCGAGGTTCTTTTGTTGGTATTTTTTTTTAGAGCTATTTGAATAAGGCTGGCTGAGTAACGTGGATTCCTTTCACACGGTTAGGTCGTACCTTTGAGACATTTAGTCATCGTGATCATTAAGAATGATTGAAAATCGTACTGCTTTATTATACTAAGCAGGTAGTATTTACACCTAAAGTTAGTTTCTTTGAAAACCCATTATTAACTTCAATTATTACGCGTTAAGTAGGATTAAATTTGTTTGGATTTTAAAGAAAAATTGTTGACTTTTATCAGGTCTGTAACCTGAAAGTAATCCAAACGAATGTCCTTATTTTGAAATCTGTACAGAGACAACTCGTTGTTCCGCTACCTGACGAAGACATTTTAGATTTTACATTCCTTCACTCGAATAGAATTTGATAAAATTAATTAATTTGAAGCATTTTAATTGGATGCAATTAAAACCTATTTTTAATTTAGACATAATTTTTAATTAGTACAAGCGTGTGGGCACACAATATATTATTTTCGCCCCAGGCTGAACAGGATTTGTGCGTGCGTATTACAAGAAGCTGCGTAAATCGGAAGCCGTATGCGGTTTCTCAAAAATTTAGTTAACAAAAACCACGATTAGACACGCTGGATATTAAATTGAAACGAAAATGGGTAGATTAATGATGCGTCTTTCTAAACGGACGTAAATTATCTTTCACCATTTCGATTCAATTTTATATTTATTTATAGAAATATTTTGAATTTCTTTTAATAGTTGACCAGTTTGTGTAATTTCGGGTGCGGTTGATGATCTAGCGTTCAAGTCACCGTCTACATAGCTCATCGCCTTTCTGTTGGCGTAGCATTGGGTACCAGTAGAAGTTTTTACTTATGGTTGTGTGAAAAGAATAAAGGACATTGAACCAAGTTGTACAAGGCTAACCTCTCGGACACTGCAGGTTAACTGCATAACTTGATTGCACAGATAATTTGTTTCGATCTTGCAGAACTTATTGGGTGTTTGTTAATATGTACACCACAACGTTTTTAAACAAATTTCAAAAATTTAAGTTACACTTCAACAGAGAAACCTTCAATGTAGGCCACATTCGTAGTTGCCAAAGCCTTGGGCGTATTAAACATGAATACTCTAATGATGGATTTAAAATCACTAAAATTATTTGATAACGTAACGTGGGAACGTGATTTAATTTTTTTTGTTATAATTTCGGCGAAACGCTTCCAAGGCTTTGAGCTGACGAAAGAGAAGGCTTTGAAGCGTTGATAAAATCTACTCAATAATGTATCGAAGAGATAAGCAAATTTCTGCTGTTCATAAAGTACTGCTAGACTTTCTCTTCTGATTTCTTGGTTTTTAATCTCTTGGGTTTTTTTATACCGTTGATAAGATAACATTTTTATTTAAAATTAAAATCTACATTTATCTTGTCTAGAAAGTGTGGTTTATGATATACTTAATTATCATTTAATAATCTATTCAAAACTGCAAAAGTTACTAAATACCAAGATCATTATTATCTCACTTTTCCCATTAAAGCTACAAGATCCTTTATTGACAGTGGCGGAAAGGGGGGGCACTTTTAACACTTTTCTTTGGATACCGCCTAAAATTCTGATAGAAAATCTTATAATTTTTTTTTATAAATAAAAATTTTTAAATTTGAATTACAAAAATGCTAAATTGCTTCTAAATATCCTATAGTAATTTATTAGTGTTGGGATCCACTCCTGCCTATTGTTTCTTGTTGCCAATAACTGCTAAGTTTGTTTACCACTGCCATTAATTGCTTACATTTAATTTTTTAATTTAAACTGAACCTTTCAGTTTTGGAGGAAATATCACGATTGAAGTTATTGTAATAGTAGGTGTAGGCGTTCTCAGACATTCAGAAAAATATTAATGGAGTAGATTCTACTTAATTGGGACTAGAACATTTTGGCCCAACTATTCCAAGTTTTACATGAGTTGATTTGGTTTCAGTTCTTTAAGATTTGAACAAGCGATTGATCCAATTAACCTGGATTAACCGGTGGCCTAATTAACAGAAATCTAATGTAATTAAATTAAATCTGAAGTGGGTGAGAGAATTTTAAAAATGTTGTAATGATTTGAGGAAATTACATCAACATAAATATTTTGAAGTTATCAAAGGAAACTTGCAGATGGTTGGGAATGTGTTAATCTCATCGACGGCGACTGGTTATTTGCAACCCCTAAATAAAAGGGAGAATAATAAAAAAAATTGCACACTTAAAAATTCCATAGTAATACACAAGTATAATAATAACGAAGGTCTATTTTTTGACCCCTCCTCTGTTCCATGTCAGGGCAATCTCGTTAATAATGTAATTAGATAATTCAAGAAGCGACTCTGAAGGGGGTCGACTTTTGCTGGCTTTATAGATATCTTTACTATGCCTGTAATGTAATCTTGTTAAGGGGAAGGTAAATAAATTTACATTTTATAAAAATTTAGATCTCTTGCAACTGGGGGTATGCAATACTGGGTTTACTTTCCAATTAAAATACATCGTGGAAATTTTAATATTATTTCATCTTTTATTATAATTACCTATATTCGCATTTTTGAGCTTTTCAAACACTTGAATTTTAGAAAACTTTCTCTAATGATGAGACACTACAATTCTTGATGTCGGGTACTCTGTTTATCATTACCGCACTTAGAAATGACTTATTTGCTCATTAAAAGTCATTTTTTGCTAACATTTAAGGTCAAACATGTTTATTGTTGATATTATTATTAGATTGTCTAGTCTGTGCGGCCTGAAGGCCGCCCTACAATTATTTTTACATCAGTAATACAATGACAGATCAGATTATGCTTAGATTTCTTTGGGCTTCTAATTTTAAAGCCTAGAATAACATAACTTCTACATAAACTCATGTAATACTGTATTTTTTTTATTTTATTTTAATCACTGATTTCCAAAGTAATCTTCAATTGTTTCTAAATATAATTGTTTAGAGACACTGCTTTTTTTATAAGCGCTATTAATCTGTGTATATCTATGCTAAAACTATCAGAAAAGTATCATCAACTACGAAGAACGGCAGTGAAGTAAGCCTAGCTCCTGAGTCTGCTACATATCCTTTTTTTCTCTGATACACTACTTTTTCTATGAACTTATAGTTATCCAGATAGTAGTTGTATTGTGTTACAATTGTACTATCTACATAGTAGCTGTATGTAATAATGAGATGACTTTGCCAAAAGAAACAATTTGTAGAATTAAGTTAATTAGGAAATGTTCTAATTATGCATATTAATTTAAACATTCAAATTTAAAAGTTTGGGAAAGTAACACATTTTTTTATTTTATTAAAATTTTTAAACAACTGGTGGCTTGTCGTGACCACTACTTGAGTTACAGGGGGGGAAATTTTTGATTTAAATCACAGATTTCATAGAACTTGGCTCTTCTCTCTCTGAGTAGCAACAGTCCGTGTATTAAAAAAATTGATTCTATATTATTTACACAATGATGAAAATTTTTAAAGTTTTGAATTTGAAAATATTTGAATTACTGGACATTTTCCAAGACCAAATGTGTAAAGTGTAACAACGCGATCAGGACAATATTATGTTATTGCGGTAGTTAACGATTAGACAATTTTCAATTATTATACAACCATTATGCTACTTTACTAGAATGTTTATTGCTCTAACAGGATTATGTAATAGACAAAGTCACCTTGATATACTATTTGAATGTTGTCTGTAATGTACACTACTCGTACCTGCAGCTACTCCAATTTGATTAAATAAATAATGTTAAATTAATGAAATTATCATGTTATAAATTAATTTTAATTGATTGATTTATAGCTGGAATACAATTGTAGTTGGTACTGAAACCATTCAGATAAAAATCAAAACAATAATGTTGACTAAACGAATCTAGGTTGCTTTATCAAAATTTAAATCTAGTTTATGCATTCGAAATGATTTATTAAAAAAAATAATTTTGAAAACAATAGTATTTTTGTACTTACATACACATACTTAATTAAAAAAAAAATGTTAACATCTGTAAGTTTAAACGTTTACAAATTTGTTAACAAATCCTAAAATAAACTTGAAAATGAAAATTTAATTTAATTTTTACGTTAAATTAATTTGTCACAAAGTTCTATTTATTATGAAAGTACATTTATGTAATTAATAAAATATCAATGCCCTATTATATTTTTAAATTTTTCATGTAATTCAATCAGAGCTACTTGAATATCGCTTTAGAATTTTAACTAAATTATTCAGAGATTGTAAAGCATGAAGTTGAATGCCTTACATTTCAAAATAATCATCGAATTTTTAGAAAATTTTTTCTGGTGATTCAACTACTTGATAACCGCATACCTATTTAGTTAGGTAAATGAAACAAATATAAGAACTATGTAAACTTTCCTAAATTATTTTTTAACAAGACACAAACTCTTCAAAGAATATAATTCAAATTTTGTATAATTTAGGAAACTGGGTTTAGATTTGGTTCCGCGTCAGGAGGCCGAAATGGTGGATCCCGATTCAATGTCTGTAGTCGATCTTTATCTGGTTCATGTGTCGAGTGCCGAAAATTCGCAAGGGGCATCGGTAAGTTACCCAATTAAGTCTAACAATGTCTTAAATTTTGTTGTTTAGGCTAGAGGGACGCTTAAAAGAAGAGAATCAAAAAAGATTTTAACACATCATTTATATTTTTGTATGAGAGATTTTGGTCACCACATTGGAGAAGATACAGAAATTTTCTTTTCACTTTACGATGCGAAGAAACAAAAATTCATTTCTGAACGTTTTCTAGTCAAAATTTCCAAAGAAGGATTTTCGAATTACATCGAAAAGCTCAATATTAATTGCACTGTTTTTACAGTAAGTTATCCAGTTCTGATTTCTTTTTATTAAAGTTTTACCAATTTTTTTAATAGGAATTGGGTAATACTGACCTAACAAAAGATACGTACATAGTAGCTCATGTAATGAGAATTGGTAAAATGCTTTATTCTGAGAGTTCAAAAAAGACTGATAAAAACGCATCCACGTTGACTCAGGTGTTTAAGAGACCCCACGGGGTTGCAGTTTATAATTTAGGTGATTTGGCTAGTGGCAAGGAGGGTGATTCTGAAGAGAAGGAGTTTGCTTTAAAGGTTAAACTTGCTTGATTGCTATTATTTCCAAGTTTTATTAATAATTTAAATTTAGGTGTTTCAAGGCGAAGAAAAAGATTTTCATCAGTTGCACGAATTAATTATAAGACAAACTGGAAAATACAGCGCGTTGTCTTGTCAGCCCAATTATGGTGCGTCTTAATTTAAAATTTTTAGCGAATATTTTATTAACTCTTTTTTAAATTGGCAGGAATTACGGTATCTGTTAAAATGTTGCACGGGGAGCTGAAACAAATCAAAGAAGACAATCCTTTACTGTTTAAAAGTATGACACTTACGAACAAACTTGGTTTTCCTGACGTTATTATGCCAGGAGATGTTAGAAACGACTTATATTTATTATTAGAACGAGGGGAATTTGAAAGGGGTGGTAAATCCACAGGAAAAAATATTGAAATTTCAGTTGTAGTGCTGGATTCTGAGAAGAATATCGTTAAGGTACGATTTTATTGTTTTAAAACTCGTAATAATTTAATTTAAAAAATTGTAGAATTGTTTGTGGGGTGCTTCCGGTCTGGAGGGGTCTTCTGAATACAACTCCATGATCATATACCACCATAACTCTCCTTCTTGGGCTGAGAACGTCAGGTTAACCCTCCCAATAGATAAATTTGCAGGGGCTCACGTTCGTTTTGAATACCGACACTGTTCAAGTAAGTATTGAAGACTTCATTGATTTATTTCTTACGCCTGTCTTAAATAGCACGTGAAAAGAGCGAAAAAAAATTGTTTGGATTTTCATTTCTACGTCTGATGGATAAAGAAGGTGCAACAGTACAGGACAGTCAACATGAGTTGTACATTTTTAAATGTGAAGATCCGGATAAGCTACACAATTGTGGTTACTTATCGTTACCATATTCCAGCAAAGACTACGAAGGCAATCATGAAGCAAGTGGTACCTTTTCTCGCAGTCATAGAGAAGTGGTAGTTGTTAAAACTCTTTTGTGTTCGACCAAACTTACTCAGAATGGTAATTTTTTTTGTATCAAATTTGAACAACTTAAATTTGAACTTAATTTTAGTTGATTTGTTGTCACTGTTGAGGTGGAAGGCTCACCCAGAAAGAATTCAAGAATCATTGCAACGAGTTTTAAGATTGGGAGATGAAGAGTTGGTCAAATTTTTACAAGATGTCCTAGATGCATTGTTTGCGTTATTTTCAACAGAAGATGGAAATTCTACACAACACAGTGGTTTGGTATTTCACGTTTTGGTGTCTATTTTCAGTCTCCTGGATGATTCCAAGTTTCAATACTTTAAACCAGTTTTGGATGCGTACATCAAAGAACATTTTGCTGCTGCTTTAGTTTACAAGTAAGAACTTTTATTTTAATTAAATTTGGTTTGTTATATTATATAAATTTTTTATATTTTTTATTTCAGGGGTTTACTCACAAGTGTTCAACACTGTGCAGATTGGGTAATGTCCACTGACAAACAGGAACCCATACAGAAATGCTTCAAAAGCTTGGAATACATTTTTAAATTGATCATCCAGAGCAGGATGTTGTTTTCTAGAGCCACCGGTGGACAATACGAAGACAGTTTTAGAAGAGACTTGTATAGTGTCTTTTCAGCCTTGAGTAATATGATGGAAATTACGTTACCTGCCATAATATCCACACAAGTAAGAAAGATTATCAAAAATTTATATTTGTTTTAATTTAAAATTTCTTAGGTTGCTTTACTGTTATCTATTAGTTCGGTGTACGAGCTTCTTTGTGACGTTTTACCCACACTTGAAGTTACCAAATTTGCAGTGTCAATGTTGGATTCTTTACCAAAAGAACTTCCAACTGCGTTGGTTCAAGCCAAACTGGCTGCTATTAAAAATTTAGTAACCAGCAAATTATTTCGAGATGATGGTAACTATTAGTTGTTATGAGTGTAATAGTTTTTAAACCCAATTATTTTTAGATTCCAGAAACGTACTTCTTGTGAATGCCTGCAAACATTTACGTTTCCATTTACTGCACAGAAATGAGTTATCCTTGTGCACAGAAATTATGGGCGAAATTTTGTGCTTTTTGTACAAACAAAAAAAGTTGTGTGAAGAACAAGGCAAAATAAATAATTGCATTCATCACGACATCGACACTTTGTGTATCAACACTTTTGATATCTTAATTCAAACCGTTTTAGTTATTATTGATAAAAATGTCACAGTAATTGTTAGTTTTTAAATCCTACAGTGAATTTTTAAACAATTTGTGAATTGTAGGGCAGATTGGTAGCTTGTTTGGTGGGTCTACTGCAGTTGTTGGACGAATATCACTACAAATGTCTGTGGGAAACAATAATGGGTTCCAATTATGACCGGAAACCTCTGAAAGATTTTCTGATGCGAGTATTTCTGGTGTTCAGAGAACTGGTAAAACAGGACGTATATGCACCTGATTGGTTGATAATAAAAATGGTTGCAAATAACGTGATGCTTAAATCATTACAAGAACTTGCACAACCATTAGCATTTAAATTTTTGGATACTCGTGGTGGATATTTTGATAAAGAAGTAAGAGGGCGTTTGTTTCTTTTCTGCTTTTTAGACTATTTACTTTCAGTTATGGACCAGTTACTTCAATCTCGCCGTGGACTATCTAACACAACAGTCCTTGCAACTTGAACAATTTTCCGAAGTTAAGCGCGAAAAAATAATAGAAAAATACGGAGATATGCGCGTTTTGATGGGTTTCCAGATTTTATCCATGTGGTCTCAACTTGGTAAGGAAACATTGCTTTTTTTATTCATTTTTTTTTATATTATTATGGACCCCAACCCCACTTAGTTTTGAATTTCAGTTAGAACAAGTACATTTTTGGTTTTTTTTATTGTTTATTTTAATTTTGCTGTATTCATTAATTGTGATTTAAATTTCAATCCAATTTTATTTTTATTTTCAGTTTACTTTAATTTTTTACAATTTTCTTATTTCTTGCTCAAATCAAATTTTTTTTAACTTAAAATTGGTGCTTTTTTTCTATCGAATTAAAACATTTCTTTGTCTAATTCTGTTTCACTTTCAACTAACACTTGATTCTTTTTCTATCCTTTAATAATATGCTAATTCGTATAATTTGGTAATTTATTTATACATTTATTTTGTAAATAAAATTTGTAGAATTTATGCTGCATAGAAGTTAAATTTATTCCACTCGACGGCATACCATTCTAGTTCAATTTTTAAAATTGTAAACTGTACAAGATGATGATGGGGGAATATCGTAATAATAATATTGTTCCCAGTTTACACACCTCTCATTTAATGCAATTCTTCTTGGTTTTTTTTGGCACATACCTTCTGTTATGATCTGTAGGCCTACTTTCTTTATTTCTATCTGAGTTATCTTCTTCCTTAGAAGAAGATTCCATTTTTTTCTGTAATATTCTTTTGCTTTTGCTACATTTATAATTATATCTAATCTTGATTTTTACAGCTCCTTTTCTAATGGTCTCTTTTAGTCAATAGTTTTTCTGACAAATAACTAGGAAAAGAATGACTGGTGCCAGGCAAATTTTAGCGTTTAAATTTCTTGTTGAGATGCTGACCCAACACCTCAACTTGCAATCAGGCCGACCAGGTTATTTATTTTCAGGGTTTTTCTTTATTTGTTGACTCTTTCTCTCTTCAAATCATTGGCTTTTCACATCTTTTTCTGCTCTTAAGATCATTGGTTTATCATGTGTAACCCTCGTACTTACTGGGTATTATCAAGTGTATCAATTGAACGCAGTTTTTTTAATGAAGTTGTTATTTCTCCCTCTCTTTCTTTCTCTTTGGACTTGGAACCGACAATAGCAGAGTTTTTCTGGGTATTTGAATTTTAAAATTTGTAGGTGAACAGAAACTTCATTTCATTCCTTCCATGGTGGGACCGTTCTTAGAAGTCACATTAGTACCTGAAATTGAACTCAGAAAAGCGACTTTGCACATATTTTTTGATATGATGGAATGTGAGCAACGAGTGAGGGGGAATTTTAGGCAAGTCGAGAGTGAATTAATCGACAAGTTGGATATTTTGATTTCTGAAAACAAGGGGGATGACGAATACAGGAGATTATTTAATACCATGTAAGTTATTTTAAGTGGAGTTGGGTCGTTTTATGCAAACTAACAATTTTTTGCTTAATTTTTGCTAACAGGGAGCATTTGAGTGCAGTGTAAGTTTTCATAATATCAAAAATAATTTCTAAATTTTCGATAATTGATACCATAAAATAAACGATTTTCTGTTTCTAAAGGTTGCTAGATCGAGTTCAATCGGAAGATCCAGCCTGGAAAGATAGTGGAGCTGCCTTCATTAGTTCTGTGACTCGGTTATTGGAGCGGCTTTTGGATTATCGTAGTGTAATTCAAGGAGATGAAAATAGAGACAAGAGGATGTCTTGCACTTTTAATTTACTCGTACGTTTGTTTTAACTGCATAATCGGAGAAACTAAATTAGTTTTTTTAGAATTTCTACAAAGACGAGTTTAATAGGAAGGAAATGTACCTGAGATATATACACAAACTTCATGACCTACATCTTTCGGCTGATAATTTTACCGAAGCCGGTTTTACTATGATGTTGTATGCTGACCAACTATCATGGACCAGTAACATTGTAGTGGCAGATCCAAATTATGCAAATTTAAAAGAATGTGAAGTGAAAGAGAAATTATATCACCTAATCATCAGTCACTTCAATAAAGGAAAGGTGAGTTCTTCCAGAATTTATGATCTTATTTTAGTTGTATAAATAAAATTTTGTTTCAGTGTTGGGAAAAGGGCGTTCCATTACTAAAAGAATTGGCAGATTTGTACGAAACACATTTATTTAATTATAAGGCTCTAAGTGATATTCTTAAAAATCAAGCCAAATTCTACGACAATATTTTAACACAACTCCGTCCCGAACCCGAATATTTTAGGGTCGGCTTTTATGGTCTAAGTTTTCCACTTTTTGTTAGAAATAAACAATTTATATACAGAGGATTAGAATACGAAAGGATAGGTGCTTTTCAACAACGATTACAAACTGAATTTCCCAGTGCCAATATTCTCATGAAGAATGCTCCTTCCATCGACACAATTGTAAATTCTGAAGGGCAATGTATCCTTTTTATTTAATTATTTTATTCAATGCTAACTAGTGTAATTTTTCTTGACTTTCATTTTAGATATACAAATCAGCAATGTTAAACCTATTCCCGAACCCCACCCCATTATTTCCGCTCCCGATATTTCAGAAAAGATCTCTCACTTTTATCATTACAACGACGTGAAACGTTTCCAATGTGACCGTCCAGTTCATAAAGGAATTGTAGACAAAGAAAACGAAATCAAAACCTTGTGGATAGAACGAACTATTTTAGAAACCGAATGTTCCTTTCCTGGAATTTTAAGGTGTTTTGAAGTCATAACAAGACACACAGAAGAAATTGCACCAGTGCAGTACGCATGTGAAACAATGGAAGCTGTCGAAAAAGAAGTCAAACATTTGATCACAGTTTTCACTGCAGAACCTAAGCGAAATCTTAATCCGTTTACTATGAGGTTGCAAGGAATTATTGACGCCAACGTCCAAGGAGGAATTAGTAAATATCAGCAAGCATTTTTCACCCAAGAATTTGCGAAGTTGTTTCCTGATCATATGGTGCACGTTTATCGTCTGAAAAATTTGATTTTTGATGCTATGCAAGTTTTGGGCTCTGGACTTGAACTTCATGGAAAGTTGGCAACTGCAACTGTTCAACCTTTACACCAGAGATTACTCGAAAGATATGCACAACTAAGGCAAAGTTTTGGTTCTTGGAGTAAACTGAAGCGACAACAATCTGAAAGTATTGTGAAGTAAGTGAATACATTTTTTATGGTTTAACAGTGATTTGTGATTTGCCTTAAATTTAAGTTTATTTTAATTTTGGTGCAATTTTGTATTTAAATTTTCTTCAGATACTCTGGAATTAATTGAAAATACTAATACTATTATAATAAAGACAGGAAAAGTAACAAAAATATTTAAAGCTTAAAATTATCTTAGATTTATTTTGATTTCAGTGCAAAAAGTAAAATTTTGTGGAACTTGATGAAAATATTAATACCAAATAGTTTACAATGACATTAAAAAGTATTTGCTATTATAATAAAGATAGGAAAAATAACGAAAACATTCTAAGCCCTAATTTACCTTAGATTTAAGCAGTGCCATATCAAATGTTGTCGCAAGGCTTCTCCTATTTTTTAATGACATTTTTTACATTTTCTTGACCCCCTGAACCTAACAACGCTATTTTTTCCCAGGCGCGAACAGGAATGACCTTTTCTTAAAATAAAGGCACTTCTACTGGGCTCAGGGCTCATAGCATTTGTTACTGTGTTAATCCGGCACTGCCCACCCCCTAAAGGGTGGTGATTTTTTTTTTAAATTAACCAATATTGATTATTTTAATATTTCAGTACTCCTTTACCTCCATTACCTATCGACAGACTTACAGCAAATTTGGAAAATCATAGCAACAGATCATCTGGTTCAAGTGGAATTTATGGTCAAACTTACGACACCCCAGGATTGGAAAACGACGAAATTTACACTAAACCAATGGTACGGCGGTTAAAAAATTTTAAGCAAAATTTCTTTTATTGAATTTTGATTTTTATGTTGTGCAGGAATTTCTAGATCGAGTGGGACCTAACCGAGAAAATTTAACATTGCCAATGCCAAATAATATGGCCCCACCAATTCCACAAAGAGATAATAGGCCACGTTCGCAAGGTTTCACCACAACACCGACAAATCCTCTCGAATGTGTAAGGACTCCGACTCGCGGAAGCGTTGATTACTCCAGTCTTCCAGCTATGAAGTCCAGGGGAGACTCAGATTCTTGTGATATTCCTTTACCTCCAAAACCGACTCACAGTAGAGACAGATCTTTAACCAAGCCACCATCGCCACGCTTATTAAGGCACTCCATGGCAACTCCTACAGAGGGAAATTGTTCTTTACGAAATTCCTGGCCTGAAACCACTTCGGAGGAGGCTCCACCATTACCGCCACGATCACATAGTTAGTATAACATTATTATATAATTGCACCGACTGACTTTGTTTTTAATTAGCTCCAGATAAAAGACCAGGCTCAGTGGTCAGCGATCCACCCCCTAACATACCAAAACGAGGCCAAAAGAAGCAACTATCTTCGACTTCCATTTTTAGTATCGACTCAATAGTAGACATATCCCTAGAAGATTCAAATCACGACAGCCAACTTGGATCGTCGTCGTACAGCTTAACAACCCAAACGGAATCGGAAAACCATGACCTCCGTGACTCAGGCATAAGTATAACCGATAATTCACATCTTAATAATTTTAATAACACCTGTTATGAGGACTATGATTTGCGTGCCCACCAACAGGAAATGAATATCAACGTCGGTTCTCAAGAATGCAGTCCAAAAATAGAAAACCCACCGCCGATCCCTCCTAAAGTAGTGTTAGGTTTACAGTCGAGTTTAAATTCAAGTTTTGAAAGTGGGGGTGGTAGCTTGGAACGGAAAAGTAAGCAATTTGAATGCGAATTTAATACCCCTGGAAATTATTCTGTGCCAAAACTGCAAAACGAAGGTGGAGAGGATACAAATAACGACGGTGGCACGTGCTAACTTGAGAACCGATTTGGTAAAAAGTTTAATAATTGTGATTTGTTAGTTAGGTAAAGCATTCCTTCTCATAACGTTAAAAATTTTCCACATGTGGCGTTGTGTTTGTAGTAAGATACTTTTTATATTTTTTTAAATGTACCCATGTATGTTGTGATTGTGTGAGTTGTACCTACTAATTGTTAGTGCAATAAGAATCGTCTTAGACAATTTGAAGAAGCAATCGTAATTTTCTTCACCGACAAAGAGTGAAATTGTAGTCAAAACGTGTCATATTTTTTTATTACATAGTGCCAATGCTAGGAGGTTAGCTAACTAGGTCAAATGTTTCTTCTTTTTTTTTTGAGAAGGTTAAAAATAATCGAATAGAATAGACTGGATGAGATTATGGCAACGTTAGTACTTGTAACGGTGACATTTTTAGTAAACTTTTTGTTTACAGGTTTTTTTTTATTATTAAGTTATGTACAGTGAGTTACAGTATTAAGAGGATTATTAGGACAGCTAAGCATTGATCAAGTAAAACAGAACAACGATAAATTCCGTATATTTTGTGTCAAAAACGTAGGCACAGAAAAGGTGGTTTTAATTTTTGCTGTACAATACAATGGTGCTAATTTCTTGAATGCTTAAGAAATAAACAATTACCGACTTCTTTTTAATACTTAGATTAATTATTGCTAAGTTTGTTTAATAATAACTGTCTACCAAAGGTATGTCAATATTTTATTGTTGATCGACACGACATTATTTTATTACTTGTATTGGCAATTTCAGTATTTTCACGTTAGCAAAGTACTAGTCAAATGATATCATATATTTTTTACAATGACCAAGTATTGTAATTTTAAATCATCTTATTGTCTGTATTTGTATGATATTACTTAGAAATATAAAAGGGCATATAGCATGAATGTTTATTTTTAGCACAAAAAATTTTAAATCTATCCCAAAACCTGGTTCTTGTATTATTTCTCATCAGCTTTCTATTTCCTTCTACCCTCCAAACTGAAATTCCGAATTTGAACAAAACCTATCAACTACTCAACTTTGATGTTCATTTGTTGGTTGATTTCCTCCCAAGCAACAGTTTAACCTGGGAAATTCCAGACAATTGCCTGCCAGTGAAGACTCACCCATGTCTCTGTACCTGTGGCAGGTATGAGGCAAGTCTTTTACAGAGTACTGTATGAGTAAAATGAAGCATGAATTTATCTAGGGCAAACCCATGACATGTTTGGGGGAAACCTGAAACGGTTTTGACTTCCATGTGTCAAAGAAATTTATTTATTGATCAAATAATTAAAATTTTAAATCATTTTAAAATTCATTGAAAATTAAAAGGAATTTAATTTCTTTAGTTAACTCCTTCTTTCGGAGTTGGGAGTGATTAGGTTGGGAGTTAGCATGTTTTAAATAAAATATGGCAGATAAGAATAATCTTTTTTAATTATTATTCTGGGATATAAAATTCATACATTTATTATTTATATAATTATTAGATTAACACAAATTTCAAATAAGGGTGACTTGTATAGATCTAGTTTAAAATTTTAAACTAGATTAACCAATCACAATAGTTAAAATCCGAGTTTAAACCATAGTTACCGGTTAAACTTGGACTATACAAGTCACCCTAAATAATTACTTGTATATTGCAATAATACCTATAATTAATTAATAATTATTATACTGAAATGATTAAATTAAAATATAATATTACTTACACTGAACATTCTTGATCAAGAAGGGTATGACCTATCTATTATTCCAGATAGAAGATCTATTATTCTATGGGTATGACTAATATCCCATTGAAAAACATACCATTGTACGCCACTCCACACACCAACCATTTGTGACGTCATGGCTACGCTGTTTATCTGGTATTTTCCACTGACTCACTTTTCCGTACTTTCCTTACCCTACTTGCCATTGCAGTTTCGGACTTTATCTATGTACGCCTCTGGTTGAAATTTACCATTGCGAGATTGCGACATCTATATGATACACAGAAAAGTTATTCGAGCATGTTTTGAAATTTACAATTCTTTTTGAGAAAATGAGCGTAAATATATGTTACACTTCTTGTTCAAGTAATCAGACACCAAATTCGGCACACTGGGGCAAGAATGACCTAATCTGTTATGCGTCGTGCAATTCTGTTCGTATTTACGACCCTAAAGTAGGTTTTAACCATACTTCTATTTCAAATTTAACATCTAAATTTCTAGTTCGGAAGCGGTGGAAAAGTCACACAAACTTTATGTGGTCATACAAATCGAGTGAACTGTGTAAAATGGATCACCGGTGGCGATTTTGAATACGAATTGGTTTCGGGTTCCAGCGACGGTACTGCAATTGTTTGGACTTTCAATAACCAAACCTACTCATCGTTTGTTTTAAAGGGCCATTCCGATGTTGTTAATTTGGTGGATGGTTTATACAAAGAAGGGGGTAAAACGTGCACGATAGTAACTGCATCTATAGACTGTTCTGTCAAAGTTTGGAGTCGGACGTCATCGATTGGTATGTTGAAATATCTTTTGTTTTAGCTTGGTCTAATTTTAATTTCAAGGCGATTTTTACGAGATTCAAAACGTTTCTTTTGGTCACGGAATATGTATGTCTTTGAAACTGTCATTTTTGCCACAAACTTCCACTTTGTTAATGGCTTGTGGAATGGACAACTCAAATATTCAATTGTATGTCGAAGAAGAAAATCAATTTATACTTGCGGAAACGCTAAAGGGGCACGAAAATTGGGTTCGTGGTTTGGATTTTCTTCAAGAAGGTAACGGTGATTTGTTTCTTGCTTCTTCGTCTCAAGACAGCTTTATTCGTCTTTGGAGAATTGCACCGATTAAAGAAGAACTGGAGGATTCAGAACTTGCAGTAAATAGATTAAAAACTGCCCAAGTTGATTTTATGGTGTCATTGGAATCGATTTTGGCTGGACACGAATCTTGGGTTTATTCGGTTAGTTGGAATCATAAAGATTTCACACTTTTGTCTGCTTCCTTGGATAAAAGTATGATTATTTGGGAATATAATAAAGAAGCAGGATTGTGGGTAGAGAAAATGCGGGTAGGCGAAGTTGGCGGTAACACCTTGGGTTTCTATGGTGGAATGTTTGGACCCAGTGGATTTAGCATTTTGGCTCATGGTTATCATGGAGCATTTCATATTTGGAATTTATCAAAGGTAAAACGATCGAAATTTTATCCTTATTTCCCAATTTGCTTTTTTCTCAACTTTTTTTCACTCAAAAAGTATATTAATATTTAATATATTAAATATTATAACATCCACAGCAGTGGAGTGATGTGATCGCTGGTTGAGTATAGAGCGGAAATTCTGGGTTCAAATCGCGGATTGCACAAAATTTCTTGGCTCGACCTTCCGGTGAGCATCTACACTCTGTGGTGAATCCTGATATTTGTGTCGACGTCATTACCGTAATTACGGCTGGGTCACACATGCAAAGGTTTACAAGAGAATTTAAGCAGGAAAATGGCGATTTATCGTCATCAGCCCTGGGCCTGCATGGCCTGTTAGCGCTTGCTTATATGCTTATATATTAAATATATAAATTATTAACTCGTTGATATTAGATTATATTAAAACTTCAAAATATCGAGTTATTAATAAATTAAAAATAAATTAAAAGATTTATTGAGCTTTCAAATGATTATTTCGTTTGTCATAACGTCGTTCGTCGTTCATAATAACTCGATATTTTGAAGTTTTAATATTATTTAATATATTAAAGATAATAATCCTATTAAAAAACATCCAGACGAATCTATACATTCATTCAATGGATCCAATATAATGATAAGAGAATTCCTCTTTGTTGAATAGGAGGCATTCCAGAATATAAACAATAACTTTTATCTTCTCAGTGCAGTTATTTTTAATTTTTTAGGAAAATATGTGGGAACCTGCAGTCACAATTGGGGGCCACTTCAGAGATGTTGTCGACCTTGCTTGGGAACCAAATGGTGAATTTTTAGTTTCTTTGTCTTACGATCAAACTACCAGAATTCATGCCCCCTGGACTAAGGATACTAATGAAATGGTAAAGAAATTTTAAGGTGAAACAAAATACCACAATTGTTTTTTCTAGACTTACCATGAAATTGCCAGACCTCAAGTCCATGGTTACGATATGAACTGTCTTGCCCTTTTATCTCGTTATCGTTTTGCTTCTGGTGCTGAGGAAAAAGTCATACGAACTTTTAAGGCCCCTAAAAACTTTATTGAAAATTTTAAAAGGATCTGCCACATTACTGACGATATTGAAGGAGATGAATTTGATACTTGTAAATATTTAAATAAAAATTGTTTCTTTTACTTATGCTTTTTTTTTAGCATCAGATTTGGGTCCCCAAGGAGCTGCAGTTCCATCTCTAGGGCTTTCAAACAAAGCAGTTTATGAAAATGACAACGTTGAGCAAGCAACTGCAAAGAGTGAGAAGGAACCTTATCCCGAAGAATCACACTTTACAGCAGTAGAATTAACAGGTAGATTTATTTTTTTGAAACCACACATTTCTCACCGATATTTTTAGAACCTCCAACCGAAGAAACGCTTTTACAGAACACATTGTGGCCTGAAGTTCAAAAATTGTATGGACATGGTTATGAAGTTTACTCATTAGCTTCTAACACTGATGGAACCCTTCTTGCTTCCGCATGTAAAGCTACTTCTCTGGAGCATGCAGCAATTTTGTTATGGTAAAATATCTTTGGGTGTAGATTTTCAGATTGTATGGTGGTAACTTTTTTTAGGGACACAAAAACGTGGAAACAAATTCAGAAACTTTGTTCTCATAATTTAACTGTTGCTCAGCTAGCATTTTCTCCCGACTCAAATTATTTACTTTCTGTGTCAAGAGATCGAAGGTGGACGTTATTTTCTAAAAATATTAACGGTGATGAATATGAAATTGTTGCAACAACTGATAAGAAATTAGGTATTCATACCAGGATTATTTGGTGTTGTGCTTGGTCTTCAAATTCTCGTTATTTTGCAACTGGTTCACGAGATGGTAAGGTTGTGATTTGGACCAAGTTTGATAAACCGAAAACGACTTGTTTGGGGCAGTACGGTCCAGCTTCCCAATATTTAGAACTGAAAGGGGAATGCATTACTGCCTTGGATTTTGCACCCATTCAGTTTTTAGATGGGTATCTGATTGCAGTTGGATTGGAATCTGGTGTGATCAAGTTTTATTATTGGAATTTAAAAGAATGGACTTTGCTAATTACTTTAGACCATAATTTTGCTCACCATTTAACTGTTAAAAGATTAGCTTTTAGGCCTGCTAGTATTTCAGGTGGAGATGCAAGTGCCTTGCAACTGGCAAGTTGTGGTTCTGACCATACAGTTAGGATTTATAACGTTGATGTAAATAAATTGATAGATATTTGTAGCAAAAATTTTAATTTAATAAAATAAAACATAAAAAATATTTGTTTATTTTGTTTTCCTAAGATGCAGATTTGCTTTTATTACAAACTTTTGAGGTTTGTTTGTTTGTCTACTCCGAAGAAGTAGAAAATTGATTGGTGTAAGATCATGGACCCACTTTTTCCACTAATTAGTTTTACACTACTTTACTCAGAGAAGTTCAGAGTAAGACGAACAAATTTTTTGAATAGTTTGTTACTCACAGCTCTGAGGTAGATCACTAAGAAAATGTAAAGATCAATACCAAATCTGTAGCTAGGGACTAGGCTGACTGGTATTTCCTAGAGCAGGCCTGGCCAACCCAATTAATTCTGTAAGCCATTTTTTCGAATTTTTTTGTTATCTAAAAAGGTTAAAAGTGTCAAAAAGAAATTTCTTTTAGTTTATTCAACTTTTACATTTTTCATTATTTTAGAGTTGTTACAGAAAAATTGGAGTGAGTCTGAGTCATAATCAAACTGTTGTGATTATGACTATATCTCCTACAAACCGTAACTGAAACTGTTGGGAGAGAAATTAATTCTAGCTCTCCCAAGTTAATATTTTTTCCCAAAAAGCTAGCTCTCGAATCCTTATAGCTAACACCAAAATACAAAAGCTAGCACCGTTATAAACCCATCCAAAAATTTTCAGAAATTTTTTCTGATAACATTTTTTCTTTTGTAATCCAATATGACATTCTTTACAAAATATGTAGGTTTCATTAGTGCATTAAAGCAAGAGACATATCAATTTTTACTTCTGACGGAATGCACCCTGTGCTTCTAAACCACACGGAAAGCCAATGTATAATTTCTTCTGGTAACCGGACAGAACAGAACATGAAAAAACAGAACAACCAAAAACAGAACGGTGAAAAATCAGAACTTTGAAAAAACAAAACAGTGAAATAAAGGAACATTGACTAATAAGAAAATTGACAAAAGAGAACTCTGAAAAATAAGAACATAATTTTTTTTATTATATTATTATTATTTATTTATCATGTATTATTTATTATTTTTAATATATCAAAAAAGTAAGAAATAAGGCGCTTGCGCCACAATTCAGCAATTCACCGCCAAAGCTCAGATAGGTCGCAGTTGCCCCCCCCCCCCGGGAAGAACTAATCGGGACGTGCAGTTTCTAATACCCCTTAAGTCCACCGTAGTAGCTGAAGAGAAAACGGTGAGCACTTCTCTACGATTGTTGGGACTAGGCAGGCAACCATACTCAACAAACCCACAACAGCGGTTCCCGCTGAGGGAAAGCACTCCCACCTTTGAGCTTTCACTGGTTTAGAGTGGCACGAAAAGGAGCAACTTTTGCTACCCCCGATTTTTAAAATTAACCCTACCAATTTAAGAAAGAAAGTGAATCCTGAAAAAGGTTGGTATTCCATTAAAGCCAGTAAGATTGGATTAGGTTAGACGAATTATGAAAATTTAATAAATAGAAAACTATCCAAAAAAAAATATTTCTTCGAACGAGCGTCATCGATTTGACAATGGAATATACACTCACGCAGAAAGGAAATAGAGTTCTTTTGCATCGAGTATGAATATACCAAGTTACAGAGAGAACGAAAGTGGAGTAATTACGTGGAGATGCAGAGTTTACTTTTCAACTAAATGTAAGGCTTTCTTAAGGTCTTATAGTGCCTTTTTTTGATTAATAAATTAAAAAAAATATTTGTTTTCATTTTTCAAAGTTCTCTTCTGTCAGTGTTCTCTTTTGTCAACGTTCTTTTATTTCAGTGTTCTGTTTTTTCAGAGTTCTCTTTTGTCAATTTTCTTATTTTTTGTCAATGTTCTTTTATTTCATTGTTCTGTTTTTTCAAAGTTCTGATTTTTCACCGTTCTGTTTTTGGTTGTTCTGTTTCTTCATGTTCTGTTCTTTCGTGTTCTATTCTTTCATGTTCTGTTTTTCCATGTTCTGTTATTTCATGGAACCTTTCTTCTGTATTTTGTAAAGCGCTAAGCATTGATCTAACGAAATGCTGTTTTTGATTTAATCCATAAACACAATTTCATACAAAAATATAAAATATGCCTTGATTTACTTCCGTCTGTGTAGACAAGTCGTTTCACAACTATTCCGGTGGCATCGATGGTTATTCTACTGTAATTTTGTTTACAATATTGTCGATATATCAGAAGTTGAGAATTGGACCAGAAGAATACGAAAAATAGAGAATAACCAATATTTCTAATAACATTTCAAAATTCTTGCATGATTTTCATTTCTTGTAGCAAATTAATTGGTTTTTCATTTATGTACTTTACTTTTTTTTCATTACATTTCGCAACTCCGAGTGTATTACCTAGTTTGGGCATGATTTTTCCAGTCTCAAATGCAACATTTATTTTTATCTCTATAGATTGAATTCTACTAGCTGGAATAGTTTTCATGTGTCATTTTGTGGTTTAAAATCTACATAGCTATATGTTTTCAATTTCTGTTTCTCACGATTTAAATTTTTTCGGTTTTAACATCAATTTGTGGAAAAAGTGTAGCTTTTCTATAAATTAGATTAAAAATTTCTTTGTTATTTGAATTTTAAATGAATTAAAATGCTTCTTTTTGAGTCTTAAAAATGAAAAATAATAATTTGTAGGTTGAAAAATAAATTTACTTTAAAAACATTCTGTTTATTCTGATGGTTATTTTCCTCTAATTTTAGATAACTTAGGCTATTGTTTATTTTTTAATTGTTTATTATTTTTCAAAGAATAACAAAAAGATATGTTTGCGAAGAAAGGGAACAAAAAGGATTGTTTATCTTGCGTTTTATGAAGTTTCATTTTCTTGTAAAAAAATCTGTCCTTGGTCACAAAAATAATTCGAATCTCTTTTTTTCAGATTTTAAATTTAATTTAAATTCGTTATCACATATCTGTTTTAAATTAAAGGGTCGAGGCTGGAATCGCTCTATAATCAAATTTTAAAGGTTGTTCTGGTTGACATAAGCAAAATTGATCAAACCTTTCCTACTTCACAAATAGATTTTTAAAAAATTTATCAAAAGAACCAATACGTCCAATTTTAATCAACCTTCGCCCAAAATAGATTTAAAAATTTTTGTAATTTGCAATCCATATGACCTTTTTAAAACGTAATCATTTTATCAAATTGTCAGAACACACATTGAAATAAATTTTATGCGCTTTATAGCGTTAAAGTGCTTTTGATAGGATTACGTTAATGGATATCACTAAAATAAAACACAAAAGATTGCAATTTTCTTTTTTTCCTGTTGCCTACAATCATTATAGTCGTAAAACTAATAAAAGGGAAATGCGCGAAAAATAAAATTAAAAATAAGTGTAATAAGAGATTAACAAAGCTAATTAATGCAACTGGAATGATCGGACAAGAAGAGGGTTCTTAGGCTTAATGCCCATAAAAGTAATGAAAACGCATAGATAGTGAGGAATTAAAAAAAATTTTATTCGTTTTTTTTCATGTACTTACAGAGGTTGTTACAGATTTTTTTATTGCATTGCTCTTGTAGAACATCACGAATAACCACAAATTCTACAAAATTAATAATTTTTATTATGGAGTGCTAGTAAGATAGAAGGGAATATAAAATCTGTTAAATCGTTCTTTATGTATCCATAAATAGCCATTTAAATTTTTTTTTTTTTGGAAATTTCAACTCCAACGTATCTACATACCGACGAAAACTCAGTCCCCCGAAGAAAAGTGAGGCCCTAAAATAATTAATTATCATTATAACATTATAATTATAACAATTTGCAAGGAAGAAATTAAAATATAATAATTAAAATAAATTTAAACTAAAATTGTGCTACCTAAATGGGGTATTGCATTTTCCTTATATGTGATTATAATTTATTCGATTTTCCGTATTTTTCACGTAGCTATTTCGTTTCAACTGTCAGTACCATAAACATTCCCACCATATGAGGGTGATCCAGACGCTGTTTAGAGAAAATTGGGGTGAGGAGAAGCAAGACTTATTATAAGCAGTAGCAAGATAACTAAAATGTAACCACTTGGGACTAAATGAACGGAACAACTGATAATTGAAAAATGCTACCACCTGCGCAATTAAATCAATAGTCCAATAATTTAATAATAAAAAATATTAATTCTAAATAATCTGATAGGCAATAAGAGTCGGGTAATCCAAATTAATAGAAAAACGTTACAAACAATATTACGTTAGTAATTTAAGCTGGGTATCCAGAAAATTTTTTTAAATTCTCATAGGCAAGGAATACCTTAATTTTTTAAAAGTTTTATAGGAACTTTATAGGTAGGCGATTCAGTATTGCACTAAACTTGTACTATTAAACACTTAATTAATGCGTATCCGCCAGTCCAAGCGTTGACAGCTACCCAAATTAACTTTCAGAAATTTCATTTGATACCTTATCCTCATAACACCAAAGAAAAATTTAGTTATGGGCACCGTTATGAACAGACGAGTGAAAGAATTTGGTCCCCAAAAAAGATATTTTCTTTTTTTATTCAAAATATTTTGTGTTAAGGAAACCCAATGATATTTTTCCAAAAAATTGCCCGAGGTGCATTTTTAATTTACTTTCATTCGTTTGAATAATTAGTATTATATGTTCAAATTTCAAATGCAAAAAAATGGGCAAATCAAAGACTTAATAAATAATATACTATGTATCACTGAGAATTTTCTCACACCAAAATATTTAACCAAATTTTAAATACCTTTGAAAGGTCCTGGGCATGACTTAAAACTGCATCCAAAGTTCTGAGTATAGCGGCGTTCACCTAGAGATTCTTGTCTTGCCTTGCTTATGTACAATTTTGCAAAATTTTTTATGTCAAAAGTTAATAAAAAATACTTTAATCTGATTGGTTCTTTCCACCTTTTGTCTAAGTAAAGCAAGACAAGAATCTCTATGTGAATGATGTCGATTATGACTTTCAACTATCTCATCGATGTAGTACCTCTTCTTATATCAGCTTATAATGATAGCGTACTTGGATGTCTCTGCTCACTTATACAGAGAGTAGGTGGAAGATCACCAGTTAATTGTAATTTGTGGATAATATTTAATTAAAGTTGTTAAACTTTACATATCATGCAAAACCATCACGTTAATTTAATCCAACCGGACGCAAATTGAATGACACCGATCTAGATCGGATTTTAAGTATCATATTTTGGATTAATTTATTATTGATAAAAATCAGGTACTATGTATGTATGTTCCAAATCTATGATTTGCCTAAAATTTGTTTTTGATTAAGCTTCAGGAGTTCATTTGATAACAGATATATTAATTCCTATCCTTACTTATAAAATTTACATCGAAATTTTAAAACAATAACATTAACTCAAGTCCCAACTAATTCAAAGTGGTTGATCAAGATTTCTTGAATTTTTAACAGAAACAAATTGAATACCACTCGAGGGGATTTACATATATTTGGAGACTATTATTTCTAGATTCTTGTGTTTAATTAATAAAACAAGTAACAAACGGCCTTAGAAGTGAATTCAATTGACAACTCCACGAAGCTACACAGATGTTGATAATTCAAAGATTTAATACAGTACCATGTAGTTGTTCTATACTATGAATAGAATTTATTCGACAGAAAAAGTCTGCAAGAGTCAAACCATTCACCCGATTAAAATTGATTGTCTCATACTTTAACCAATGTTCAGTTAAGCACATATTTAAATTTTCTCACCCATAACAAACTAATTTATAAATAAAAAATAATTTTAAGACACAAAATAAAATTTGTATGTTTGGGTCAAAAAATCATTAAGAGATTAAATTGTAAAGAAATTTTTTAGATAATTATAAATAGATAAGAAATCGTAGCAAAGTTTTCATTAGAAAATGCATAAAAACTAAATGTAATTTTATTTAAACTGAGAAAAATGTTTTAACAGCTTAAACATGTGATCAAAATGACCATGAAATGAGACTAAAGGCCGAGCAGCTAGCTCTAGTTAGTAAATAATAATTCAAATTTTTTTTTTTAAATTCTAATGTTTTTGTTTGATTTGCTAGAGATTGAAAATTGAATTGGTTTAGAAGGAAAGCGTAGTTAAATCCTACTATCGGATATGATAATGTAGTACTACCGGATGGAGGTATTTCAAGAATCGACGTTGTAAAGCTTCTAATTATGAACTTATTGTTTATTACTATATTATGATTATTATAACAATGTGAGATCTGTTATCTAAAATGCTTCGAACACATTTATGCATAATAGATGACTTGAATGCTGTTTAAATTCGAGAAATCTCTGTAGTTACTAAGTAAAACCCTAAGGGCTCTTAGAACTTTATTGACGATGGTGTCTATGCGGTTCCAAAAACTTAATTGGCTACCAAATAGAACACCTGAGTCTTTAAATTCATTACACTTGGCAAGAGGATTTTCCTCGGATTTTCTCCTATTTTGCATGGGTATGTGATTGTTCTTGACTTTCTCAAGTGTGTCATCACGTTACATTTGCTTATTGTATTTAACTTGAGTTTGCTGGAAATACATCAACGTTTTAGTTATTAAATTATTGTATTTTGTAATGTTAGAAAATCTTCTACTGATCCTACAAACAATAAAGATTCAATTCTTTTTTTAAACTTTCAGCAGTAGGTTTATTATGTTCTTCAGATATTTTTAATATGTTTACTTAGCTTGTTAATTTTTAAATTTTATAAATTAATATTTGTATATCTTAGATTATGCTACTCAGAAAATATGGTCATGGTTATACATCCGTGGTCATGGTCGTTTCCAATCAGAAATAAATTTTATATTTGTCAGATGAAAAGTATGTAAACACATCGTCAATTTTTACATAAATACAAGTACGTAAGATAAAGGTACTTTCATGTTACTTATAGTACAAAATCGACTGTTTAATTTTTTTTTCAGGTCGACAGTGACAATTTGACTGAAACCTACTGATTTTTTACTTTTTTATCAGCGGTACTCGTTACAATAGTAGAACTTTAATGTTAAAAGGTATCTGCAAATTTATATTGCCACGTTATATCGACGAAAATATAATAATGACGCAATAGTAATATTTTATTACGGAATAAAATTTTGAAAATAAATCTCGACGGGCTGCAGATTCTTCAATCAACAGTGCATTTTGCAATGAACGATATTCATCTGGCTTTCCTTGCTTGATTTTGACATTACTGAAAATAAAGAAAAGGCTCTACATAAAAGTCAGTATCAGTCACTTTGATGTCTGCAGAAGTAAAAGGCAAGGGACCCTTGCCTAAAATATTCCTATTAATATTTTGTTGTGCCTTTGCCATAAGTTTAAATAATAAAAGTATACTATGACCTTTCATAGCAAATATGAAAAATTATACGTGGGTTGCTGGAAAAGTTTCCGGAATCTAGTAGTTTCAGTGGCGTCACTTTTTTTTAACTGACATATTCGTAAAATTTGACCTTTTTAACTTATATTTCAGTTAACGATTCGTACTTAAGTAAACCAGTTTAGTTTACACAGCATTTTAAAGAAAAAAATAGTAAGAGAAAACAGAATTTTTGTGTAAAAATTTTCGTGCCATGATTTGTTACTACTGTACATGTGGTCTAAAGCCAAAACAATCCATCGAACGGCTTGTTTTGGCTTTTGGATATGAAACACCATCCAAGACTACTGTTTATACCTGGTTTTCCGAATTCCAACTTAGACGCACCACTCTCAGTGATGAATTTCGTGCAGGTCATCCAGCAACTTCTGTTGTTGCCACTAATGTTAATGCTGTACGTGAAATAATTGAGCGACATTGGAATGTGACATATCGAGAGATTCAAGCATGCTTGGGCATTGACATGAAAACAATACACACGATTTTTCATGATCATTTACAAGTATGGAAGCTCTGCAGTCGTTGGATCCCACACAATTTGAGAGCAGCTCAAAAGCAATGTCGTGTCAAATGGCGTCGAGAAATGCTCAAGAAATTCAACCGAGGTCTTTCAAATTTGGTCTACAATATCGTTACTGGTGATAAAACTTGGATTTATTTATATGAACCCTAAAATAAGCAACAGTCCAGTGTTTGGGTATTTTAAACTGAGCCTAAACTAACAAAAGTTGTCCGTTCACGTAGTCCTGCAAAGCAAATGATCGCTTGTTTCTTTAGTATTACTGGACATGTGGCAACCACAGTTTTAGAAGATCAAAAAACCGTGAACGCTAATTGGTATATTACAATTTGTTTGCCGAAAAAATAAGAAAAAACAATAAAAATCGGCGAATTATTCTGCATCATGACGGTTGGGACGGTTGACTTCTTATCCAATAAAAATGTTGATTTAATGACTCTTTGCTCGAATTGACCTGATTTGTCACCTAATGATTTCTTTTTGTTCCTAAATATCAAAAAGAAAATGAGTGGTGAGCATTTTTTGTCATCAGAAGCAGCTGTTAAAACATTTAAAATGCTGGTTTTTGAGGTATCAACTTAAGAGTGGAAAAAATGCTTTGCAGATTGGTTTTGACGTATGCAAAAGTGAATTAATCTCAAAGGCGAATACTTTTAAAAGCAAATAAATTATTTACCAAATTTTATGGGTTTTATCATTCCGGAAACTTTTCAAGCAACCTACGTATATGTATGTAGGTATTAAAGATTTTAAATTTAAGACACATACATGTTTTATATTACTTTATATAGAGGTATGAAAATTTCTCCAATGGCCATACGAGGAGCAGACTTTCTATATGCAGTATGTCCATTTTCTGAAATTTTCATGAGAGCAATAAAACTACCACAGGTTTATATGATAAGTTATCAAAAAGGCAATTTTTACAAAAGTATAGTAAACATTACACAATGAAATATCCATAAATGTTGCAAATATTCGATTGACGATTTTGAAAAACAGCTAAAAATGTATTGAACAAACTGCACTTTGTATTTTCTACATTGGACAAACTGCATAATAGAAAGTCTGCTCCTCATATTATAATCTCGTGTAATCTGACTCTTTCGATATGTTGATTTCAATGGTGTTGTATTAATCTGCATCCGAGTAGCTTAGGTTATTATATTATTATTTGATTAGTTTTATGCAATGTCGGATTATTATTTAATTTTGGCATCTGTATGATTTATTTTTGAGGGGGTGACCATCTATGTACATAAGATCCATAGAACATTTGTTGTAGTAAATAAATCTATTTGTACTTTCTTGATTAGAGCATTTGATATTAAGGATAGTCTTTGTGTTTTTCCAAAATTTTTTGTTTAAAATTTACGTATAAAAACTTAAATTGGAAGAGTAATTATTTTAAATAGTTTCATAACCCTCATCCTACGCTCCTATTAAAAATTTTCATACTATTGTTTGAAGATTAATTTTGTACCCAGTTTGTCACAGAAATTTTGTCTTGCTGACTCGAGCTAAGCAAAATTAACTTAATGCTTAATAGAAGAGGGACGATAATGAATGAATTACAATTCTTAAAATGTCAATTTGTAAACATTCTTAAAAGCAAAAAAATGTAATTGTCTGCTTTGCATCTCCTTCACCTCTTTTTTATATGTTTTATATTGACCGCGTTTAATTTGAACTTATGAACATTCATTGCAAACATTGGTTAACATTTTCCAAGAAAAATTATGTGGAACATTAAGTAAGATGCTGTTTTTGTTTGAGATTTTTCACTCAAGTGCTTATCTGGAAACTAATGGAAAAATAACAGAAGCCAGGTACAAATTATTTTTAAAATTGGGCTTTACTAGTATTGCCTTAACCCTTAAAACGGAAATAATAATTTTATATTAAACCAATTCTAAAGGAACCGCAAAACAAAGTCTCACGCATTTAAATGACTTCACAACGCTGAAGTAAACGTTGCAAAAATATATAAGGTAAGAAATCTATCACGATTAACATTTTCTAAAATCAAAAATGCAATCAAAATGTATGTCACCTTATCCACAAACAAATTCAGTTTGATAGTCATTTCAGGTGATAAAATGGGGCAATTTTATCCACATTATTTTTTGAAATCACAATAAAAGAAACAACGTGACGCTCTGATCCGTGAATTAGGATTGGTTCGTTCATTTATTAACAAAATAAACAGCTGGCACAATTCAATTTGTTAACATAAAGTTATGAATTCCTTTGAGCTAATAAGCAGGGTTAATCGATCGTTCCATCAAAGATAAAACCCGGTGACGGAAGGTCGATTCAACGAAGCACGACAGGTATTGTAATGAAATTATTATAAAAGTATTGTAATATGCATTCAAATACAAATTTGAGGAACTAATGCAAATGATTTTAAATTCATTAACGTTAAAGTAATACCTCGGTTTGAAATCATTCCAAAGAAATAACACTTGACTTTGTATCAATGAAAGATGACTGACTAGATTTTCACTTCATTACAAAACAAAACTTGACTCTAAAAGTCAAAAAGAACATTGGCGTAAGTGTAAAAATACAATGCTATGGAAAAAATTATCTACCTGTAAATTTTAAAATGATGGTCCGTAGTAAGATGAAATAAAATAATACCTTCTTTTAAAGAGAGATGAAAACAAATTAGCAAAGAAATATCTATATCTTTTTTTATTTGCTCGGTTTTTGAAAATAATATTTTATAGGTAGCGGCAAGAGGTCGTTTTTGAAATCACGGTTAAAATAAATTATAATGTTGTATAATAAATCTTAATTTTGTAAAACCTCTATCGCATCCGATATCCTTAACAAACTTTAAAGCAAGCAATCATAATTGTCTCATTAGATTAATCAATACAGGATCGTACTTGTTACATATCTCAACAAGTTAACAGTGCGGTGAGCGGTGAAATGTTCCGCATATTTAGATACGTACCTAATGCCATTTTTACGAAATTGAACAAAATTCGGTTCAATTTAATAAATTTTGGTTTAATAAGATTAAAAGCTTGAACAACACTTTATCTTACTTTCAAGCACGTAAAATCAGTTTATCCATCATAATTAGAAGAACAATAAAATTTTAACGTAATAATCGTATTTTACATGCGCTGCCATATTTAGCTAACATTTATTTTTGCCTAAATAAAAAAGAACCCTTTAGTATAAGAGAAATATTAAGCGTTTTCTCTATTTACGGACTCAGCTAAGTGTGACTTCTGACTGTTTTTCCAAAGCAAAAAGTTTTCTTTTTGCACGTCCTCATTGAAGCAAGACGCTAACTATGCAATTAAAGAAATTTTGTCAGAATTTTTTCGATCCAATTAAATCGGGAAAAAGGTGAATTTATTATTGTCGACAACGTACGATCAAATAAAACATAAAATTTAAATTTTATTGCTGTAAAGGAATATTTTGTATTTGTAAGATTTATTTGCTTAATAAACTCGATTTTACTTTGATTTCCAACAAAGTTCAAACACGGGTCCAATTATTAAGGCAAAATAAAAATATTTTAGTTGTGTAGGAGTTTTAAAAGCATCATCGGGATTATCGATTGCTTCTTTAGCTCAAGTAATTGCATAAAATGCTCAACAACCTATTAAAATTTTGTCTAATCTCAGCATCCATCGGATCATCAACAACAACAACAACATCATCGTCATCAATATACTAAAATGGCTTTTATTTTTCGTTCGAGTTTTCGATTTGAAGTGATTAATATTAAGCAATTAATTGCGTACTTAAATTATTTGCTTAAGAATTTAATTCAACTATCTCTATAACTTCTAAGAGCTTAAAAGCATATCTCGTTTTCTCTAAATACGTGTTTGTTGCTTTTATAAGGGTGAGCATCGCGCTTAACATTTAGAAGGATTTATCATTTATAGTTAGTATTAGGTGTAATGAATGCATCGACACTGCAATTTTATATAAGGTACTAATACGTAATAACGACCTAATCGAGCTTTTTTCCTAATTGTTAAATTTAAGTAATGAAACGGAATCCTGCCGAGGAGTGCGGTATTGAATCCCAGCTTCCTGGTAGGATATCTCGTTTTCTTGATTGTCAATCAATTGCTTCAACGAGATATCTGAGTGATTTGTCCAGCAGCGAGGAAATAGAAACGCGTCGTCTGTTCCTACTGAAAGGATATAAGTCTCACGGTGCTGGGAGAAAATTGCAGCAGCAGCGGCGGCGGCAGCGGCGTGCGTGTATAGTTGGCATTCACAGCATCAGGGCGGGTTGCTCGGTCGGGTCCTGCTGGAAGCTGTAGGGTGTGAGCAAAAGCAGGGTAGGGCAACCGTTATCGCGCCGTCGCGACGCTCTTACATCAGGGACCCGCGCGTACGCACTCCACGATGAGGCTTGCAGTGGTCCACAGCAAACAGGGTGCGCGTCGTGGCTAGTGCGTGTCTCTCGTCCTAAAACTATTCGACTATGGCTGTGAATCATGCGGATTACACGTAAAAAATGTTGTGGTTACATTGTGGACAGGTCTTCGTGGCGGCTGCGCTTGTGCCTATCTTGTTGGCTACGGCGGCTTCAGTTGCATCTAAAAGAGGTGAGACAAAATTGTCCAACTTACATTTTTCATCGTCTCTTCATCCAGCATCCCATAAAATATCAAACCTGTCTCTTACGACCCTATAGCGCGTCACGATGCTACTTACCTGGAAGGTTTTATTGAACCGATCTTATTTACGTTTATTGTTTTGATACTTTAACAGCTTAAAGCTCGCACTTGATATTTTACGATTACTTTTCGATAAAATTTACCGCTCCAGATAAAATTCCTTAAACTTTCATTTTCGCAAAAGTGTTTTCCATAAACTCACCAAACGCATATTGTCACTTTTATCAACTTTATTATTTATAAAAATAATAAATGATATAGGTCAACCGATGCATTCGAATCGACGAGTGGTCGTATTGGTTATTGCCGGTTATTTCTTTGCAATTCCACGATTGTAAAAAAGTCGAAAGATCCCATTATAAAATTTTATTTTATACGTATACCTACGAAGAACGCTTTCAAATTGGTCGAGTTTAATAAAATGGTTCTAACTTTTTTCAAACAAACGTAAAACACAAATTCTGCTCCTGCAAAGGGAATAAAAATATCTTCTAATAAAGCTTTATTATTAAAATTTTTTTAAACTCTTCCAGACCTAACGCCCACAAAAAACCTTTTTGCTTCAAAGTAAAATTATTGCAGACGCTACAAAAAAGTTTTGAAACAAATTCCTGTAGGACGAACAAAAAAGTTCGAATACAATGTCTTCATTTTAAGGGTTAAATATTTATTATAATTATTGTTTTATTTGTTGCCGCTGTTGTGTATAATTCTTTAGGTGTACAAAACGAGGTATTATTTATAATGTTAAACAAACCACAAACTACAGTAAAGTAATCAAAGGCTCTGTTAAGCTCAAGGAATAGGGGCGCGAGAGTGCTTAAGTCAACTTTGTATTGTGTTAATGCTTTTATTAATAAATAAGGTTCAACTTGAGCCAAATTATTTATAAAAAAAATTTGCATCAAATTTGAACCCTTTCGAATACAATTTCGCAGTCCTTTACAATTTAATAACGTTCAAAAGGAATCTAATAATGAACATTCTAAAATTTGCAGCATTAAAAAGATTTCGGCATCCATTTTCTTGTGCAAATTTTTAGTATCAGGGTTAATTTATTTACAAGGAATTTTTCAAAAAGTTACAACTCTTCCACTGCTTTGTATTCAATACAAAAATAATAAAACTGAACAACTTTATTTCGTAAATGGAAATGAAACAGAATGAAACAAGCAAGAAAATTTGGAATTTATTTAAAATAGATGTAAACTTCTCGATGTTTTTAAAACTTTATCGACTACAATATAAATTTGTTTATTTTCAAAAAAAAAAAAAAAAAATCAATTATTTTTGTAGTCTTCAAACGTTTCTTGTAATTTAATTATTTTATGTGCTTGCAAATTTTAATATAAATTCTGTAATGGTTTGCCCGGTTAATTAAGCGTTGATACACGTTATTGGAAATTTCAACCCTTAATTTGAAACACTTAAAGGGTACATTTATTAAAAGTTTTGCTTACCTCTTGTAATTTCCAAATTTGAAGATCGACAGGTACTAACGAAACATTTTTCTAAAACTCCATCTTCTATTATTGGATCTTGAAACGTGAAATAAAATATTTAGTGTTTTAAACGAGAAGAAAATTACAAAAGTTTTCTCAAGAAATGCCGTCACAAAAAAAGAGAAATTTTGCATTGGTTATTACCGATGGGATTTTGGGAATATTTTATGCAATCGTAATCCAACTTGTTTGCGACTTATGAATAAATTTGAACTTAAAACGAAATTAATAATTATTTGATATATTATTATGAAATTTATTATTTAACTATTAATTAACTTAAGAAGTATTTGATTTAGTTTAACATCACTAGGCAAATTTGGATTTCTTTAATTAGGAAGAAAATGATTATAGGTACTCCAATTTTAAATATTTGATGACCTTATTTCATCCTAATGTAATGTAAATACGATAGTATTTGCTTTCTTGGGTAATTGAATATGCAATAGGCACTATGAATTTTATTCAATTAATACAACACTCTGTTTGTTTTAAGAACACTCTTCCAATTTCCGCTCTTCCGGTATCGTAACAATTTTGAACTTTTGCTCCTCAAAAGTAGTACAATTAAAAACGTAAAAAGTTGCACATTATAAATTATACGACGCGAAAACAACTTCCATGTTCTAAAAGAAAATTTGAACTGTAAAACAGAACCGAGTGCTAATTTAGCTTGTAAAAGTTAAGCAAAACCATTATGAAAGATATATCGCTTTTATTGCAGATAGTTTTTCACAAAGTTAAACTTTCGTCGATAAATTTAAGTATTTAAAGTAGTTCGTCTTGACAAATTTTATGCTACACTTGGAATTAAATTTCAAAAATGTATAACCAATTCAAACAAAATTTACTGATGGCCTCCTCCCCTTTCTGCTGTTTCTCAGAACGTTTTTAGAAATATGCAACCAAGGAAAGCAATGAAGTATACCACGAAAATACTCGTTTAGGTTCTTTGCATAAAAGTTCTTCACAGTTAAAGTTTGGTTTAATAAATACAAGAAGGTTTTCTCCAGAGAAATTAAGAAAATCCATTCTCGATGAACTTTTGGAAAATGATTACGAATATTTGTTTTAAATCACTCGATCACAGTAATTGATTTGATTACGAAGGAAAAGAACAGAACGAAGAAAAAATTTAACTTATTTGGTAAAGTTTTCAAGTTTCTCTTGATTTCTATTTTGTATAAAACAAGGTAAAACAACTTCAGCATGAAAATGAAGCTAAACTTTACCGTTATAAATTTTAATATAAATTAAGCGAAACAAAACTACAGGAAGTGGGTACTTGTAAGAGAAATAAAACTTAATTATAATAATAAATTAATTAGTTTTCTATATGATGCGCACAAAATTATAGCTAGCGTTTATAAAAATCCTGTCAAATGTAATCTTCAGAGCTTATGCTAACCAAGTAATTTATCCACAAAATGTAATTCATCCATACGCTTGTCAGCTCGGTAATACCCACTATTATAAAAATATTGAAGCTTAATAACAATGTCGATGCAAGGCTCATCATTTATTCTATTTTCAGAAACTTTCTTCCATTATCAATATCATGTCAAAATTTCATCAAGGAGATCAGGGCCGCACTGACATCAATATTTTATGTAGTGTAGAAAACTGCAATGACGCCCCCTTAGCTGCATGTATGACTTTTATATTTTAAAGATTTTAACTGTCATATCTGAAAAATCCATCGACTACGTGTACCTTTTCCACAGAAAAATTTCTGTAAAATGGGATATAACTTTTACAAAAGTATTGTTCGATATTGTGGTTGAAATAAAACTTGACAGCTTCAGAGTTGTTTTTAAAGTTTGATTCTTCTATTAATTAATTATTATCGTAATTTGGTTGCGGTATTTACTTGCAGAGTATTGATTTTGTTTTAATATTTTATAACATTGTTCACTTACTCTTGGAGCTTTTTTGTTGCTATTATGCAATAATAAATACAAATACAAATTTAATTAAATCTATGTAATATTTGTTAATTTGATTTACTCGCAGTGGAAGTGTGCTGGGCCCATAACCTGTTAAGATGATTTACTCGATGTTTGGAACGTTTCCTCGTTGCTTAGTTCGTTTGGAGGTTTGGCACATTTACAAGTTTCTTATTTGTTTGCATATCTACGATACTCTCTTTCCTTAACCTCTTCTTACTTTCTCAACTCTTTTCTCTTCGGAGATCTTCAAATTATTATCAAATTCAATTTAAATTTACGTTCCTTTCAGTATCTTTCTTTAACAATACTACATAGATTTACCATGTAAATTTACAATGTAAAACTATCAACTTATACGATTAAGTATAATTGTGATTACAAAATTTATTGTTCCATGGTACCAAATTCTTGCTGGTAATGTTCCAAGTGTATTCAATATTGTTGACGATTCTTTGAGCTAGTTGAGGGGAAATGACTTCAGAGCAACGACTGGATATAATTTAGATTATGTCACAAAGCGACATAATATTTACACATTAAATTGCAATGAATGTCATTTTAGCTAATCTAATATTTAAATTCGTGAATGTATTTGCTTTACGCAGCACTTAATTTGATTATAACATGATTACAAATTAATGAAACCATTGGAAAAAAATTGTCGGTGCAATTTGCAATATGCAAATAATTGTTGTAATTCGATCACGATTGGTTGAATATTAGGTGATTTTCAATTTCGTTGTTTGATTACTGAGTGAAACAGTCAATTTAATTTCTTTAATGTACCTAATTCTTATAAATAATAGAATTTAATAGTTTAGTTTTACCAAAATTTTAAATTTTCCACAAATCAAATTCGTAGATGTTTTATCCCTAAATTATAATATTATTCCAGTTATTTTCTTTCCAACCATGACCTAACCTACCTGCATAATCGTTTTTATTTAAATTTTCGTAAATTTAACCATTGCAAGTAAATTTTATACATAGTTTGCTTAGTTTGCTCGATTTTCTTTTAAAAATCAGCTATGTAGACGATGTAGACACTGCATAGCTTTTCCCCTACAAGTGCAGAATTAATTAAATTTAAATAATGTTTACTTTTAAGATTTAAAAACAAAATTTATAATAAGTATATTTTTACTGTAAAATTAGTCAGAAAGATTGGTTTTTCCAGTTTAATACGAGGCACATTTAAATAAACATGAAAAAAGTAAGACGGCCATAGCGCCCTTATTTACAGATCAATTTATTAATTTTCGTATGTGAAAATGTAATTGTTTTTACTTCTTAAAAGAAGCATTTAAGAAAACATTTAAACAACCGTAGGGTAGCGATTGTTAATTTTCAGGCGATAAAGGAAGGTTAATGTACCTAATTAATGCGCTACAAAACTTATCTGCAGTTTCCTTCCACATTTTCAAAAGGAAAACCGCAAAATAAAATCAAAACTTAAATGGTATTCAAATTTTTTCAAATTATTCAAAAATAAAATCAAATAAATTTGGTGGGGTGGGGGTGGTATTGTTATAAGTTTTGGTCTCAAACGATCGTCAACAGACAAAAATTAGGAAAACTACTCGGTTGGAGGTCGAATTAGGCGACAGTTATAAAATTTTATTTATTTAATTTAAAATCAATAAAATAAATAAAAAAAGCAATTTTTCTATATTACGAAATGATTAAATATTAATTATTTTCTTCCTTATTTATTAAAATGTCTAGTAAAGAATGAAAGGAGGTTTGGTTAAATATTTCACGATATTTAATACATTTTTTAAAAGTTCCACCGGAGAAACGTTTTCCGAAGCTAAGAGATAAATTAAAAATTTATTTTCGCGTAAGTTACGGTTAGAAATTTGAAAAAATCCGTATACATTACAAGAGGCAGCTTATGGAACGCAATAAATTTCTGTAATATTGAACTGAAAATTATATAACTTTGTGTCGACATTTTAAAACAATTTACGAATTTATGGGACTGTAAAAATTTATAATTTTTAAAGGAAATTTAGCGAAATTGTACCGCGCTATTCATCAAGTATTTGTATTTTGTTCACGCTTTTGCTAACTGACATATCTTACTCAAATGCGTCATTCGGTTTTATATCTACTTTGCCTGGCATTTCCATATTCATATATTCTCGCAAAATAAAAAATGCCAGCTCAGTCATTTACACGCTAAAATATCTCACCGCTTTAAAATTTCTATTTCATTTCATATTTATCAACTACAGAATTTGTTGTAGTTTTGTTTATTAGTTAACATTTTACTGCTTTTGCCACTTACTTAACAGGCACGTTTACTACTTTATTACAAGTAAAATATTAAAATTGTTTACGAATAATATAAAAGTTCCCCACATTCTCTCTGGTAGCGAGGTTGGTTAAACAAGTGAATTTATAGTTTATACGTGTAACGTTTTGAATTAGTTTTGTTCGCACTACTATTACGTTTATCGTTTTCTTTCTATGTTCACAAAGATTCCAAAATGGATCAGCTATAGTCGTAACCACGAGAGCTCGAGTATGATTTACGTAATAACTCGAAAACTTTGAGTGATATCAAAAATGTTTTTTCTTTTGAACACCTTTGATGTCTACAATATTTTTGATATATTTCACCACTTACGAGCTAGAGAAAATCTTGAATTGAGTTGTACACGAGCTTAAATTAGATTAGTATCCACATAAAGATTTGTTGCACACTAAAGGTAAAAGTTTATAAGAACTAATCAAACTGAAGAATAGATAGAAGTAAAGAGAGATACTTCAATTTGATTGGTTCTTGCAAACTTTCTTACAATGTACAACATCTAATCATGAACTTCACTTTAGTTCGCTAATATGGAAACCAAAAGCTTTTTGCTTATTCAAATTTTTAATGTTGTCACTGTTACCCACAAAGTATTTAATTAAATTCGGGTATTAGCAGCAACACCTGATAAAATGTGCTATAAAACCCCATGTATTAATTAAGCATCCTTAATTTTAAAACAAATGAGTTGCATTTCCTTAAGATATCCTGCACACAAAACTGTAATCTAAGAAATGCCGTGACTTTGTAGATTAAGGAAACAGAAACAAAAATGCAACTACTAATAATAATTCATCTAGAATACCTAAAAAGATAAAGCAGAAAAAAATTGTGTCATTTAGATTCGGTAAACAATGCAACAAGTTGCATATTTTATACAAATTTGATTCTTAGAGAACGCAATAGCACAAATCAGAAAAATGAGAGATTTCACAAAATAGCAGAAATTGATAAGCCGAAAGAAAACCGTTCAACACCAAAAGACTGAAATTATTTAGTGTATAATTTTAGATTTAATTTTCGTAGTTTCCTCGCTCACACACATAGCAGTGAAGATTATTATAGGATAAAATCTTTAATTACGAGGGATTAGAAGAATTTAATTGCAGTAGAGCAGAAGCAATGGTTTATTTTACCTATTAAAATATAAAATTTAGATTAAAACCAATTATCACTCGATTCTAAAATAAAATAGCAAGAAATAACGATAATATTACACTGAAAATGACACGAAAAGCAAAGCTGCATTGGAGAGCTTTTGGTAAATTGAAGTATTGCACCAACAACAGACTCTTTGCACTGCTTTAATCTAAAAGACGACTACGACTAAAAACCGTTCGGAAAACTAAGATTTTGTGATTTATTTTACTGAGAAGGTTGTCCGGCAACTACTTCTGGTCTGGTAATTCATTTAACCAAGAAAAGAATAGAGATGTAACATATTATTTTAAATCCAAAATCATGAAGGAAACGTAGGACGAAGTCAATAAAATTGAATTCTTGTGTATCTCAATGACATTACAATGAGCACAAATAAATGTTTTTTAATAGTGAATAGTAAAGAGCACCGGAAAATAACATTAAGAAGTCAAAGATGAAGTCAAAATTAAATTAACCGATACAGAAATCGAAGGAATCAAAAGGAAAGGCAGATTAGTTCAATGAACTCAATAAGAGTCATGAAACATTGCAAGAAATTGAGATAGGTCTTTGTTAAGCTAAAAAATAAACAAAATTCTGAAATTTTCGGCATTGTCATGGTGTCTCAGTCAAAATTATAATTTTCTTGAATTATTATTTTTGTGCAAACTTTAATTATTATTAGGATAACCTCTAAGGGCTGGATCTACCAACAAACTAATAAGATATGGTGGAAACCATTTTAATAAAGTTGGAAAATAAACATTTCTTTAAAAATTTCTGCTGATTTTACTATGTTTAATTTGTAATTTTAGAATAACAGTAGCCTGGTGAAGTAACTGAATTAATTAAAATTTGAAGTATTTCTTGAACCCTAAATGGTTTTGCGTTTAAATTGCAGACTTCCAAACAAAAAAGTGAAATAATTTGAGTTATTTTATTTATTTCATATTTGTTTGATAAAGCTTAGGCAAAACTTTACCACCCCGCATGAAATCCAACTTGGTAAGACGTAACGTAATGAGCTAAAATTTATCTAAACCATAATCGATTAGAAGTCGCGCTTGGTATGTGTTAATTGTACTTTAAAAAGGGAATGGAGACACTTTGTAATTAATGTAGGAGTCATTAAATCTTTAATTTATTTTTATTTTTCACAATTTATGTTGCGTTGACAACTTAATTCCGCAATAAAATGTTTTTTAATTTATCATATCATCATACTTAACTCGAAGACGATTTTCATTTTTCTGATTCGTTGATCAATCGAGTTCCCTTCGAGCGTTACCATTTAAAATAGTAAAATGTTACATCAACAAAGTGAAAAGTTTTTGAAACTTTTCTGCAAAACATGAATATTCATAACAACTGATTGATTAAAATAAGTTTTTTTTTATAATATTTCAACTTGGGTAAAAATTTGCTTATACGTGCCTAATAAGTGAAGATGAAGTTTGCCATCGAAAAAATATCTATTCTGAAAGTTATGTTACAGTAAAACTTTTGCTTTTTACGATGAGCCACCTCTTGCAAGTTGACATAGCAAATTATGTTTAGGGTTTAAAAATTAAGTGCGTTATTAATATAAATTGGGTTGTAACAATCCAACTTTTCTAAGTGCATTTTTTATAATGAAATTTTTATTTAGTCGTATAAGTTTATTTTTTAATTTTGATTTATTTGCCACTTATATCGTACTTAATTAATTTTAAGTGCCAGCCACAATGCACTTATTAAGGTCACAATGTGGCAAACTCTCATTTTGCATTAATGCAAGAGTTTCTTTTTGTAAGAAGTTGGTAACTTGATTCAAAAAGGTTAAAAAGCTTTTAATTGTTTTAGATTACGAAAATCCATCAAAATTGTTGACAAACACGAAGCAGCTGAGCTTCTACGTTGTACAAATTGCTAAAAGTTGCATTTCACTAATGCGATCATGTCAGAATATAAATAATTGAATTCTATCCGATTTAAAAAATAAATTTAGCATTTCGAATGTATCATTACAACGAAGAAGGAAAATGTTTTACATTGAGATGTAAGGTCTATCGTTGGATAGACATATTGGACAGTGACATCGACTGTAATTGAAACGTCTAAAAGTGTAATACAATACTACAGGGTAAACTAATTTCTAATTCTTGGAAGTGAATCTCTCAGGATAATATTGTACTTTTAAACGTATGCAATTGCATACTTTCATATGCAATAACACAGATGATCTCTTATTAATTTCTATTTTAAGCTATTGTAACATTTTTGGATTTAAAATTTTGTTATTTTAATAAAAAAGTAATGGTAGGTTAACCGAATTCAAGCATAATAGACGTTTTGATAATAGTGAGAAAAGCTGTGCCTGACTATTTTTACTGTGTCGACCATTAGTTTAATGCTTATTCACAGAAAACGTTGAAGAATATAAACTTTCATACAGAACAATTTTGGAGCTAGTGAGATTCAAACCGAGAACCTTGCCACAAATTACTTGTACAAATTAATAACCTTTAATATCGTATAAATTTAACAATCACGCGGTTAATTAATTAAACGTGCATATCGTTTACTAAATTTAGTTTATAAAATTGCCTTGTTAGATTATCTCGACTAGATTCGATTAGGTTTTCTATTAGGTTTTCAAACAATTTTGGGTATTAAAAAGGAATAAAAGAGTTGGTGTATTACTTTTTTTGAGATATTGCATGGATTGGTGAACGATTAATGGAAGCGATACGATTGTGTTTGATATTATGGTGATTTTAAAAAATAATAGAAGCATTACAAAGTCACGTTATACAACACACACCCACAACATTGTATTATAAAGTATATTTCATTTTAACAATAAAAAAACTAAAAGGTTTTTCTTTTTTTTTTCACAAATGCTTTTTTAAACGTGGAACATGGATTAGTATTATTAAATGTGTAAAGCAGCAATAAAATAATCAATTGATTCGTTAAAATGATCATTTACCACAATAGCAATAGTTTAAAGGAAGCACGCGATTTGTGTTGCTATCCGGTCACGTAAAGATTATCAGGTGGAAGACTTATACTTGTAGTGCTTTCGCTAAGTTGAGTTGGAAGTTTTGGAGTTAGAAAATTGTCGTGTAATAATGGTATAAATTACCTGCGAGAGGCGGCTTTCTTAATATCACTACTAACAAAGTAAGCGCTGTTTGTTAGGTCTTAAGCAAATGAAGACAAATGAGAAGCGTTATTACCTTAGTTTGGCTCGGGTATCTGTCACAGGGACGTGCTGACGTGGCAACCACGTCTTCAGGATGTCTCTGTTCATTCCGCCTCGACGCTGCTGCTGACTTCCTAAATTGTCAAATTAACGTTATGCGTGTCACTTGTCATTCCATTGTGGCTGGTGCGTACACTAGTTACGCTTCAAATTTAATCGACATCAAAGTTCATGAAATACTAATTACGACCTGATCCACTTTTAATAACGACGCTACAGCTTTAAATCGACAAACCTAAATTTGCGTGCTTTACAAAGACAAGCATGATGATGGCGATATAAGGGCAATTATTTTTTAATGTTTTAATGCCTTTTAATTGTCACAGCGTCGGCTTGTTTATTAGTTTATGTAATTAAACCCCATAACTTACCATTAAGGGGTTATGTACATTTTTGGTGGTTAAACAAAACGGAAAATTAATTGAACCATCTTGGATTACTTTCATTTTTGACGACTTGATACTTTATTTTTTCAAAAGTCACCAACGTACTACCCTTATACAATTTGTCAATTTGTGTCAATTTTGGACAGGTTTCTTAATTATCCATTCATTAAAAATTAAGATGAATTGAGTAAAAAATTCTTTTTATCGAGGGTAAAAGCTGTTTGGTCTATCAAAAAATTATATCAAAAGCATTCAGGTTTAATTAATTTTATTAGGGTTTCAAAAGTTAAGGACATCTTTTATTGGTTTCATTAAGATCCATTTAGATAAGACTAAAAAAATTAATTAATTTTGACTTTTTACAATTTTAAAAATATTAATTTAAGCGAAATTTAGATTGCTGTTAACACAGCACTTTTTTTAATGAATTTTATTGTTTATCGCCTGTCATTATAGAAACTTTGAAGCACAGTTCTATTTCGATATATGTGAATTCCAGCATTTATAACATGCTCAAAATTCGCATGCTAAACCTTAACATTTAAAATAATAAATGCCTTTTTTTAATAATTAGAAATGCACATTAAGAATGTCAATGTAAATCTGCTGGTGTGGTTTTGCAATTTGAAATGCTATAATATCAACCCGAGTGGCAATAAAGATTAATTAATTTATTGTTAAGCGAACATTCTACATTTAAGATTTGGCTTTATTACTGAATGTTAAGGCTTTCGTGGGTGGAACATGTGACTAACTGAGAAGAATTACGAAGGAACAAGAAATAGTTAACACCATCAAAAGTAGGAAATTGCAATATCTCGGCTACATAACGCGAAACATTAGTAGATATCACCTTTTACAATTTATTTTATATTATAGCAAAACGTCTTGAAAGAGAAGTGTCGTTTTGAGAACAATTTTATGCCAAAACATCTTGGAATTTGGTAATAAATTTAAGTAAAATATTTCTCTTAATTTTTTTAAATTGCTGTGTTACCATTCATATTATTATGATAAAATAAACCTCCGTGGGGAAAGTTATTTGCAATAAAATATTTTTTTGGATCAATTTTGCCTTATCTTACGGTAAAAATGTGTAAAAACCCATGGATTTGATTTAAATTCTTCTAAAATACGAGCAGTATTGATTTATGCTGTAGAAGTGTAGATAAATTTTCATTTTGATTTAATTACTTATAATTAAAAAAAAGTGAGTTGTAACACTACAAGACATTTCAGAATTTTTCCTTATACAGCAACCAATAAACCCAGAATGTTCAAGATGATAGCCAACATCCGGAACGGATAAGACCGAAAAAGAATAATTCTGAATGTTCTTATGGGTCGTTGATCTGAAACCGAATAGAAAGTCAGTTTAAAATTAAAAAAAAACTTCGAATTTTACTCGATTTACTATTTCAAAGTAAAATTATAAAAAAATAAACATTTTTCTTTGAACCAAACTTCAATTGAAGACATGAGTGCTTGAACCAAGAAAGGCTCAATTTTTAAACTTGGCACAGGGAAAAGAAAAAACTGATTTGAATGTCTGTAAACTGTTTTACATATTTTTTATGAATTTTTTTTATAATTTCATACATGTTTTAAAATAATAAGTTTAAAATTATGAGACTGTTAACTAACTCTATATTTGCATTTTAGAAATTGTTTAAAAACGTCAATGGTGGGACCACAATATCGGTACTTCGGTACGCATTTAATTTTTTATTAAACTGCAGGATAGACTTTAGAATTTTTTCAAATAACATCCATAAAAACTCATAAATTGAACTTTTAGTTTATAAATAAATAGAATTTTTAAACAGGATCTAAACTTTTTTTATAGATTGGCATACTACGCAAACTTTTCAAATTAGAAAAATTTTTCTTTTTGTAGCTCAAAAGTAGAAGGATGAAAGGTCACCTAAAGGAGAGAAGGTCACATAAAAAATGAAATTATACCATATTTAATTTCCTTTTCTAAGGCAAACTTTATGTAAATTATTTATCTAAATTTAAACCTCAATAATAATGGTCCTCCATTTATTCCGATTGTTTGCTGCTTCTTTCCAGTCTTCTTTTCTTTTAATCTGGATAAAGTCTTGCTTTATGGTGTCCAAGAGGTCTAAATATGTCTACAATGAATCCAACGCTTGTGGTCTATGAGATTAGTTCAAAATTCAAGGGACAATTTATAGGATTTACAACAATATCATAATTAGGTACATAAGTAATTAACCAACCGCAATTTTAACTTATATTAGTAAACTTTTTTTTTCTGACAAAATGAAAAAATATTTGTTGAAATTTATTTCAAGAACAAAGTTTCGGAGTTATCTCCTATGTCTATTGCTCTGTATCGTCAATCATCTGCCTTTTGTATTATTGAGCTTTAATTAAAATTTGAAAATTAGACTACAATTACGTAGCAAAGTACAGGAGTAAACGTAAATACCTTTAGGTGGTTTGTTGCTGTAAAAGAACAAACAAAAACAGAAAGATAATTAAAATGATTAAATCAAAACAAATCAACATTTGTAAATAATTAACTCGGATGTATTCTTTTCGAAATATTTTGGTTTTTTAATTATTGAAGCATGTGCTGTTAATATCTAAATTAACAAGTTTTGAAATTATTATTAATTTGACGTGTCGGTAGAGGTAAAAGTTTACGTTCCTCTTAATCTTGGCGTGCAAGTAGCCCCATTGAAGAGCTTTCACATAATATACTACATGGTAGTGATGAAAACTAATAAGTCTGAAACACGTGTTTGCAGTTCATAATTATTGAATGTACAAATTTGTTATTTTAATTTATGCAGTACTAAATTACATAGAAAAATGGATGTAAATAAAACCATTAATAAAGAAATTACTATATAAATGCAATAAAACTTTGCAAAAATAAAAAGAAAATTTGATATTCTGATACCAATTCACGAAACAAAATTTCGACTATTTTAAAAATAACGAAACCGTTTCAGCCGCATTTTGCATTATAAGGAAAATCAGCAAATAGATTGTTAAATAATGATGGTATGGTATATCAAAAACAAAAAAAAAGAGTAAAACTTGAAACTATTTGCATTCTCCACATAGCTCGTACAATAAATTTAATTTTCAGCATTGAAATAACGCGTTATTGGAAAGTTCACGGTGTAGAATTAGCTGTAAGTTGTAATACTTTGTATTAAATAGATTCAATCCGTAAATTTTTAATTAAGTCTGTGAATGAGTTCGTTACTGACAAGTTGGATATTTAACAGAAAAACTATTATTAACAGATGAGTTATTGAATCAAGATTTTGAATAGCAGTTCAGCTTTGAAGTATAGTAACTTGGTAATTTGGAGTAAGTTTATATCGCCTTGCTAAAGTTAACTAATTAAAATAATTTACAAACTTTAGGCTTAATTTGAAAACTTAACTCGCCATATTTTCGAATTGTTTAGCGTCTGAACTTTTTTCTTGTTAAATTATGTTGTAATAATTATTGGTTACCAGTAATAAAAATAAATGTGACCGAAGAATGAAGAAAATAATACTTATTTGTTGTAACGGAATGCTGAAAAGATTTTCAGACATTCGACACGGGAACCAATAGCATATCCAATAATTGCAATCCATAACAAAAGTGAATGTGGAGAAATGCGAGGTGAATCAAAGAGCCCTTATACAATAGCATCGAGCTATGTTCGTATTAACGCCCCTCATCAATTGCAGCGACACTACGTTAAAAACATCAAAGAAAAACCTACAATTTAGAACTGTTATCTCTTCTTTCATTTAGACACAATTTCAACGTTGATTTACAAATTGCAAAATATTTTAAACGTTATTTTATCTCTGCGCATTTTTTTCTTTAATTAACAAACCGACCATCGGCATCGCTCTTCAATTTTGCTATTTATTACTACGATAAGATTTAACAAACGGTTGAGATGTTCTTTAAACTTTCCTTCTATTGAATTTTACTTCAAAAGTTGAAGAAGGTTCTGTAAATGTTTACCAAGCAGAAAAATTCATTAAGAAAACTCATGTTAGAAGTCTCGTTCAATTGACATCTTTTCTTATCGTTTCCTGCCTTACACGGACCAAAATGTCCAACAACTATTATTACTATTAGTTTTTTAAAATAAAATTAGTATACGTATTGTGTAGGTACCTACCCAAATCTAATGCAATAACTTGATTTAATCGTTTAACGAAATTTCCCTAGAGCATCAAATTTTTTTGTATTATTTCTTTATAAATTATTTGCAGTCTGTTCGGGTTAACAAGAATAATGTTGTTGACTTGTGCTGTTTGAGAAAAACAAAAGTGATACACTGCAACTTAAAAAAGCGCCAAAAGATTTATTTGGCTTCGATGGGTCGCTTCATGGAAAAATAGGTTCAACAATATTTCTGCTCGTAACGGCCATCATAAAAATAATGTTGCCGGGATACGTCGAGCCGAAAAGTGGATTAAGACGCACCAAGTTGGCGTTTTGGTGTTAATTTGTTTAAATTTTGATATCTTCTATTAGTTGATTAATCGATAAATTTAGGGCGTAGTCGCACACGGGGCGTAATGTTAACAGTTGTATTTGCATACTAAAGTACATTTCAGCCGGTCCGCCTCGTGTTTGTTGTTGACAAAGTACTCAGGTTCATCGTGTCAACGTTACACCCATCTGAAGCTCAGATTTATAAGATAAATATAACCACTCGTTATCAACAGCAGAAGCAAACTGACACTTAACTTGGCTTGTATAAGAATAATCTAATTGAGAGACGGTTTAAACTAAAAAGTGTTCACATTTGAAAAGAGAAAATAAATAAAAACTTATTTTATGTGGCGGAAAAACGAAGTGTTCTGATTGACATCTTTGAAATCTTGTAAACGTTAAAGCTCGGAACTTTTTTTCTGTATTGATCTATTTGGTCTTTGATTATTAAATTTACTTCAAAGTATCCCAATGTTTTTAGAATCAATATACAGTTTATATTTTATAAAATTTCCTATCCTTAACAAATTTTGTTATATCAACGTTATTTTTCACTAACACCAGGATCATCATTTCCTTTGATAATTAATAAATTAAAATATTATGATCAATATAATACACCAGAACCATTTTAAAAATACCTGATTTCATTTCATCATTTTAATTATCTCTTTGTTTACATATGTTTGTTTTTTTATACTGTAACAAAAAATCTAATGTTACTTACCTATATTTGCTTTTCCACTTTACTACCTAATTGTGGTGTAATTTTCATTTTCAAATTGCAATTAAACATTAAAAAATGAAAGCTCAATAATGTCTACTGCAGAACCTTAAATGATTAGAAATATAGCAGGGAACTCCAAAACTGTGATCTTAAAATAAATTTTAATCTTCTCTTCCTGAGCTTTTTGAACTTAAAATTTCCAACAAAAATATTTAAAGCAATAGAAAAAATAGAATTTTGAATTGTTTTAACATTTTCGTGCTTAAATTATTGTATAAATTATTTATATAAAAAGAATTATTTATTTTTTGGAAAACTTCAAACTTTTTAAAAAGATATTAAATAATTAATATCAAAATGTCAATAGTGATATATGGTGAATTTAACGTAGAAACTGCTTCTAAGAGAATTCCACCCACTATAATTTGGTCAAAAATTATAATTTAACACTTTCACTTAAAAAAAGTGTTGATCACCACCCTAGAAGTTTGTAGTACCTACTCTTTTTTGCATTTTAGGTTGCGAATTTTTAAAGAAAATTCTTGAAGCTGCTAGAGAAAATCTGAAAAGATTTTGGACTGGAACACAGCTCAACAAATTATTTTTTTAAATTAATATTTTGACACTTTTACTACCAGCTACACAACCAAATACCATTATGGTTTTTAGCAATTTTAAAAACTCAAGTTATATTATCAGGTCACAATATAAATGTAGGAAACTATAAAAATTTATAATTTTGAAAAATGCGTCGCTTTATGGTATCTGTTGAACAACAGTCAAAAGTTATCCATTAACAGTTTTATCAACATTAATCAGTTTTTTGCTTCTTTTGTAAAATTAAAAAATGGGACGTGTCTGGTCCTTGCACCCTTATGTTTAATTACAATTTGGTTGGAAGAAAATAAGTTTCTTATAACGTAAATTTACATTACATAGTGTAAATTGCCCCCCCCCTTCCTCGAACCAGTTTGAACATGTTCGAAGGTTGGTTATAGAAGTGACTAATCTATGTATTTGTCATTATTTTAAATTCTTTTATTTAAAAATATTACCTTTTTAATTTACTTCCGGCGGTCTTAGTGTACGGTTGAGTTTTGTGCCAAGTTTAGTGTTGTGTGAAACTTTTGTGGGATGGTTCTTGAATTTCATATGTAGATTAGATGGAGAATTATTTAAGGTACGAATTTGTGGTTACAAATTGTTAGTTATTTTTCAAATAACAATTTTACCAAGGAAATGTCTGCAAGTTGCTTAATAGTGCACTGGCAGGCATTTCCATGGTAAAACCATTATTTAAAATTCTTTTTCCGAATCAACCGCGACTCTTCAAATTAGTAGTAAATGATCAAATATTTAATTTTTTGTGCAAAAGAAATCATTTCCTATTAAAATTCTCCTTTTGAAATTGTTCACTTTATATTTGAAATGTGCACTGACCAATTGATGACTCAAACGAAATGTTCAAGTTGCGGCATGATTTTAATGAAAAGATTAGACAAACAACAATTTCATATAACACAAAGAAGTAGTTAAATTAAAAAAAAATTAACCAAACATAAAGCAATAATTTACAATTATTAAACCTGAGGGACAAAAATTGTTTGTTTTACGACGGTGAGAGGGTAAACGGTGGCTCGAGAGATAAGCGGAAATTTGAAAATTTGTTTGGTGGGTTGAAATTTTGGGATTTGAGAATCCGGGAAGGATGCAAAGGACGACCAGCAGTTTTTAGTCTGCGCATTTTTTTAACTGTCGATGAAATTTAGGTGTCTAAACACGACGGTCTGTAACTAATGTACAAAATTTTTAATTTTACAAATTGCGTCGCTTTATAGCATCTTTTCAAAAGCAATCAAAAAAGTCTGGTTTTTGCATCAAGGGCTTCTTTTAAAAATAAATTCCTTTTCTATAATTTTACCTTGAAATAGTAAACCATGCCCCCCCGTACTTCCAGTAATTTAACAAACAAATTCGAAGTTTTTTTCTAAAAGTGACTTATCCATGCATTTCAAAAATGATTATGATTTATTTGTTTACTTCCGGTGGTCTTAAACACGGTCAATATATTGTGCAATATTTTGCAATGACGATCATATTAACCAATTCCAGTGCAGTATTTCATACTGTACAATGATCAACCATCTAGGGGCTACTTTACTGTACGGTTTTTGTGCCAAGTTTAGTTTTGTGCGAAACTTTCTCATCTTTTGCAGGTTGGATTTTAAATTTCATTTATTAGAAAATAAATTAAACAAGGTATAAATTTGTGGTTACAAATTGATGGTTGTTTCTTTTTCTGAAGCAATTGAGACTTTTCATATTAATACCATGCAATTGCATACCTAACATTTATTATTTTCCATTGTTCAAAACAAAATTAGTTCTTATTAAAATTCTCATGTTGAAATGGTTTATTTTATTTATTTGAAATGTGCACCGACTAATTGATAACTCAAACAAAATGCTCAAGTCGTGGCTTGATTTTAATGACAAAGAACAGAAGGAAAAAAATTCCACACAACAAAAAGTAATTAAATTAACTGTTAACCAAACATAATAAAACAATTTACAATTAGATCAACAATAAATTAAATTTAACCCTAAACCATCCACCTCATAAAAAAGCCAACTTCTTTTTTTTATCTTCTTATTCATTACTTGTGTTAGGCGGTGAAGTTGGTGGGAGGAACTGAAATCCAATGAAGATTGAACTGGAAAATTGTCTGCTTTACTGTAGATCGATAGGGAGGGGGAAAATAAAGCCCCAGGAGGTGGACAAAATTTTGAAAATTTATTCGAAGGGTTGAAATTATGAAAGTTGACTGGGACGAGCACGAAAGATATGAATCCGATTTTTGATTTGATTTGATGAAGGGTGCAAATGGCGGCAACAAACATTTTTTCGCTTTTTCTTCATTCTTTCGATATTTTTTATTTAACTATCTAGACAAAATTTCATGGTAGGGATGATGCTGGAACAAATTTTTAATTTGTTTAAATTGAAATTGTAATTTAACGAAACTCAAAACTAAAACTGATCCAGATAATTTTACTTTTTATATTGACTTTTAATGGGAAGCAAATTCAATCATCTTATGCAAAGTAAAAATTTATTCTGGTCTTTTTTCCTTCATAGATTGATTCATTTATTTTATTACTCACTCAAAAATAATTTTAGTGCGGCTTTCAGCCGCACAGTTTGAACAATCTAGTTGAAATATGTTTACATTCTTTTCGTAAATTATCAAAATTTGTTTAGTTTTAAATATTGAAAACACGATATTTATTTATTAAGTGCCAATAAAGATCGTTTAATCGCGATAGAGTCATAAGTGGTCGAATTTGACTAAATGACGGATGTAAACTAACCCAGGGTTCTATTGCGTTTGCAATTACCGGCGTTACCATGATAACACATTTTATTATGATTTTAAGTGCCACAGCACTATATCCTTCCAATTAATGCAAATAAATAAAGTAAATATAATTTAAATTCACTTGAATTTAAAATGGCTAAATCAGAACAGGATTAAATGCCAATTATTCTAATCAGTTTTAAAAAGTTATTCTTCACGTTAACAGTCTCATCGCCATTAAAATAGCGTAAAAACTTTTACAAAAATCTACAGATTTGTACAGTACACCCTGTAGATGTGTGCGATAACAAGTAAGAGCAGTGACCAAATTCTAAGGTTACTAAAGAAAATGTTGCTCTAGTGAAGACACTGCTGATGAAAGATACGCTTGCTGGGCCATTACGTTAATTTCTTATCAAAACGAACCCGGAAAGCTGTTTGCTCGATCTTTGAAGTAGCACAATACAAAGCTTCTGCTACAATGTAGCACGCAGGACATTTTAGGTAATTTGCGATAGGCATTCCTACTATACTCTATCTGATTTAGTAACTAAGGACTCCTTTAATTCAAGAAATGAAGAAACTATTATGACGCGGTGTGATTTAAGTCGGGAGTTCACTTTGTAAAAAAAAGTAATGTTATCGATTAGCATAGATACAGACAACCGAATTTTCGGTAATTGAGCACGCCACGCCGGAGGAACGCTAATAATTAATATTATTTTTTATTTTTATTTGACCGTCAAGTATCGAGTAACATACGAAAAGTTTGAGTTAATCAATTACGGGTTCGCGGTTTGGTAATAAAAGTCAAAGTTTCGGTAGCCGATCAATATTTTTGGATGCTGCACGAAAATTTGTTTTAAAAAATTTTAATTGAAATAATAGTAGTCGAAATTTTAATCAGTTTCAGTTAAATATTTGAATAAAATAGGAATTTATCGATTCAAGTTTTAAGTTATATTTACGAGATGAAACGTAAGTAGGAACGCGTAGCGAAATAAAGAAGAAGAACAAAGAAGCGAAAAATGGTTTAAAGTTGATGCAAAGTTAATTTAAAAGTTGGTGAGAAATTTTTTACATTATACCTTAAAAATTAACTTAAAATTTGGCGCAAATTTTATGACATTAAAAAACTACCAAACCGCTTATATTATCGTTTTTTTGAATTTTCTTTAATAGCGATTTTTAGTTTTATATTAATAAAATGAAACTTCCATGTTTGTAGGTTTTCAATATTTTAATTTATAAATTTTAAATTAAAAACAATAAAAACAAATATTATATTCTAATTTTATATTTATTTAATAAAACATTCAAAAGTGTACAGACGAAAAATATACAAAAAAGTAATATTTTTGCTTAATTAATAAAATTTATGCTTGGAGCGTTTATAATTCGTTTTTATATTGAATTTGTAATGCAAAGTTTGGTGTACAGTTAAAAATTAAAACGATTTTCCGAGTTGATCCATGATTGTTTGCTATAATGTGATGATTTGGGCAAGATTTAACTGGATCAAAGTATCGAAAGAAAAGTTGTTTTGAAACAGTTTTCTATTTTTCCAATCTTTTGATCCGCGGAGTTAAATAAATCATCACAGCTGATTCGTAAACTTTTCCGACTTGGTTGTTTGCAACGAAAATTTTATTACCACTATTCGAGTATTAGGTAGGTAAATTATTACAGGTTAAAAATTTGATTGCTTTTATTAAATTTTACTTTAGAAACGCCGGTTGAGTGGTTTGCATTCCAAAGATCTCTTTACGGTTTTGATAAAGGTCGGGTATATTTTAACGTAACAAGCTTTTGGAAAGACCACTGCCGCATATTATGGAATTTTCTGTTAAAGCTTTAGTAGACGACGGATTGTAAAGGTAAATCGTTTCGAATTATCCTGACCACGAAATTCGACATTGCCTTTCTGAACTCTCTTATTTAATTTAAAATAAAAATGAATATTTAAAATTTGCATATCCACTCTATTTAATTTTTTCCATCCATGAGACCACGAAAATTGTCTGGAGTTTTATTTAACTCGGGACGAATATAAAAAAGCAAACTTGGATAAAGTTTCGATTAATTAACACTTTCACGTAATTCCAAATGAAATGCGTGATGCAAGCTTGGCTCTTTTCTCTTGACTGCTTTCAAATTGCGGTTCGGGTTCAGAGTCTCTTCTCCAATGATTTAAATTCATTATTTTATGTAAAGGAAGAAGTTCTACAGTAAATCTTCCCAATTTACTTGAAAAGTTTTGGTTCGCATTCAAAGATATTTTGTGGAGGTTTCGGTTAATGCAACTTATCAACACCGCACGATACATCATTCCACATTAAATTTGTCATTTTTTCCTCAAGAAAACTTTTTACGTTTTGCATAACCATGATTGATTGGGATACATTTTTTCACTAATCGAACTTAAATTGTTCTTTTTTGGATCGCGTGTCTGACACCGAAGCAGACGTTCTTTTTCCTGTAGTAACTAAAAAAATTAAAGAAAAGCTGTCGCATTAAAAATAAAAGTCAGACCAACTTTTCCATCAGATTAACGTGAAAAGTGTCCAACTTTAATTACGCTTCCGTCAAACTAACAATTACTTAAAATTCATAATGCCTTGATTTTCATAATATGAAGTGATTAAAATTTTTCTTTTTTGTTTCAGGTAAGCAAATTTTCCGAATTATGCGTTACCACAATATTTCCTTGAGGAAATATATCAAAAAATTATACACCAGAAAAGTGAATATCTAAACAGTAAGTAATTTAATGCATACATTTACATTTTTTGCGAGCTTTCTCAAACAGGAAATAAGTTAGAGTTTTTGAGAATAAATAACGCTTTTGACGCTTTCCAAGATAAATAGCTCTGAATTATTGTTAACGTAAAAATTCAATATTGCACAAACGCAAATTAATTTGTATTATTTATAAGGTTGTTTGGATACCTAAAATATCGCCTCCGGATCGGGGAATCCCTTCGACGTCTGCCCCTTTGTTTCCCATTTAAAAAACGTTTTACGAAACCGATTACGAAAATTTAAGCACGTAATTAATATCCTTCGTGATTAATTATGCCGAGTGCTGGGTAATCATAAAAATTTTTGATAAGAAAATTTAAGTTTTGTTATTTGATAAAAGTTTCGTTTGTTATTTTTGTTTCGAAATAACTTCTTCCAACAAAAGCCAGTACCAAATAGAATTAAGCGCGTGATGTGAATTATTATGTGTCACATTCAGTTACCCGGACCAGTTATCAATTGTATTGAATTTTTGTGTGAAGGTGCCTGACCGTAAAAAATGGTGTAAGGAATCAACCTTATTGTGAACACTGCTAAAATTGAGAACCCTTTTAGACTACGAAATTTGCCTTTCTCGAAGGTTCGATTAAGGTGCTTTTAATACTGCAAAATGGGATGATTTTTCATTTAAGGAAACAGTTCTTCAAACGATGGTTCAATTTATTTTTATATTCAAATTTTAAGACGATTTTTGAAAATGATTTTATACATTTGCGGTTGGCACTTTTTGCATTCTGTGATTTAGATGGAAAAATTACATTCGCAACTTTATTTTGATTTCATCGAACGGCAATAAATTTCAACCTTGGTAATGCAAAAATTAAATTTATTGGATAACTTTTACCAATAGAACATTAACCTTATTTTACTACTTACATATATCGATTTTGTCCACAAACATTCTAAATTATATTACTAATAAAATAAATTTAAAAACAAGGTGGGAATAATTAGTACAGATTTCACATTTTGCGAGAAAATAACCAAAATGGGTTGTTAGTCATGCAGCCACAGATTTACTTATATCCAACGGTAGTCCATGGGTCCAACTCTGGGTCCAAGTCTAACTCTTTGAAATAAAACATAAGAGAGAACTAAGAACCAAAATAATCAAATTAATTGAAAAAAATATAAATCACGTTTGTTTGGTTGTCTTGATTAAAACTTTCTTAAGATGCGATTTAGTTTTGGAATATTTGGGATATAAATTCAAATATCTTTAACTTAACTTTCATACAAGTGGACTCTAAAAGTCAAAATAGTACATCAACATTAAAATTTCGTATAAATAAATCAACAAAATTCAGTTGATTTAGCTTTTGCTAATGGAAATATTTAAAAAAAGTCTTCAGATAAAAATTTTTAAATTATTAAAAAAAGTTTTAACTTGAAAGAGGTTTTATTGAAGTTACAGTAAAGACCTGGAAGTTCCACTTATCTCTTGAAACAAATAAATTGTTATTGTGAGAGTTATGTAAGTGTAGCACACTTGAATTTTTTTGAGAGCAAGATGAACATGTTGGAATATTTACGATTTAAAGAACACAATTGTTATCATATAATTTATGATGTGACCTAAGAGCAAAAAGCAAGGTCGTCAACAATAAATTAACTAATTCAAGTGGATCTAACCAGGGTTGGACTAGCATATACATATTTTGAAGTAGAATCATTTTCTGTCTGGAACAAAGTAATGAAAACATTCAACAGCACTGCTTTTGTAAAGGGACATGGTATAGTTCTAGATTCACTTTTATTTTGGTCGCCCAATATGTAACAGTTCGAAAGATATACATTTTCAAATCTATGGAATATTAAACTGCGCAGGTTGTGCGGCCCGAAGGCCGCATTAGAGCCATGACTGCTTTTAGGTTTGCAATAAATAAACAAATCAATCATTTTTGCCTCAAGGAACATCACGTATCGACCGTTACCGACAGATCTAGACGTTTTGTATGATAAGGATTGCAATATCAATATACTTTTCTTGATTGATGGATGGAAATATAAGTCAGTTTTATGTAAAACTTTTGGATTGAAATAAAAATTGAAAGAAAGTTTAGTCAGATTTCTTAGAAATGAAATTCAAAACATTAGGCTTTTTTTACCGAATATTTACTTAACCAGTCGGGATCTGGCATTTGTTTATGTCAATTATTTGAAAATGCTTTAGGTGGGTAGTACAAATAAAAAATTTGAAAGATGTATACATCAAATTTTGGTGAAATAAAAATAAGGCAAATAAAACAGTACCGGATTTTCATTATTGGCGTCCTAGACAACGCATAATTTTATGCCCGCTTTTGGAAAGAAAATGAAACATTCCGATCCTCACCTTTAAAGTAAGAAAGACTTTCAAGCACCTTATAATGTTAAAAGCCTCTGGGCAATTTTTTAAATCCGGCTAACAACAAATCCGACACTGTAGCTGAATTCAGAATTTGAGTAGGTACTACATTCAAATACAAAATTAGTTACCTACTTATTTAAAAATTTTCAAGGAAAATAAAAGTGTTTTCTTTAAAGATTTTGATAAAGATCTTGAAAAGAAACTGTTGCTTAGTGGTTGTTTCATTTTTACTAAAACAGTGCAGAAGAGCGTAAAATTGATTTTCACTGTGATCACATTGATTCTGACAATCTTTAGAAAAGTATAAAATAGAAGAATTTCATTAGCACACCAATGCAGGGAATTCATTTACCGATGGGAAGAAAATTTTCTTTATTTGTAATTGAAGCCGAGATGGAAAACAAATTACGCACTTTTCTCAAAGGAAGAACTGTTTCGTTAACTGAAACCCAATTTCTTGCAATTTCTATGAAATCTGAAAGCTAATAACTTCGAGAATTCATTATTTTCATCAAAGAATATAAAATAAGAAAATACGTGGAAGTGAAAGAAGTTACATGAAAAAGTATGTAAAATATTTGCACTATGATAATTTTCGTGATAGAAAAAGGTGGTTATGTGTGTCGTATGTACCTATATTATTCTCAGGTATAATATAGTGAAGTATTGGGGTGCTTTGCTTGTCATATATATTTATAAAGTATTTAGGAACATGCAAGTGAACCCCTAAGGCGACTCAAGTAAACTCGTCTGTGAACGTGTTTACATGAAAGCATTTTCTCAATGAAAAGTTTATGTTGACCCTAACCTACTACATAAATCGCAGGATGCACTTAAGCTACAGGCGACTTTGAACTTGTAAAAAATTTATAAGAATATATTATACTAAAAACTATTCAAAGGTAAGTTACAAACAATCAAATAAAATTGGAATTCAACCAAGAATTTTGAACATCTGTAATCAACACTCGCAATTAAAATTTCAAAGAGAATGAAAGAAATTTGTATAAGGAAAAGTTTTATAAGGAATAAGCACCAATAATTCTTGAACTTCCTTAAACTAAAAGCATCGAGCTTTGAATTTACCCTTCTTTCTTAGTAATTAAAAGCACAATAACCAACAAAATTAAGAAATTGAATTTCTTTATGAAGCTTTAGGGATCTTGCATCTAATGTAATTTGTACTCTTGTCTTAACGATTTTCCATTGTTGGGAGCCAAAAATTTTTCGAGTTTTTTCGAGTATAATTTTTAGCGCTTTTCCAGAAAGAGAAAATCAATTAGCGTTTTACAAAACTTTAATTAACAAGTTTATATTTTTAACAAGTTAAATTAATTAAAACTGCGATCAAGTTTTCAAATTTATTTTGAAACTTGAAAGCCCGATTAAAAGCTTATGATAAACACGTTAAAAATACGTCGAATAAGCGTTAAAAACACCTGAAGGGATTAAATGTGATCGATTTTTAATATTATGTAATTATTATTTCATCTGCAAAGTAGTGTTTAATTAACATCCCACATTAATCACTTAGTTACATATGGACCATAAATTTTAATACATTTTCGCTACGTTTTGAGTAAATTGTGGTATATTCGTATATTTTCATCTAGTTGCAATCTTGTAACAATAGCTACAGTAATTTACCCTCTGTCTAGAAACAATATCAAGAACAGAATGCTATCAACGTCAAAATCCAACTTTTGCGACACTGATTCATTGGAAGCTGTCAGTTCAACGACAACTAAACAAATTAATGAATATTATTCCTACGATATAATTTAATAAATAAAAATGTTGCTGAATTATTTCATGATGAATTAAAAAATGGAAACCCAATTATAAGTTTTAAAAGCTTCACTATCTGCTAAGCTATTTATGGAGTAATTAACTAATGCTTCCAGTGTGACATCTTTAAATTCTGAAATGTGACTTTAAAGTACAAATTAATACTCCGGCAATGCACAAGCAATTTACATTAATGTTTTGTGTAATTAACTGAACATTATTATTTTACTTTCTTTTTTAGATTGTAATTATTTCACTCACGTGGAAATTATCAAAAAAGATTTTTTGTTTAAAAAGATTTTAATCAAATTCGACTGTCGTAATTATTGTAATGTTATTCGATCCGGTAAAAAATATTTATTTCAATTTTGATTGTACTCTCTGAGAGAAGGCGTAATTTAACACCTGCGAAACTTGAGAACCTACTGCGCCAGAATATTTTTAGTTGGATTCTGTAAAATAACTTTTCCGATAAACGAAATGGTCAAAGTATTGATTAATATTTGCCATAAATACTTCATCAAAAGACAATACACTAATGGCATAAACTTGTTTGCTGAAAAATATATTAAAAGAATGCCACAAAACGTAAAATTATAACTCATAAAGTATGATCTTATATCTTTTTTATCGTTTCGAATCGGTATATAAATAATAACCCATAAACTGGAGCAACACTCATCATTGTTGAGCTATCGAAAAGCTACACATTTTGACTTACGATTCATACGTAGTACCTTACTTGCGTGTAGATGCGATAAATGTCGATGGGTGTTGTCATTACGTATGAAATATAAAAGGTAAATTGATTGAATGTTTGTCAGCTTGGAATGGCATTTTTTATTTTGTCAAGTACAATCCTTAGTTTTTGTTATATTATAAGGTGTGCTGGCATACACACGTCGTAAATTTTGAAAACTACCCACCTGGGTGACATATACGGTTTATCGATAAGGTTCACCTATAGCTCTAACAATTTTATCGTCTTCAAATTTCAATTGCAACGAAATAACACTTTATTATGTACTTATAAAAAGTTTCAGTTTTTGCGTGGTCGTTAGCCGTGGATCATTTTGATGTCTACGGCTGCAACAGCTAAATACTCTGCATACCGGATTAACCCCCAGGGGTGATCTTGCTTTAATTGAGATTTAAAATCTTCCATTTTCTTTACTAAAATAAGCTGATGGCGGGTGAAGTTAATTTAGAGGTGGTAATTATAGAAGAAAGTTGTGCAAGCGCGAGAACACCAGCCATAGTCGAGGGCTCATAGATAAACTGAACAAGTGCGATTACCGCATTATGACATCGCGGAAATTACCGGATTAATTAATGTTGGGATACGGAAATAACCGTATTTAGTGACTACATGATAAAATTCAATATGTAATATTTTATTAAATTTGATTTTGAGTGCAATAATTTCTAAAGTTACCACCAAATAATTAACCATCCATGAGTTTTCTCAAAATTGAAGAATTTTCTAATTTAAATTTCATTAAAATTGTATTGTATCACTTTAAAATTTTATAACGTGTCAAAGAGTAATTAAACCCAACAACAATTTAATTTAAATGTAACATTGAAACTTAAACATTTGACAATGTTTGGTTAGTTGGAGTAAAATTTAAATTAGGAAAATTGAAACATTAAACGCTTGAAATTAAATCAAATTTCAAATTTATTCTGGTTTGTTAAAATATTTTCTTTAGTAATAAAAAAATGTTTTTGAAAAATCGATTATTGCTAAGTTGCCCGATAAAGAACCAAATGTAAGTTATTGGCAATAAGTTATTTTGACGCTTCCTTTAAAAACCGTTAATACAAAAATTATCAAAATACAAAGTAACTCGGGATCTTTTTCGAATTTAAAATTTTACATATCAATTTAAAAATAAACATGAACAGAGCAAACTTAATACGAGAATGTTGACAAAATTTTCACGAGAAGAAAATTATAGTTTTTCAATATTCCCCACATATCAACTTCACAGTGTGAAGTCTATTAACATTTTAATTGCTTTTCAAGTTCATTAATTAAGACTTTGGAACTCGCATGAAAAATACTCTACTTGCTAGGGGAAAATATTAGTAAAACGTACTACGTACACAAAATAATATGTCAGAACTCAAACTTGAGATAAATTTTAATTAAATAATACAGAAAATTCAAAAGGTTGAATTTCAACATATTTACGAACAATTGGTGTTTAAAATTTTTGTAACCATCATATTCAAAAAATTTAAAAAGCCTCTGATAAAAAAGTACAAAATTTTGAATTAAACTCCTTCACATCCTGGAACCAAGTTTTAAAGTTAAATTAATTTAGGTAGCCTGTCGCTTGCTTTTGATTGATCGTAGGAATTTAGGTCTTTTTCACAAGACAATAACAAGGACAATATCCCGATAAATTTTATGCACCCAGAAACGATCCACCTTAAATATAATCAGAAAAAATGCATAACTTTAAAAGAAACCCTGTAAACTACTCTAACCTATTAAATAACAGTTGTTAAATTTTTACAATCATTCATACACATATTTGAATGTTTTTAATGGTCGCTGTACCCCTAATCTCATTCAGGTGTAGGTAGCCTTGAAACCGAAATGCCAAAATTCTTCCTTGGTACTAAGAAGAATGTGAAGTAGAGAAGTTTAGAGATGAAACCAGATGTGTTGTTGATGAATATCCTAATTCCCCCAGTGCGCCTAATTTTGTTTACTAAAATATTTAAAGCGAATTAGGAAAGAATTCAAATTTGAATGTTATAAAGTTTACACGAGGCATATTAATTATATTTTTAATTTTACCCAATTAAAAGTTTTAAGGTTAATTAGGGTATTCGATAAAACCCCAACAGACAAGACTGAAACCAGAGAGTTGAAACCATATTAAAAATTTATTATTAATTACAAAAAATGCAAATTTTTTAAAATTGCAAACATCAAATGTGTATTTTACAGGACCACAAAGTCAAATTTACATTTATAATCATTTTTTTAGAATTAAATTTCAGGCTTCATGATTTTACATTTTAAAAATTGCTTTATATTTATTTATTATAATTTAAGATTTAAGATTAACTAAAATAATAATTTGTTTGTGCCGTGGTTAAAATTGCACGTTGAATTATTTATTGTAATATAACGGATAATCCTATTTTGCGGGTTTATCCCGAGTTAAAAGATTTTGAATAATATGAAAAGGAAAGTTCATCCCAATTTTTTTAAAAAGTAGATCGTTACAATTGCGAATTGAAAAAGAACAGAAATTGAATTTACAATTTAAGTGCATTAGAAATCCTGAAAAAAAAAAACAAAAAGTCCTGAAATGGTTTGAACATCGAATAGTTTGCACTATAAAAATAATAAAAAGAATTGTTATTCAAAATTTACATTTCTACTAAATGTATGCTCTGGTTTTTGGATTTACGATTTAATTATATATGTCAGAGGTGTTGAATGCTGAAATTTACCTTGGGCGACACTTTTTCTGTTTGTTTATTTTTCTTTACAAAGTTTAACGTATTTATTATTATTAAGTTAATATAAAATATGCCTACATTTCCCTTCGGTTATTTTCCAAGATGAATTGGCAAGTTTCAACTTACGTATTATTTTTAAAACATAAATTAACCCTTTAAATATAATTTTGACAAATTTCAAAAATATTTCATCATAATTATAATAAATTAGTTTACTTTATTCGTCATATTAGGAATTTTCAGCAAAATTTCAGAAAAACGTGACTTTGTGTAAAAAAATAATGAAGATTAATTTTTATAAAAATTTTTTGCAACCTCAACTAAATTAATCAAAAATATAACGTGAAATTAAATAAGGGGATAGTTTTTTTTCAGGAAAAAATTATAGAATTAAATTTTCTTTTGTAATTTCGACGAATATCAAATCCCACACAGGAAAATAATTTTAATGCAATAAAATTTGCTGTAAGACGATATTTTTTTGTTGTAATTTATATTAAACCATCCTTTTAAATTTAAAAGTGATTATTGTAATTTTTCTGAAAGCTTCTCATATTTAAATTCAAAACTGAGCTTTATTCAGATTCATATGCAAAATAAGTTTCATTTGCATGCATTGTGTTGTTATAATACTTAATAAAATTAAATTAAATTGAAATTTGGAGATAATATTAAGACTGGATTATCTATCGTAAGAAAATATTTAATAAAATTTGTTGGTGTCATTAATTTTAGTTTGCAACATTTTTGAAACAGTTAATTTGTTCGATGCTTAGATTTCCTATAATAAATAAAAAACCGAAAAATATGTAAAACTTTATTAAGGCTCCAAAGCAGAGTCTGCTTTTTGTGCTTGTTATTCAAACATAATTTTAAAAAAGTTTCTGCCAGATTTTATTTTCTTTCAGATAAAAGTAATTTGTTGTACTTTGTTTGAAAATTTTCTATTTCCTAAGATAATCAACTTTAGTTATTGTAGAAAATTTTCTAGCACACGTGGAATACTTTACCGAAGCAATAAAAACGTGGTTTTAATTAATTCAAATTTAAACAAACTTTTAATTGGACGTTGTAATTAGAAGAGTGGAAACATTTCATTCATTAGAACTAAAATGACATTTGAAAAATTAACCAACTTTTGCTATTATCGTTATAACTTTGAATGTTTAATGAATTTGTGGCAATAGCTTGAGATACGAGTTTAAAAGGTTTTTATAAAACAGTAACAGAAATTTTTGGTATTATGGTAAAAAATAAGGTTAAGGGTTTTATTTTTGCTTTTCTTTTTGGGTCAAGTATCAATTTTCTAAATTTATCGAGTGTTTTGTAAACTTTTGCAGTAATTTCTGCAGTAAAAGAAATTCTAACAATATTTTACATAATTTTCTTAATTAAAAAATTAAATTTGCACAGAGTGTTCCACCTTGAATATTTTTAAATTATTATTTTATATTATAATGTTTTGCTGTTGTTTTTACGGGCGTTTTTAGGGGATATCAACAGAAGGAGAAATTAGCAATTAAAATAAGAGTTTCTTTTTGAAATTTTAAATTAGCTTTTTTGAATAGAATTGTATGCAGGTTTCTAGATAAAATGAAAATTAAATATTCGTTTGCAGTGCGGATTGAATAGTTTTCAAACTCCCAATAAAGCAAATAACTTGGGTACTGAATTAAGCACGTTCTGAGTACGAAGAAGTGCGGAAGATGATAACAGAATTTATAAAAACAAAAAAACAAGAAGTTGATCTGCTTTCTGGTGTTACAAATTACATGAGAAGCACAAATATGGATACAAATGCAATTTGGGAAACGGATATTGAGATGTTTTTTACTGCAGCTGTGATAGGCGTCGATATATATTCGTTTACTCAAATTTCGAGCAATCCTTTTTCGTGGCAAAGATTTCCAAGTTTAATGCAACTTTTTGATCAACTTGATAACAAAAAAACTGGCAATGTATTTGAATCATAATAATTCAAAATACTTTGAAGTCGTAAGAATAACAAAAATGTAATAATAACAAAACCCCAAATAAGAAAGATTTAAGAAATGAATTAACAAATGTAAAAATTTGTGATAGGGTAAAATGTAAGAGGATTAATAATCCTGGCTACATCAGTATCGTATATTTCAAAAAACTTAAATACAAAAATTAATTAAATTTAAATTTGATGATCTCTATTATATGAGGTAACATAAGTAGCTTTTTATTATATTAATTTTATTCTTCAGCTGTCCTGAAAATAGCAATTTTCTATTCAAAATTTATTTAGGAAATTTATTTTTGAACAGTTGCAGAAAAAAGTAGGGTACATACCACGTTGAGAAAGTCGTTTTTATGTGACTCTTAATCTACAAAATTTGCCCTCAGCTTATTCCTTAAGTGGCATGAAATTTTGGTGTTTTTACATAATATATTATTTGATCACATGATTAAATTTTCCAAAAAATTAAAATTCACAAATTAATGTTTACAAAAAAATGCTATTAATAATATTACGAATATAAGGGTCTTGAAATTCGTTATAAATATTTCATTTATTTTTATTATCATATTTATTTTATTGCCTGCTATTTTATGATATTTCTAACAATTAATATTATTCAGCAATAATGATTCAGCTGTTCAATAAAATATCGCAGCAGAGGCCTAACAGAAATCTAACTTTTTTGGCAATATTTGCTTATTCTCTTCTGATTATTTCGGTCACAAAAATCTTTGATTATTTTAACAATTTGAACAAATTTGACACGTTTTTTTATCATGTACCTCTCCACGACTAATAATTATCCTCTGTCTATATTCGATTTTGACATAAAAACTAATATCATGTTATCTTTTTGAATTTGACACATTTTAAATTGCGCGGAATTTAAAATTGCACTTCGATTTGGATCACCCTTTAGTAATATTTTTGAGCTTTTAGTTGTGATTGTAATTTTCATTCAAAAATATTAAAAAGTTTTAACCGTAACTGAAAGCTAAAAAATTATCCTCCGTATTATGGCTCTTACATTAATATATTAGCAGTTCACCCCTTCAACTCATAATTAACACAAAAATTAAACAGTTTTACTATTAAAATAAAAAAAAAATTTGATGTACGAGTACTAAATAATATATTTAATTATTTTTTAAATCGATTTTCATGCTGAAGAATCATCGATTTTTTTTCAAGATTTCTTAGTCTGTAAATTTTGCCTTAAATTGTTAACAGTTTAATTTTCTATTTAGTTTCTAACGAGAGAATTATCATATAAAAAAATTAATATTTATCTTATTTTGAGAATATTTTAATGAAATAAAAGTTTGAATTGATAAAATTTGATTAAAAAGAAATGTCGACATATACAAAGCGTAATAGTTGAAGTGAAAAACAAACAGTTCGTTTTTTACATTGGGTTTTGTCGAATCATCACTATTGTAGGATAAGAATGAATTTAAGAGAGTTAAGAGATGCGAGCTTTCCATTGGCATAATTCAGCGCTTCAAATAATGTATCTCTGCCGAACCGAGAGCTACATTACCTTATATCACTGCCATTGAAAGATGTGGTGCAATAACCCATTTCGGATTTTTAATATCCTTTACGTCGTCCCTTTCATCTTTTTTTCAAACACTTTTTTAAAGCACTTTTACGTAATTCGCCTCCTCACCTATAGAAAATTCGAAAATTTAGGCATCAATAATTCATATCGATTGGTTACATTTTGCCACTAAATAAAAATGTGGCTGCATCAAAAATGTAGTGATTATGTGGTAATAAAATTCAAAAATTGAACGCACTGGCTACCAAATGGCGGTCGTATCGCTTCTAAATAGAAATATATGGAGAACATAAATTCCTTTTGTTTTAGAAATGCTTTGTATAGTTTCGTAATGTTTCTAGCTTTGTGCTCATAAATATGTCAAATTTCAAGCCATAAATTTGATGATGAGATGTGCAAATTGATAAATGTAGTCAAATTATTCTTCCTAAAGATAACTTAAATTTTTTATCGCAAAAAATGCCAAATAGTCACATTTTAATAGTAATAAAATTGGATGGGCTATCCGGATATATATTTTTTTCGTATAAAATGTTTGACAACATTAACCTCTTTGATTGATCGATTGAGGCAAGCATATATAAAGAGCTTTTTTAGAAAAAAGTTCTGACGTGGGTCTAATCACACTGGTAAGCAAGCTTCTTAGATAGAATTTTGTAATTTGCTTTTCAACAACATTTAAACTAATTAACCAAGTATTATTCTTTTTCTTTTATTTTATAACAATTTTTGAATAACCCAATAAGTTGAACCGAATATATACGTGCGCTGTTTTGTGCTTTGAAAAAGAGCTCAACTTGAAATTTAAATTTAATCCATTTTTAATACGGGCTTTTTCAAACACGGTCAGTTGAAACACGAAAAAGATGATCGTGTAAGACTATAAAACACACCTGTTTTTAAAATAAAGGCATTGTAGAAATTAAACACAATTTATTTTTTTTGTGTTACCTCCATATATAGGTATACGCATACATATTAGGTATAATGCATGTAAATACTACGTCCGTTGTAGGTAAAATATGTAGGGCTCAAAATTATGTAATTAAATAAGTAAATTGGTCGCGTACAATATGCAATATGATTGTGTAATTATCGGTCGACAACGCTGAAACGTCTAAAAGCAAATTAACTCTGTATGATTCCAATCAGTGCAGTTATTTCAGGATTTACAGAATCCAATCATAACGTTGACGTCACTTGATTTCAGATTTTAAAAATAAATAACTTCCAAATTTAGAACTAAAATTTCATTCCATATTATTTGCTGAAACAATATTTTTTTATAAATTACACAGGACGTGAAATATTGGGTAATGAGGCGCAAAATACAATCAAAACTTTGAAAGAAATTTTTTTGCTGATTTGAATTTTGTAGAAGCAGAGTAACGTTCCGAAATTTGCGACCGTCTCAATTGGTTTTATTTTCAAAAATAATTTTTTTGCTAAACATAAAAATAAACTCAATTGAATAAAAGTTCAATTTTCATTTATTTGTTAGATTTTCCTTTTGTCTGAGATTTTGTATTATAAACTTTTTTAGTTTTATTCACAATTTTACATTTCATTCTAAATACATTGTACTCAAACTGTTCTGGATGTAATTTTTTGTTATAAATTGGAACCAGATAAAGCAGAGGCGGACTGGCTCTTATGTATTATAGAAGCCAGAAGAATTTTTATAAGGTTTTTTAAGTTTTTCTTGTTAAATTGAAAGCTTGTCAATTATAACATAAGTTTTATTATATGTGAAATATGTAAACTAACTCATCCCTCTCAAGTAACTCAAAAGATTTTTTAAATTTTAATTTAATATTTGAAATATGACCTAAATTTACTATTTAACAACTTTCCTAATTAATTTACGTAACAGTAAGATTTAAATAATATATTAAAAAAAATTTAAATATATGACGATAGATATAAACACATTAGCTGAAAACTCATGAAAATATAATTGATTTATTCCTTATTAGAGGAAAGTCTAAAATAAATATTTAATTGTAAATAAAGTCACATTTAAAGTATAATAAAAGTGAAGTTGAAAGTTCATAATTAAGAGCGACGATTAAATTTCTGTTGATAAAATGTACATTTTAATCTTTCTATCTATAAGGATCTTCTGATCCTGATTTCTGGTAGCTTAGCGTCCATATCAAGGACTCATGAGCTACTAGTCTTTATTTTCAGCTTTGAAAACTAGAAATAAATAAATAAAATTTAGTAGACGATGATAAGTTGATAAGTAACTTTGTGACAGCTTTAGTAGAGAAAAGGTGGAATTATTGATGCAGAAGTAGGTGGGATTTGATCAGAAAAACATACCATCACAATTTTTTCACTAAAGCTACTACGAAACTTTATTTTTCTACTTAACATATGTTGACCTACTAATTGCACTGTTTTGTGACTGCTGGAAATGAGCAGCAGTCACAGTGAATAATGTAAATAATAATCGTATTATAAGTTACCTCATCCATCAACAAGATGATTTAGATTCACCACCAGAATCCTTTGGTTTCCTTCGGGCATTTCATGTTTCCGCTATTGTATAAATGTACCACACAAATCCTCACTTTGTAGCAAAGTAAACGAATGTTTTACCTGCGAAACTACAGCATGATGCTCCATGCATTCTGCAGTTATTATTTAATTCAGTTAAATCCAAAAACTTAAAAGTATTCAGTTTATCCTTGGAAGGAATTTCAAAATAGGTTTAATTTGTAAACCACATATTAAGCGATGTATCATATTAGTGTTGCTTCCACTGGAAGACCTTATATCACAATTTATTACATTGTTATTATATAGTACATAAAGGTGCCGCAAGTTCTCATTTTAGACCTCATAAAAATTTTAATATAAATTTTGACAATAACTCCTCCAGAAAACTATTGCGAAAAGCACTTTTAAAAATCCGACTATTTATCGATGTTGCTCCAATTTAAAAGGTGTAAAGAATATTCGTAAGTCAATTAGTTTAAACTTTACAGTTGCCTGAACTTAAACGACACCTTTACAAATTATATTAAGAAACTTTCCCTAGCTTATACTTTATAGCTGACTTCCACAATAGTTTCAATAGTAAGTAATTTAACAAGTAACTTCCTAAGTTTTTGTTTTAAAAGTATTAACAGAAAATTCTAGTTTAACTCGATTGTAAAGCGAGAACGGTAAACTTTAAACTTTCTTAAATAATATCTAATTTGTTGTCATTAGGTTGCAGAAATATTTTAAATAATTGTCCAAAATGAAAAAATAAAATAAATCAAATTTAATTTCTTGAAAATTCGCTATTTTCTCTTGAAAGTAAACTTGAGCGAAAAAAAGCTTTTTCCACTCTAACTAGGGTTAGTAAACATAGGGTGCAACATTTTACGGTCATTTATAAATTTCATAAAGTTTTCTCAATAAAATTGTATTTTTTAATTTAAAATTTTATTCTACAGACATAAAAGAAATTTTAATGATTTTCAGCCATTTTCAGTTGAGTTTTTTTTTTAATTTTTTTTGTTAATGTTTACAAAAAAATGTTTGGGTTGGCGTTTTTCGATCAACTCGAGTTTTATTTTGGAGCTTTAAACCTCATTAAAAAGGAATCCTTCCGGTTTTCCTCAACAATTACATCGAAATTGTCGATCTAAAAATTCTACAAGTGTTCGAGGAATCGACTAAATGAATTATTGAAAACCTATCAAAAAATGTTATCGTTATCGCTGTAACTTGTCCAATAAATAAATAATTTATTTAATTATTATTCTACTTTGATGTAACCAAGTAGCGATTTTATTTAGCGTTACAAATAGCGAATTGTTTAAATTTAAAATCAATTGTATCTTTTGAACTGCAATACAAAAAACGCAACAGAAACAATATTTTGAATTGAAATCAAAATTCAAATGATGGAAATTACCACTTATGATCAAATTTTAATTACTTCGAAATTTGTTTTCAAACAATTTGATTTCACAAAAACCACGATCGTACAATGCAACAAAGTAAACAAAAAATGTTATAAAATTAATTTACAATTTTTATACCTCAATAGAATAATTTGTGTGCTTTCGAGTATTGTATAAGTGTGGTGTGCCAACGCTTTTTGCTTTGGCTTTTATGGACGAGTAATGAAGAGGGTTGTGATAGCGACAGTCGAGAATCGCGAGCTCGCAGGAGCTATTGATCGCCAGGATGGATAGTCCTGGACAAATGTACCAGTGCCCTTAAGGTCTACTCCAACAAACTATCCTTACCATCTTTGTATGCCAGTAGTGCTGCATATTCGGGCTGGGATTTTTGAGGTTTAGTTGAGAAAACTTTAAAGCCTACACAGTAATTCAGGTGGTTTTTGTACTTACACAAAGGATCACCAACTTAAATTAATTGACACATTTTTAAATAAAGCTTTCACTTTAATTAAGAGGGTAGACGATTATTATAGTTTACGTCATTTTCTAATCTAAACAGCGTTAACACGGCGTTTAATTTAAATTTTTTTATCGTGACACGTAGGTACACGTAAATGATAAATAATTTATCATTCAATTAAATTGATGAATCGTATATTACCCGATACATCAAAATTACCCATCTCATTATTTATTTAGTACATTTTTTATAACAAACTTTGATGTTGAGCGACCTTATAAATTCAATTAATTTTTAATGCCAGTATGAATCGAATTATTTACTTCTTCAAGTTTTGGTACAAACTTAGAAAATTTTTTTGGAAATTATAAGTATTTCACGGCTTACTTTAACCGAACCAATTTGGGAAATGTAGCACACATATTTTTCAATTTATTTTATATTTATAATCTTTGAACGAAAATTGGATTTCGTTTCAAAACATGTCGAAACATGAATGATACAATATTCGATATTAAGGCAAAGAAACGAAAGAAGTGACAAATTTGACCATGTAACAAAATATTTAACTTGGTTGGTTTAATTTAATCTTTAAATTTTTATTATAATGTGATTTTTGAGTTGGAACAAATTGGGGTCACTTTGTTCAAAGTATAATAAATTAGTTTTGTCGTAAATAGGCAAGGTAGTCAGTCATCTACGTTCGAGTAGCGAGTCTGCTGCAAATGGTCGATTGAAAATGAATCAGGATGATTCTAATTGTAAGAGTCATCGACAGGAAATGTACAAAAACATCTCAAGTAGTCAAAAATCAAATACAACAAAACGATTAAGATTTTATAAGAATTTTTGCCATTTGGTCCTTGGCTTTTGGTCTCACAAGAGAAAACCCCAAATAAATAATTGAACGATTGATTTAAAAGAATTATGTTAGGGATAAAGTAGATGCTGGAAATAATTTCCGTTAGATGTAAAATTAAAAGTGCTTATTAAGTTTACTAGCTGAATTTAATAAAAAAATCTTTTACATTAATGAGAGTAAGAAAATTCTGAGATAATTTATTAGTCCTCAATTTATCAATTCACATCCGATTTTCAAAGCTTCTCTTGCTTCTTCTATGCGTCTTGCAGCGATTTTGAGTTTGTGAAAATTAACTTCAGGGAATAATACTTGGAACTTATTATACAAAATTACCTCACCTCTCAATAAAAAAGTATAAATATGATTGCACTTATACCACTGTATCTCTCTATTTCCTTTAATCTATGGCATAGAAAGTTTTCTTTTCTACTACATCCTCTAGAAGTTTAAAGATTTTTGTCATTTAGACTCCATAGCTACTAATATTGCGTTAAGGGAATTATAAATAGCTGTTTCTAGTTTTCTTTTTCTTCTTCTTCAACCGCTTTCTGTCCACTTCTGAACGTAGGCCTCTCCTTTTTTCTTCCACTTTCCTCTGTTCTGTGCCAACTGTTGCCAACTCACACCCGCTGTTTCTAGTATGTCGTCTTTCCATCTTCTTTGCGGTCTTCCCACACTGCTTTTGGTCTCTCTTAGTCCCCACTGCGTAATCCGCAGTCTGTCTTTCTACATGTCCAGCCCAGCGCCACTTCAGCTCCGCCACTAGTCGCATCACGTCTGTCCCCCCCCCCCCCATTTTTCTGATCATATCGTTTTTGATTTTATCTTTCAAAGTTTCTAGTATTTATTTATAATTTTACTACCTCAGGAGTCAAACCTGGTACTTTTACCTCATCCGCAGTCAAAGCAGATACTCCAATTTAAACTAAATCGCAATTAGAATACCATAATATAGCCTGCCTGGAGAAAGGTTCCAGATATCCAAATTCGAAGATGTTGGTCCAATTGATGCTAAAATACAAATTTACTTATAATCGAGAATTCGCATATTTTGTGGTCTTATTCTTATTAATTACATTTGATCTAAAATAAATTTGATGATGTGGACTAGAAATGAATAACAATTTAAATAAGTGAATTCGCAAAGTAATGCATGATGTAACTAAGACTTTCTAATGCGATATAAGTCAACGGAATTATCTCAGTAGAAACTCGAAGGGCAAGAATGTGCGATACATTTTCTTCAGTAACCACTACAGAAGCTCCTAATTAAGATGATAACCAAACTTATTTGCACAAAGAAGCATTGGCCAATGACCACCTCATTTAATTGACAAATCAATTAAAGATATCGTCTTTCAAACAGTAAATTGTGAGATTCAATTACAACTATTGAAATTTGAATATGTCAAAATTCTACTAATTAATTAGATACATGCAAAAGGATTAGAATTCGTCAAAAACAGTAGTTTCCAATTAATAACTAGAAACACATTGAAATCCTTTGAAATTCTCTTGCTAAAAGCATTTCAGTAAAAGTTTTAATCTTCAATTGCAGATGGCGTTTGGAGTTAAAATTATTGAGATGTATAGGGTAATTCAATTTCTTATGTCATTTAGCAAATTAAAATAAATAAAACTTCAATATTGCAGATGAATATACTAGAATTGTTTTCGTGTGAAGTGCATCACGTGACATTATATTCATCAATCACACACGACTACATGATAAGTAATGTCCAATTAGCTTGAATCGTGATTTATTAAAAATTGTTTTTTTATAACCCAACTATAAACTAACATAAAACATTATTAAGTCTATAGAGCTGAAACAGTAAGTAATTAAGGTTCATTCAATTGTTACTAACCTAAAATAGTTCAAGTGCGGCCTTCAAGCCGCACAGCTTAAGCAATCTAGCTATTTAAATAGCAGTATTGAGATATCTCTTGACGACAAAGTGGGACGTTTGGGTGACAATTGTTTTAACTTATCAAAATTCATACTATTTACTTTATTTTAGATTGTAGAGTTTAAAATATTTTTAAGCAAGAATATGACTAACACTTAAGAACAGTTCAAAAAATGTCCTGTCAAATTTTAAGCTACTTTAGACTTCTTAAGACTTTTATTAGAAACATAAAAGTTCTACCAAGTGCTAAGTACATAAATCTTGAAGTTTATTCCTAACTAATCTGAAACTTTTGTGTAAATATTTTATGTTGCAACTTGCATAGTGTTGCATTTTGATTTGAAAACTTTGATATTTCAATTTTCAGCGTATACGAATTTTAAAGTGTCAAACATGAAAAGCAAACTAAAGGCCGTTTTACAACGAAAACTATACGAAACTGAACGAAATGCGCCGACAATGGAACGAAAAGGATAAAGTCGGCCGGAGTAATTTCCTTTTGCTGGTTTCCGCTGCGAAAATCGTAGAGATCGAATGCGCAACATACTTTTATTTTCAGTTCTGTCCTTTCTACCTGTTTACCCTTTAGATTTCTATGTTTAACTCCCACCTCAGCTTTAGTTAGTTTATCGATCCTCTTATCAAGTCATTAATTTTAATTTTTTAATCAAATCAATAAATGATTTTTTATGGGCAAAGTAAAAATTTATAATTCAGAAACCGAATTCCTTCACTTGTAATGTAGTACCCAATCTGTTATTCTACCACCAAATATATAGTCGATATTCTTTATTGCGTTTAGATTTATATCCGTAATCTACCGTTTAATCAGTGGCGCGTTCATATTTTAAAGGGTTCGTATTATATCGGCGATATTTGTTTCCTCCAGATGCACATATTCATTCTAAATCTATTTATAATCAATTTGGGTTGTTTTAATATACAACCAAATCGTAAAATTTGCACCAGTCTTTTTTGGAAAATATTAAAAATGCATTAAAAGTATCTTTTTTCATTTCCTTTATGGAAACGTGCAGGGAATATACAATGAAACCACGATTTTGGCTGTTATCAAAAATGGGTAGCTGGAATTTTAAAATAATACAGCGATACAGTTTTAATCGCATTAAAAATGGGACATTAATTTAAAATATTTTTGACGAATTAAAAATTTAAACAATTCGTCCGGGAGAGTTGGGGTTAAGTTACGATACAATCAGAAATGGAAACAATAATTTGGTGTACATTTTTAGTACGCAAAGGAAAATTAAACTGTCATTAAAAAGCTGAAATAGAATTGTTGTCTATTAAATTACGTTATGATAGAATGTTTTGTATTTGCTTAATTAATTTATTATTTAACATAATAAAAGTGTACACGCGATATTCTCTTCGATTGAAAATTTAATTAAATTGTTGCTATAAATATCTTCTGTAAAAGAGAAAACATTAATTTTGATTTAAAGTGATTAAGCGTAACAAAATCGAACAAAAAAAACAAGTTGAGTTATTATGTATGAGACAAATTGAAATATAGTAACAACGTTAACAACATTAATTCAATCTTGAAACTAAATGGTATCGTCATTCATCACCACACCATTATATCGACATGTTAATAATAATTTGACCGTTAAATGTTTCAATTTGAAATTTAAAATAAGATTATTTAATTTTGCTCAACAAAGTCGTTTTAGCATAACGGTAAGCATTTTGTGCGACCTTTAATCTTGCACGACGCTGTAAATTTTAGAAAATTTAAGATAATATCATTACCGTTCTACTTTGTGACGACGTGACACTTTAAAAAAATTAGTGCAAATTTTATTCAGTTCTCGAATTGGTTATTCATCAAAGAAGCAATGTAAGTCTTTTTTCGGTACGTGCAACCCAAGGGATGTGTAGAATCGATTCTTTCTCTACAACCAAAGATCACCTCCCGAAGCGAGGATTTCAAAACATGATGTTCCATTTACAATCATCTTATTCTTTTCCACTATATCTTTTTATCTGCTAAATACTTACAGGCACGAAACGGTTTAAAGGAGCGCCTTCTGAATCCAATTAGATCACATCCGTTTCATTATTTTGTCAAACCGTTATCAATTATTCAGCAAATAATTTATTGGGTTGTTATTTAAAAAAAAAACTTAAAACGTAATTGCAAAACTGTCCATTTCAGCTTGGACCATTAAGGATTGTCCTTAGAGATCAAGGGTAAAGGTTGGATCATTTATCAGCTGACTCCAGAAAGTAAGGATAATAAAAACAACTTGAAACGATTGTGTTGTGCAATCTCTTAACTCGAAATGCTTAAATATGTAATTGTTATAGATTGTATTATCTCTAATTAGACGGTAAAATTCGATCGTGCTCTGCTGAGTTCTTAATGAAAAACTCGAGTCCTTCTTAATGATATTAAATTCAGTTTCAAACTAGCATTTCGAACTTACGGTAAGGTCGTTTTAATTTTAAATAAAATAATGTCGTTAGTTTAGTTCAACATTTCTCGTTAAATTAAACAAATTTTATCCAGTACTAATAAAATTACACGATGAAATTTTTAACATTGCTAGAATTATGTTCATAACGAAATAAGCAATTGTTATTTTGTATTTGCTTGTGGATTAAATTTTAATGTTTTTACGTTACTTTTATGTTCTTTTTAAGTGTAATTTTCTACTTGCCATTTAAATAATACAACTTGACTGTTTCGGTAATAAAAACTATATTATAGCAGACGTAAAATTGTTACTTTTTTTTTAAAAGAAAATCATGTACTAATGTCCTTGTAGCACAGCATTGTAATGAGACTAAATTTAGTATACCTTCAGCAAAAATGGTAAACGCTTGCTCATAATTGAATACGTACCATAAGTAAATACGCTTATATGCAATCCACGATTATCTGGCATTTTCAGGATACTTTATAATCTCTGCTGAACAAACCTACAAAGAGAAAAATAAACGCCCGATTCATTTATTTCATGTAACATCAGGCATTGATAAAAAAACGACCTAAATCTCTCTGAAAATGGATAATTTTATGCCAAAAAAATTAACATAAATTGGCGCAGATTTAAAGCAATGGCTCTGAAATATTAAAAAAAACGCCCCAAATGAGAAAATGATGTGATTATCTTATCAAGTTCAAAGGCTCAGCAACAGCTGGATTAATCCTACGATGACAGTCACGCTAGCGATTCATTATATTATAGGGCAGATTATTAATCGTCGGAGAGGGGGGGGAGTTTATTTGTTTATAACCACATGCTGATTTCAAGTGTCAGGATAATGATGGCCAATACAATATTTTAATAATGAGCCCATGATCGACTATAGGTTTTGATTCAACAAAATTGGTCTTTTATTCTTTACTTTTTGTATCAAATGGTGATGGTACATGCAGTACATACATACCGCAGCAGTAAAAAAAGTTGCACGACTGCGTTAATTTTAAGATCTTTTAATTGATATCCAGTTTTGTAGTCTTATCTCATCTGTGGACTCAAAGCGATTTCTTTGAAGTAATAATTTGAGCTTTGGAGATATAAAGAAGTTGCAGGACGTAACTGATGAAGAAGCCAAATGCTGGTTTTTAACAAATTTAGTCTATTTCTTCTAACAAACTTCCCCAAATGAATCATTAATAGTTCTAAATAATTGTTAATGCTATTTCGTCTGTTTTTTGATCAAGTGATGATAATGGTCCTCTTAGCGCGAGGATCGTCATCAACCGTCCCTTTCTTCCTTGAATTATTTGTTCCACTCTAAAGTTTTTGAACGTGACAAAAAAACAAAAAAATCGGACTCATTGTACTGACCCATGTACAAGCCATCACAGAAGTTGAATGAACTCCAGGATCTTGGCAGGTGAAGTGTCACTGATTCTGGCTATGTCGAGCAAAAAGTCGACAAACACAGATTCTCTCATCGAAGATTTCCTTCTCTTGATTACATCCACGACAAATAAGCCCATTTGCGCAATATTGGAAAATGTTCCCTCAATATAGTGCCGCATAAGAGGTCATCTGCATATCTAATCGTATAAAGGTGTTTATTTAATCTGCAGTATCCCATTTTGATTCCTGCCATTATCCGCAGATTGACTCTTAATGCAAGTTATTTTCTCTATTGTATCGATCATCGTGAAAATTGCCGCTCTGCAAAAAGTAAGATGACAAAATGTTCTGTATTAATTATAAACACAATGAATCAATTGCCATGCAAACCTACAGCAATTATTAAAACAGTCATACCAATATTATGCAAATACAGTGGTTGCATGTGTAAAATTGACTATGATACTTTCAGATCAGGAGGCTTTGTACACATTTTTTGAGTGCTTGTTTTCATCTTCTATCATTTTCTAAAGTAACTATTCATTTTTTGGAAAGGGTTAAACATTTTCTTCGTGAACTAAGCTCCATCTGTAACCACACCAGTTATTCATAACCACACTTGATTTTCTTGCTTTATAGTTTAATAATTTCTGAAGCTTTTCAGCATTCCATCTCCCAGATGACCATACTTCAAAAGAACAAACTTTTCTAAATCCCTAATTAATAAGACGATTAGTCAGGAAATTTATTGCTCGTCTGCTTGATCATCAGAATTTTAACAAAAAGAAATCGCATGAGCTTTTTGATCGTCGTGGGTAAAATATCCTACCTCAGGAAAACACACTTCAGTAATTTGTAGTTATTTTGCTAATTACTCAAAAATTTTGCGTTTAAGTATATAATATTATTTTTTAAGAAAGGGAGAAAGGGCAAAGAATTAAATTAAAATGAAGAAGGCATTATCGAAATTAAGTCATAAAAAGTTGTCTTTTTTTTTCTGAAAAGGACAACTTGATAATATTGAATACGTTTATGTAATAATTGTTTCATGAATTCACAAAATTATTTATAAAAAATGTTTCTCAATTTATATGTGGCGACCAGTGGCGACCATCTCAAATAATTTAGTAGGTATCATATAACATGTGGAATTGGACAAGTGAAATTTACGATCAAAAATTATTTTATGTTGTTATTCGGGCCTAGCCGCACGATGAGTCTTAAAACGTTTCCTCAATTAAATTTATTTGAAACTTTTTTTTTAAGTAAAAAATATGGATAATAAAATTTCCTTTTATCGAAACTAATTTGATTTGAAGTTAATAGAATTTACTATAAATTGACGTCTTTCTTTTCAACCGGCACTGAACTCGGAAGATTGAAAATAATTAGTTTTCAACAGTTGCTGCATGAATATTTAAAAATTATGCGATGGTAACCAAGTCACTCAAGAAAGATTCCGAATTTCTTTAGAGCGAATGATCACATTTTTTCTGCAGGAAGAATAAATTCCAAAAATTCACAAAATTTTCCAACTTTAATCTTTCTTTTTATATTAAAGTTTTATCATTTCGTGCTTAAAAAACAAATTTATCTGTTAGGACTGTTTTTTTTAAATGCTGATACATTTATCATGTCACTTAGGGGGTAGCTACGATATGCTAACTTGTTTTGTCGTTATAGCTTTGTGGGAATGCGTTTTGCCAGAATTTTTTAAAACTACGGTTCAACTCTCTTGGGCGTCGTAAAATCGTGTCGATTAACCTCGTTTGCCATAAAAAGAAAAGTTTATTTTCTACGATTATGTGACACCATATGAGGTGTATGAGACGTTAACTTACGCCGAAGTAACGTCGAAAATGTGCAGTATGCAAATGCAGAAAAAAGCTTTGATTTATTCGGTGACTTTTTAAACATTATCGACCCCATGTTGTTGTTGTTGTCAAATCTTATAAAAAAACTTCAGAGGCGCTGTTTTTTGCAGTTTGATAATCTCAGTAAATTTGAGCCTTATCACCGAGGTAACAGTAAGTTCCAAGTTTCACTGTTATGTGCTTAAAAGCGTAGATTGACAAAAGGAAATAATCAGAACTTTTTGTAATTATTTTGTGCCCCTAAGCCTAATGAAATAGAGTTAAACGCAGTAAATTCGAAAGCACACACATCAAAAAACATTTTAATTTAATTAATTCTGCTTTATTTAAAGCGAAAATTACAAAAGCTTTCCCTGATGTATGTACATACTCTAGGTAGGTAGTTACATAATGTGCTCTGTATTTGACCAACTTCATTCGACAAATTCTTAATCGTTATACATAAATTATGTAACTTCATCAACGCAAACTTTTTTTTCATTATTTGAAAATATTCACCGTTTTCTCTTCGATGCGATTTGAATAATAATAAATGCTTCTTTTGCGAATCTCATCAAATATTAATGAAATTCTCTTGTTTCAGGTAAGGCTGAATAAAATTTGAAATTTTTCGTGAAACAGATAACCGCAATAGAATACCGGTAAGTTTTTTATATAAATTTAGTTATGACTCATATCACAAAGTTTGCTTTTTATTTTAAAACTTTTATTAACCTAAAAGTTTCAAAAATTTGCAAACAAAAAATAATTTTCTTGAAACATCGAATTTATATGTAAAAACTTGCGCGATAACGCATAGTTGAAATTGTGGCACTGTCGCATGGAATTTTTATTAAATATTTTATATAAAAAAAAGAAGCATTTTTACCGCTTCATTCATTACCCCCTAAACTAAAATAAAAACACAAAAATAAGCAACTCTTTTGGATTCATTTAAGATAACACACAATCTAAGAAAACTTTAATTAAGTTTTTTTAAGAGAAAGCAGGCCCACAACATTAATTTTAAAGTTAATTAATTTAGTTCACGCATAAGTGGCAAAAATGGTAAGCGTTGTTTTCGTGCAAAATTTTTATTTGACCTAATTGAAAATTTAATTAAGTGCTTTAAGTTTTATTTTATATAATTAGTTGAAATACCCCAAATGTATTGCTTTTTTAATGAAAAGCGCACTTATGAGCTTACGAGCTTTTTATTACAAATTTGTGTTAAAGCAAATGTCATTTATTTTTAAATGGGTAAATTTTATCGAGCCTTTTTCGCGTTTCTGATTCAACCAAATTGCTTGCTTTGTATTTATTTTGCTACCATAAAATAATTTATCCTGTTTTATTTCGTAAGTAGCTATATAATTTTCAAACTTTTGTTTGTTTTCTAAACGATTGGTCCATATGTAGCCAATGATATACCATTCAAATTTTTGTATTGGTGTGATAGCCTTTGACTTGATAGTCTTGTTACTCCATTCATGTGCATCATTTAATTCTCAAAAGTGTAAAGGACAACAACTAATAATTACCATTTCTTACCCGTCAGTAAATGAATAGGTGCAAATTTTGTTGTATTTAAAGCAAACTGTGTATATAGTAGGTATAATTTACTGTAGAAATACACAGGTGTTGTATGCAAATAAAAGGGTTTGCAAGTACCTACCCTATTGTACATAGGGTTTGCAATATTAGCTTTTCGGAATTTGTGTCTACCCAATACAGTCATGTGGTTTTTGTCAATGAGGTTTTGTGAGATGGGATTTTGTCATTTGAGTTTCTGCCCGACCACCGTTCAAAAACTAATGGCAGTGCATGACTACACAGACGGTTTATTTCATAAACTTGGAGCTAACTTTGAACTGTTCTTAAGAAATACAAAATAATAACAACTGCTTGCTTGTTTAAAGTTCTTGTTTTTGTTTACCACTTGAGCACCGAAAGAAAAAGTTTACAGTAGTTTGCGTTATTACAACTTCATAATAATCTCCTTAGATAAACTTGTACATAATTTCTAATTATTGCTACCTTACATCCATTGTTACAACTTAGTAAGCTTCAAACTATTACCGAAGCAACAATAGCAGAAAGGCAGAAGATATCTTCCGAATAATCCTAATTAGTTGGTTTCACTTGAAATAAAGTGGAAGTCCTTATTCAAGAATGTAGTATACCAACCAAGTAAATCAATTATTAATTATTCATTTCATTTGAAAGGTTGAGAATCGGTATTTTAGAAATAACAAAGACATTTTTTTATGCGAAAGCAATCGAAACTCGAAATTCCTTAAAAATTCGCCAAAAAATAAGATATTGCGTTTTTTATATGGCGGTTCTTTGTTATCTACGACGCATTATTTTCTTACTCTTCGTCGCCAGTATTAGCATTGTGTTGATCAATATGTAAAACTTCCAGGCACTCAATTGTCAAACATAACAGGATAAAAAATGTTATTACAAAATTACCACAATATTTTTGAAAGGAAAATCTTAACGATTTTATATCACCAAGAAACATGCGGAGTTGGCAAACAAACAAAATGAGTTTTAATTTAATTTTTCCTTGATTACACACCATTCAATGTGTTTAAAAAAAAATTAAAAATTACGTTTTATATTTTCAAGTCATTCAATTTGACAATTTTGTTAAGACTATATTTGCCTCTCAAGCTCCGGTATTTTTGAGCAACTAGGCTTTCTACTAAGTGTCGAGAGCAGGGAAATGTGGGTTTTACACAGGGTATCAAATATAGAATGGGTCCATCCAAAAATACGATAGATGCTGTTATCAAACAACATAGCATGGCAATTACGATCTACACCAAAGAAATTACAGAAAGCGAAAACCGAATGAAATTCAATAAATGCTTCAAGTTTGCTATCTACAGCAGGACCACAATATTTCATAAGATACAGCTACAGTATAGCTTTTGACTTCACATAAAATTTAACAACAGAATTACGACTTTTACACCATAGCAAAAGTGCACCACCAACGTCAATATCCCTAACCCATGAATATTCGAGGACAAAGTGTTTAAAAAAAAAAATTAAAATTGATGTTAAAAAGTAATAATAAAGTGAAGATGATATACCGCCTGTTACATAGTGAATGCTAATTCACATTTAACTTAACTAATAAATTCTGAAAGTTTTTCGATTTAATAGTGGCCACTCACTTACAGATTGCCTGAAGGATACCAACTGTTAGTTTGCTCTTGTATAAATAAAAGGTGCAATTGCACAACTTTTACTTCAGTGTGATAAGACTTCTATCTGTAATCTGACGACGATTTGAAAATCAGGTTTAAATTAAATTAATTTTATTTAGTAAACAGGACCCACCTCGGGGATAGACTAATTTATTTTAGAATAAAATAATTTTAGAAAAATACTTAAAAATACAGTTTACCTGAAAGCAATAATTCCACCTGAGTAAAGTTTTACCTGCATGACAAATAATTACAAATTTTATATGAAGTTAAAAACTTTTTTGGTCCTAATTGTCGGCAGAATAAAAAGAGGGACTTTTCTCTGTTTTCAAAAAGATCAAACAAAATAAAATAGAGAAAAGTTCATTTTAAATAAAATAATTTTCAAAATTGTCAAGCCAACGAACTATTAAATTTAAATTGAATTTTAATTTTAAAACAACGCTAGTAATTACCTGCGACAAAAACATACTAAAATTCAACTTTTTAACATAAATAAATATACTTTTATATTGTATTAATCTACTAAAAGGTAGTCAAAGTTTGGTCGCCAGAAAACACATAATAATGTTCGGTATAAAAATTTAATACAAATTTTTGATGTTAACTTTGAATTCAGGATTTAAGGGCGCATCAAATAGAACTGCAGTTTCAAGGGCAGAAAAGATATCATTCTTATAAAATTGTCTCTTTAAATATTTTGTTTATTTTAAAACAAATGTCCACAGAAAATACGTGAAGATCGGAATCTTTTGAAACCGGAGTTGTTAGAGTTTGAATAATATCATCTTACCTCCCCCCCCTAGTCTCGACTGCTATTATATGCATGTTCAAATTTAAAAATACTTATAACAAAATTTAAAAAAATTGATACCTCTTTTGATAACTCTCTCAGGGTATGGATGTGTCGAGGAGATCCCCTGTCGATTAAATTCTCATAATTTTGTGTGGACGGGGTCCAAATTAATTTACTGGCATCTATAACCATTACTGGTAAAATTAAATTGGATGAGAGCAAATCAATTAACTTTGATTAAATTATTCAACTACAGAGATTTTGTTTCACTGTACAGGTTTAACCTAAAGTTATGATTAAAGCTCCACTCTCTCAAATATTTTATGTTAGTGAAAAAGCTTTTAAATTTTATTCACCAGTAAATTCGAATAAACGTAGTTTGTTGTTGACGACAATTTTTCGCATATTATCAGTTGCGGTAAAATTAGTTTAGCTGATAGTTAATTGCCAATTGTTTGTTAAAATTGAAGCCAAAGTAAACCAAGTCCAATTAGGCCCTTTTTATTAAAAACTTTTGGTCTAGACTGATCGAACTCGGTTAACACAAATTTTTTGGTTTTTTAGTTTTTGGTGTTAATGAAATTTTTTTTTATGAATCATATTTACGATTTTGAGAATCTACACCCTCGCAAACCGTTACTAACCGAGCTACATGGTGGAATTAATCTCGTTGAACAAAGTCCGGATGAGGATTATTTTCAAAATTGATTGATTTTTAAATCCCTCGGGGTAGCGAATATTTTTGTCAAACGGAGTTCCAACAAGGGAGCTATTAAATCCCGGGTGATGAAGGAATACTCCAATTCTAAAACAAACGAATTGACCCCACATCCGTTTTATTGTGTAGCCGAAAATAATAATTATTTTAAAATTTTAGCTCGAATAATATTTAGAAAATATGAACGTAACTTTACATATAAATTACAAATCGGTACGAACCAGACAAAAAAGTGTAAAATTAGTTTGCGGTTGTTACGCACATAAAAATCAAATTACGGTTTAATTAAATAACGGGGTTATATACGATTCATTGCACCGCTTGAAGCGCACTGAAACTGAAAGGGGGGCTAATCGTTATTACCACTTGAACCACGGTCCAACGATAAAGAAGTTGAGATAACTTTCTAGATTTTGACTGTAGGCTAGAAATGGTAATTGGTATGTGAAAAGCTAAACTGGTAAATACTACCCAGAAGCTTTCATTATCTTAAAAACCCGCTCTCTTCGGTAACAATATAGTAGTAGCACAAAAGAATTTTCCGACTAAATTAAATTTCCCGGATATCTTATCAATTTTTAGCTATAAATCCAAGTGTAGCAATAAATTTCAATTATATAGTCGTATTTGTGATGTATGGATGACAAAAAAGGTTTAATTTTTAATCACAAATTTGATAGTAAAAGTAGCACAAATCGATTAAAAGTTTACAAAGTAAGAAAGTTTGGAGTTTGTAATTAATTTTCATAGTTGAATTTTTTTAAATTAACCCGTTTAATTAATTTCGTTTACAATAACTTTATCTTAATTTGTCAGATTTATTTATCGTCTCAATCGCTTCCTTTTAATTAATTTTCCAGAGGAGCTTTAAACTGTCTTTAGATTTTCAAAACTTAATTGACTGCTATTTTTAATTTGATGTATGTATTCTCATGTGAAGATGCGAAATGTTTATTTTATATCATTACGTAAGAGCCAAAAGCCAACGCTTTTGAGTGTGGAAGAGAGTGCTGGGGCCAGTGTTTCAGAAATGTTGGATAATAATTCATTTATAACGTGAAGAAAAGTTGGTCATTCAGTGAATCTCTTCAGAAGTAATAAATCGCGAAAGCATTTAATTCACGTCAGTTGAGAGGGGGCGTATAGAGAGATCGTCGTTAATCTGAACAGTGATTTCTGGCAAAGGCGATAGATTTATAGGACCCTTAATCAAAGACCACCTTACGTATCCGACCACACGATCCCCACGGTTATGCATATAAAATTAGGCGAGTTAAAGTTGTCTAATTTGTTTCGTAACCAATCTAAAAGTAAATTGCTCTCTACCTATACATGCATGCATGATGAAACCATTGTTAGTGTCCTGCATTAAAATAAATTACATTTTAAAACCCACGATGCACGAATGTCAGCAAGCAAATTAAAATTTAATCGTTAGGAAATAGGATGTGTTAGGTGTGATTTGTGATGAAATTGCAAAATATCGAAGTTTACTAATGAAATTGAATTTAGCTGCCATCGACACCGATTCATTTTATGAGCGATATCGGTAAAATTTGAAGTTATTTTTTTATTGATTTATGATTCTTTAACACTCAAACTAGCACATTGCAAAAATTTCCTCGATATGAAGATTAACGAGGTTCTTTGCCTTAAGAATGTTTTTTCATTAGTCTTTGTTTTGAGACTTGTAAACAACAACCTTTTTGTGTGCAGATTTGTCGTTTCTTTGGCTGATTAAAAAATATAACCACCACCCATCCGAGCTCGCTACAGCAAATAAGGTTAAAATTAGTTACTTGTGTTTATAGTAACCAGACAAACCAAAATAGGGCGTTATCTGGACAAGGCTCCAGCTTTGATGAAGTATTCTGCATGTGACATGTGACAATCTATCAGAGTTATCTGTGGCTACTTGCTAAGCAATATTGGCAGCGGTGATTACCCCTTTACGTGTTTATCAACTCTTTGCAACTGTTTGTTGTTAGTTCACGTCAAAACGAATTAAGATTATAAAGTAATAGGGTTTCCTGTAAGCAATTTTTCTCTTTGAAACAATCTCTCGAGAATATTTTTACAAAAGAACAACGCTTCTGTGTTGCATGCAATTTTTTTGTTAAAATTAACTATTACTAACGAGCAGTGCACTTTTTAAATTGTAAAGAAACACGAGCTTGTTAAACAGCAACCTACATAGAGTAATAATAGCTGTCGGTTATAGCGAGAGATTAACGGTTTAAAATTTAAACTTTCACGGTGGCATGGCAGGACGCACAAAAAAGCAATAATTAAATTTTATTAAATTAATGCATATTTCGAGAATATTATGGTTGTCAGCCAAATGTCGTATAAACTTCACTGATAATACCATCAATAGGTTCGATATTGCTATTATATCCGCTAATGTGGCGTATAGTGTAGACGAAAATTCCAAAAGCTGTCACAGCTTAGGCGTCGTCATTTATATTCACTCGACATAAAATTATCGATAGACACTTTTACCAGCGGTAATATTTCTTCTACCTGATCGATTTTAATTTAATTATCTTAACGATTATATCGTACGCTGTGGCCGAGCCCTCAGTGCTTACTACTTGTCATACTCGTAAACCTAATCGTTTCAAGTGATTGTATAAGACGACTCACTACCCTCACAAGAAGCAATTGAACAGTTTGAAAGGTAATTTCCGCAGCTTTATAAATTGCCGTTATGAGCTTCTATGGGAGATGATGTAAAATTTAATTCAATATACTATAAAGTATGTGTAACTAAAGTTTCCTGCATTCCAAATACTGCGGTACTCACTTAGTTTTAATAACTTTAAATTAACGGCAACTTTCCAGTCGAACTTGTTTAGTTTAATTCCACTTACATATATTTTAAGCTCAGTTAGCAATTTATGGTTAAGACTTCACATATGCGTTCAAAATTAGACCTTCAAGTATTTTCGCATACCCAAAATCACCCAAACGTTTGAAGCAAACATAAAAATCTATTTAACTCAAACTTTTTGTTGTAAGACACATATTATTGTGCTATTGCGTGTTGAAGTCCAAAAACCCCAAGTAAATATCTTCGAGTTCAAATTAAAAATAGAACAGGTTCATCAGGAACTTTTTATTATTTAATATTTTAAATTAGTTTATCCGATTATATTAAAACGCTTTTTATATTTATGTACGAGGATGTTTTCGTTAAAGGTTCTCTTTTCAAATTTTTCCACATTAAATCACTCATATGTCAATAACGTTCACGAAAATTAACCCATTTAATTTTTTTAGGCATATTTGAAATTCAATTATTTACGCTAAAAAAGTAATTTCCCTTTTTTTTTGTTATATCTACAACGCACAGTTTTTGAGCAACATTTTATTATTTTGTGAAAGGCATTTGTTTGGTTAATGAATCATTCAAACACCAATAACGTCTAAAAGAAACAAACAATTTGAACTTTTTTATGCTCATTTGAAAGACAATGGTTAAGGTAAAGAATTAATTGTACTTTATTTTTGTTGTATCACCAATAGTTTTTGTGAAAACATCAGAACCTTAAAAATTTTATTAGTTTTATAATTTTTACTTTTAAGATTTACTTGTTATAATAACATATTTAGCTTCATCCACCTGTCCTCCAAAGTTCTCGAAGCGGACTTATCTTTTTTTCAGCGTCTAGAGCGGGGATATCATGAATATCTTATTTTACTACTTCTTTGGAAAGTAACTGTAGGTAAATAACCGCTACATAACCCAATAAAACTTGGAAAACATGAAGGAAGAAGTTGCTTTAATATAAAACATCAAAACTTAAAGGTGAAGTGACATGGTTTAATAGTCCAGAATCAGAATAATCTTAAACATAAGTACAAGTCAAGTCAAATTTGTGTTTTCCAATTAGATCACTTGAAACCATTAAATAGTTAGTTAACTTCTAAAAATAGCTAGCATACACCAAGCCGACTGAGAGCTTCTGATAACAGTTAGCTGATAGTTGACTAACTGTGCTTAATAATAGCTAAAAAAAACCAATAAGTTAATAGTCAGATGTAATAGCTTCTATTACAAAATTATATAATTTATCTCTTTCTTCTTTGTCATACATATAAGCGACGTGATCAATATTTCAAAGGTTCTCTTGACAGATTAAACCTCTGTGATTTGCCATTGCTTTCCAAGAAGAGATGGCGAGAATAAAGTACTTACATCTCTTGGAGTCGAATTGATAGGTCAGCTTTAAATTCAATGTACTTAACTACCAAGCTAACAGTCGCGTCTAGGCTATCGACTATCTCTGGATATTTGAAACTTAAAATATACATATTTTTAACTTCTGTGAAATTAATTTGACATTGGTAATGTTAGAAAAGCTTTCAGTTTATTATTTGTTACAAAAATTATCTTATTATTATGGCACAATTTCAAGGTGGTTAACTTTAGTTTTATACTTTTTTCATACGATATGACTCTGTTAATATACCAGAGCGTCAGTTTATAAAATAAAATATAAAGGAAACTTTAAATACTGAACAAATTTTAGAATAAAACGATGACGTTGACATGTTGGATTCCAAAATCAGGTATTGTAAGATACATACAACCTGTTATGCAAAAAAATAACCCTCAGAATGTCGTGGGGCTACACCCTAAAATAAAGTAAATCACAAAATAAATAAATGAAAATAAAATTCCGTGTATATAGAAGAAAAACGCAGAAATAAAACGTTCCCTGTGTGAATAAAAAATAAACATTTGCAATACTTTTTCAAGTTAAAATATTTACAGTAATTGCTATCTTAACTCTCCCTTCTACTGCTATCTATCAATTTTTTAATAATTTTAAGGCTTTGTAATAGTTGTAATAGTTAAAACACTCTATTTGAGTTATTGAGTATAGAAAAATGATGCAAACAAATTTTTTAAATTTCTGTTTCCACGTTAATTGGTGCCCCACCTACCGAAAGTGGAAAGCTGAGATGAGCTCACTCAGTTGAAATAATAAGAGATGTTTTGATGCCTGAAAAATATAAAGAAGCAGATGAAGTTACAGAAGTTTTTGACGAATACTAGCCTAATGAATTTTTGACCTTCTTTACCTAATGAAGAAATTGTCTCTTAAATTAATTTTATTTAGAGTTTTGTGTTAAGGTAGGTCAAGCTTTTGTATTTAAATATAACCTATAACCCTAACAAAATCGCTTAAAATAAATGTTATAGTTTGATCCTGACCTACCTTAATGCTTGATACCGCACTAATGTAAAAAGAATGTCTGTAAAAATTACTTTCATTGTTTTTCTTGGAGAATGCGTACTTCTTATGTTATTGCTGATCGAAATCCAACAATGTGAAGTATTAATTACGTATAGTAGTTTTACGTTCATCACTTTTTACTCGGTCAGAAATATTTTGCCAGTAAGACAAACTTGCTTTATTTATTTTTCTACCTTATACTATATATAATTCGCAATAGTTTTTGTTAAACATTTTGCTTTTAACGTTATGCCAATAACTTCAAAAAAAAGTCATTAATTCAAATTGTTTCAAAACCTATTTGAAAGTCAATTATTTAAGTTAAAAAAATAATATAATGGTTTTTGCAGTAAAATTCGTGTTTTTTTGTTTTATTGTTTATGGAAGCTAAAACACCTGATTACGTATTCTAAATGGCAAAGAAAGTTTCATTTTGCTTTTCTATTTACGAAGCAAACAAAATATTTTTTTAAACTATTACTTAGTTTTGAGAAAAGTGGCTAAACTATGCGTAGGTAGTTACACTTCTATCTAATTTTTGTTAAGAATTTTGTACTCTCTACCAATACTTATTAAATTTCATTTAAATATTTTAAAGTTCCATTGTCAAGTTATTTCCCAAGACTTCACATATTATGCGGTGCTTTTTTCACGTTTTCCGGTAATAAATCACTCAAACGTCAATAACTTCCCTAAAAATTTACCGATTTAAACTTTTTTTAACTCGTTTTTAAGCCAATTATTTAAAATTAAAAAATTAGCTGGATGGCCTTGCTTACGACCCACAGTTTCTGCGCTTTTACTTGTCAAATTTTAAAAACTTGCTATTTAAAATCCGAAGTGATAGTTTTGTCACGTTTTTCATTAAAAAAGGTCTATTGAACCTTTCAATTGCACTTGTATTGTGTAATTCCAGTGTAACAGATTTTAAGTTCGGATCAATTATGAAAAAGCTTTCAGAAATGCGGGACTAGTTTTTTTTTATAAAATTTTTCACTTTAAATTATCCGAATGCCAATAACTTTGGTAAAAATGAAATTTTTGTAAACTCATTTAAAAGCCAATTAGGTATATAAGTTAATAAATATAATTCTAAATTTCCTGTTGTACGAATCTCAATTTGTACGTAAAGACTCGAAGCATTTAAGAAAATAGGAGACTTACAAGTTGATGATCATCTGACTGGGTTTTATAACTGAAACTAAAGATGAATCAACCCAAAACTAAAAATAATTTTATCTCTGATAAAGTATTCGAAATCAAAATTGAATGTATTTGACAAAATGTAAGGAAGATTTTCTTACTTTTTAGTGGATTTTATGTAGTGCTGTATAACATAGATGAATTTAAAACTATCGTCGTAAATTGGTTTTTCCAAAAAATTGTTTTTTAGTCTTAACCTACTTTTTCAATATTGTCTTTTTGATGGATTCTTTATCTGTGTAGTTTTCTTTAAAATTGAGCTGACTATGCAACGCTTTAGCGGATTTTATCTACTGATGGGGTAATAAAGATATAGGTATAAAATTCGAACAATTTTATTCCATTTATAATTATTTCTATTTCCGACATTTCAATTCCCAAATGTTTATTCATCATAATAAATTACAATTTATAATATTGTTGAGATGAAACCTACAAGAAGTACTACACAAGAATTTCTTCTAAAATATTACACTTAAACTTACTGTTCATTTGAGACCAAAATTGTGGCATTTCTTGTTAGGCTAATGAAAATGAAAATGTCTTGTCTGGTTAAATTTTAATTAATTTATAACATCTAAAGTTTTAGCCAACAAAGTTAGCTTTTTTCGTTTAATTTAAATTATAATTTGAATTTAAATTGAAGAAATATTGAGGTATGTTTTTTTGGGCGTAATTTAATTATTATTGTCGTGGTATCGCTATAGCTTTTTGCTGTCGCTTTGTGAAATAATTAGATTTTAGAACTAAATTGCACACGTACACCTACCTAAGGATTAATTGGCTATAATACTCCAATCTGAGTTTGTAGAACCTCTTTAGTAATATCTTATCTACTGTGCAAGATATATCCGACAACTTAGTCTAACTGCAGCACATGTGTATACCGTCTATGCTAACTTTCTAGTAGTAACTGAAACTGCAACTTAAACTTACCTTCTGAACGTTTTCTGCACCATTACATTTCCATAAGCGTGCATAGACAAACTTATAATAGGTTAGGTTCAATCCAATTCTATTTTTGTTAAACGACTTTCCTGACACATATTAAACAATTTTTGAACAAAGGAAGTGCCAACGCATTCATTACTACTTGTGCTACGCATTGAAAAATGATGATAACACATCGTTAAATGGAAAAACCTATTTGCTAATTTTTCAATCTCTTGAAACGGTTTACAAAATACCTACCAACTTTTTTAGAATCTTAACAAGTCATGATATATCTTTAATAAAATGTCACCATTTCCTTTAACTCGTTTGTATCGAATTAATTTTTTATTACAGAATTAACGATGATAGTTCTGTAAAAGCAAGAATTTCATTGTGCAAACAAAAAATGTTTATACTAAGCCATTTTTACATGACAATAAATTTTATTCAATATCTTTTTGATATGGAAGCGAGGTAAAAATATTATTAATGCTTCTACATAATACTAAAATGCTGCACGTTTGATGGCATCTGCACCCTACATGTCAATATCCGGGGAAGTTTGCAAAATTGTATGCATATGATGTAATATTGACTACCAAAAAACCTATACTATCTGTGCTATTTTCGATATTTATTATTTTATGAAATTATTTTAAAACAATATACGAGAAAAATTTTAATTCTGGCATTTGTCTATTTGAAAAATTCAAGCGAAATTTTGCCAAATATTCATTTTTTCTTTTTTCTGCTTAGCAGAGCATACGTTGTGATATCATCAGTCATTTCATGTGGTTCCTTTTCAATACCATCGATTTTCTTATCGGGGGGAAGAAGAGCTAACAAAATAAAAATTTTGCAAACAAAATGTACACAGCAGACCACTACGGTGGTTCCCTAAACTAAATTCCTAACAGATTAAATTTCAAATTACTTTTTCACTCTTATAAAAGAGATTAGCCACCAAGAAAATACGTTTTCTGCTTAACACGATAAAGTGTGTGCCAACTTTCTCAACTAAAAAGTATAGGATCTTGTTTGTTCAACGACTTATTTTACAACAGTTTTTGTTTATTTCAAACACAAAATTGCATTTAGAATTGTTAAAACATGAAGACAATGCCACATTCATTCTATTTTAAACGTTGAACTGAAATCGATTAGGGCGAAGCCCGTTTGGATATGTCTATATAACCGACGGTTTGCGAGAGTGAAGGTTGTTATCATGAATAATTCTTGCCATAGTATATTTATAGGAGCGTACCAATTTATTATTCCCGAAGAATAATAAAAGTACAATTTACTGTTCCAGTTCCAAGAACTTAATTGCGATAACAACAAATTTAATAATACAATTTAATGATATCGTCAGCGCCTAAACTGTACATGGGGTTAGTCTATCGTCAGAGGGACTCAACTTTTGCTACGCTGAGTGGATTATATGGTAGAGAAGGAGACTCATAATATACAAAACTGGCAGGGCAAGTCTGAATACTAAGAAAGAATGAACTAATATAAGCTTTACTGAACTGAAGAAATCGAGAATGTTTATTCATGGCTCGTCTAGTGATAAAACGATGCTTAAATCTAGCGATTAAGCTTCTATGAGAAGACAACTGTAATCAAAATAAAATCTTGCATATCTAAGTGACCTGACAACTCTGATGCTATAGTATCAATAGTAAAAACCAACAACCGTGAATGACAATATTAAGTGTTTAGCTTTATATATAACAATATCATTGTTTAGCTTGATTACAAAGCAAGGTATCGACAAAAATTAAAGAATTAATTTAATCAATTTCATAACAACTCAAAAGTGCGAAAAAATTTTGTGTGATTTTTTTAGATAGCTTTGATTCAATTTAATGTTTGATGGACATTTTTCGGATTAATTTTTATAATTCCTATACTCTTGTAAAGTGTTTGCAATTTATTCCAGATTTATTTACAATTCCTTGCTACTGGGAGTAAACATAACGATGTAGGATGTTGATTGAAGTCTGGCTTTTAATAAAACGAAATAATATGTTGCATGCATCACACAGGCAACGGTTGTTCTTGGCTTTGATGCTTGATAAACGGTTAATTGCAATTGAATACAAGTTGGCTAAAATTAATTTCAGTTTGAATGTAGGACGAATAAATTGTTTATCAAAAGAATATTTATTTTTAAATAGAGCACTTAAGCTATTATTTTATTTTCTAAAAGGGAGGGGGTGCGGCAGTTAGTTTCTTTTTCAAAATTGTGATTTTGAGAAATCGATAAGCAAACTTCGTGTCGTATGCTCGAAATTGAGCTTTTTATCGTTATAAATTAGCAATTTGTGATACAATGTATTAGCTACAAGGCATATGGGGAAGCAAGCGAGAAAGCACCCTATTATTTGTCTCCCTAGCGCAATCATCATAGCTGTTTCCGGATTATCACCAATTTTGTTTCCAAAATTGGATGTTAAAAGAACCTCGCTGATGCACTCTTGACCTTCTATGCATTTTGAAGGATTCGTAAATCACAATAACGAAATAACATTTCAAAATAAATATGTTTGTGGTGCATCAGGAAAATGTTTACCGAATTGTTGTTTCTTGATTTAAAATTCACAAGGCCTGCTGTAACTTATTTATTCAACTCGTTCCGAACTTTTAACAAGTAAAACTTATTTGTAATTGAAACCATTAGAGTAAACACGGAAACGTTTGATAAATTATTCCAAGCATTTTTCTTTGAAGTATCTCCCTGCAACTTTTACTTTTCAAGATAGTTTAGCAGTTACATTAATTAATTAATTAATTTAAAAAAGGTTAACTTTCCGTTTTCAACATTTGTTGGCCGAAATAATTAATGGAAGAGTCTATATCGATGTGGAGATGAGATTCGGTTTCGTCCCAATTTAAGCTTTGCTTGCATAAGCTATGAACTATGATGTACAAAAAAAACTTTGAATATGAAATATGATAAACGTTTAAAATTCAAAATCCTGCACTGTTAACGACACTTAATGATTTACGCCCGTACCATTTGTGATATCCGGTTGAAAGAAAATTCTTCATCGTTTCTAACATACCTCGTTTATAATATCTCTAATCTTAACTTTTTACTGCAGGTAATTTCCGATGAAGGATTTTTCATTTCGGTACATTTTAGCTGTCAATTGCAATGTTGCACTTTTAAAAGAAAAACTAAAGCAAGTAATAATAATAATTACATTTTTTAGTCGCTGCCGGTTAGTTCATGAAATTGCAATGTAACACGTTCGCTGTCAAAGGGAAACCGTTTTATTAAAATGTAAAATGAAAGATTAATTTACACTTGGATAGTTCAATTTGCACAAAAAATATATTGTATAAAACGTACGAGTGGATTATTATTTGAAAACTACTTTGTATGTACATACATACCTATACATCATTCTCTCTTGAATTTGGAAGTACGGGTAATTAGCTTAAATTGAGTAGTAGGTAATTGTGTTGGTGATGTAAGCGGTTTAGAGCACAATCAATTTTTGCAAGTGTTATAAGTGCGTCATTTCCATCCGAGTAAGTATTTGCTAGATGATTTACCTTGAATAGGTTTCTTGCCAATAGAGCGGTTTATTTGAAAGCATCCTGGATTCCGGACATGTTTTGATGTGGGTGATAGTATGGAATTATGGACGAATTTTAAGTTCAAAGTAGTGGCGCTTTTAGTGACTGCATAACTGCTTTGTTAGCATATATTTCAGAGTTGAGGCTATTATGGCGTTTGAAAGTAGGTACGCCTATGCTCTTAACTAGCTTTCAAGTGTCTCGTGCTCAGTGGCCGCGCTATCGAGTCGTTTATCACAACCTCTTCAACGCGGATGATTCCCTCATGCCGACGTTCGCCCCTTGAATAACAATACCAAACCACTCGCCTCTGCCCTGCCCTACTTTAAAACTGATTGCCAGTTTTATTTCAATCTATCATTAATCTTTTTATTTTTTGCCTACAAAATTATCTGATTTTAACTAAATTTAAATTACACTTTAACAAAAATTTTCGTCTTTTACCAGAGGCGGCCCCCGGCCTTTCCGAAAACTATGCAACAGCGCAAAAGATAAAACATTTTCACATATAAATTGTAAATTTCATAAATCAAATGCAATCTGCCATATTTTCCAGATAAAACATCTTTTTAAATCAAATGTTCTTTATGAAACATTATGTGGCAAATGTGATGTATAGGAAGAGTATATTGGAGAATCAAAATTTTATAGATTTGTTGGCTCCAGGGTACTTTTAGCTATTCCTGCCTCGTTTAACAAACTTTTCTGTTACACATTTCAACTTTTGTTATATTTAATTTAAAAATGAAAAAAAGAAAAACCTTCATCGTTCGCTTTACTATTGTTTATTATTATTGATTATTGGTGTTATCGTAATTGTGTATCGTAACTTGCGCGTGACAATTGTGAAAATTAGTCACTGAAAATTGGATTTCAAGAGAGACTGTAAAATCACAGACATAAAAATTGTTTACCGGACGACACTTTAAATTGTCTCGACAGATGCAATTATTTCTGTTTATAGATTACCCTCAAGAGATTTTTAGCACTTTTCTGAGTCTACTGTTCCATATGCTGGAGAAATCATTTTATTTCTGGTGGATAATTACACATTCAGACCAAGTCACTGTTGTGGTTGCTAATTATTGACTTATAGAATTGTAATTCCGGTTTCGAATCGCGGTTTTAATAAAAAGTGCTGCTTTTATATAAATTATGTGATAAAAATTAAATTTTGTTTAAAAATTCTATTTTATGTATATCCAGTAAAAATAAGTAAGCATTCCAATTCTCAAGGGTTTGGTTTTCAAGAGGTAGAAAAGTACATTTTGGTTTAACGTAAAAGAAATCAACAAATTCTTATTTAATTTTCTCGGAAAACTTGCAAATGAAAGTGAAGTTGCTTTTATTATTATTTAAAAGGCAATTCAACGTTTCAAAAAATTATAATTTAAAAGCTTTAACTTGCTCTAGTATTTAGTATTAAATTTAATTCTAAATTCTCTATAAATGTTTTAATAAAAAAAATAGTAGGTACATTTGATTTTTGTAGGTATTATAAAAATTTAGACATTAACATAACGCCGGAAAAAATAATAAAAAAATCTTGATTGTTAAGGGAGTGGTTTTCAGAAGGTAAAAACCTCTATTCAGTTAATATAAAACAAATCAACGAATGGTTAGATATTAATCTTTTTTTGGAAAACCTACAAATAACTGTTTAAAGTTTCTTTTAATTTTTTCTAGAAAAACAATTCTGCTTTTTCAAACAATAACGCTACTTTTTCTAAAAAAATTTTAATAAAGCAATTATTTTGTTTAAATAAACTGAAAATTTGTAAATATACTAACAATGGATCCAGTAAAAATATCAAAAAATTCTTAATTGTTAACCAAGTTACAAATTTTTTGTAATATTCATACATAAATAAGTAAGTGGTTAGTTATTTTCCCCAGAAAGCTTCCAAACGACACTGAATTTTTGTTTATTATTGTTCAAAAAACAATACACGGTTTAAAAAATAATTTCACATGTCTTCAATTTGGAATTAATTGAATTTCATTCTAATTTTTACTCAAAATTTTTTAGTGAAACAATACACTTGATTTAGATATTCTGAGAATTTTGAAATATACCAACAATGAACTTGCAAACCCAGCAAAAATAAAAAAAAAACTTCTAATTATTATTAACGGAGTGGTTTTCAGGGGGTGGAAAAGGACATTTTATCTTACATTACCAATCAATATAGCAGGTAGCTGGTGATTATTTTTTAGAAAGCTTGCAAGGTACACAAAATTTTGGTTTATCACCGTTCAAAATTAAAACTTTAATTTGACCTAATTTACGAAAAATTAAATTAATTCTGATTAATACGTAACATTTCTTTTTATAGAAATATAAAGCAAATTTGGCAATATGCTAAAATTTTGTTGCTTTTATATAAATTTTTTAATGAAAAATTAAATTTTGTTTGAATATACTGAAAAATTTGTAAAAATGTACTTATAAAAATTCGCTATGCAAGCAAAACTAACAAAAAAGTTTAATTGTTACCGGAATTGTTTTCAGGAAGAAGATAAATAGGTACATTTTGGTTAATATAAAACAAATCAGCAAATGGTTATTTATTTTTCTCAGAAATCTTGGAAACGACAGTGAATTTTCTTTTATTATTATTCAAAAGACAATTCCAGGTTTTGTAGAAAGTTACTTTTTTAATCTTTAAAGTGCCCTACAACTTAAAATTTAAATTAATTGAATTTAATTCTGTTTTTTATATAAGTTTTTCATAAAAGAACTTATTTTGTTTAAATATTCTATAAATTTTATGTCTTTATAATAATTATACTTGCAAAAAAGCAATAATACCAAAAAAAATTGAGTCGCTTTTAGGGGGTAGGTAAATATTACATGTTTATTGATATAAAACAAAATTATTTTATCTGAAAGTTTTTAAAATGCGGTAAATTTTCTTTTTCTTTTTGGTCTACTGTACTGTAGTACAGTGGAGGATCATTATTGGCGATTATTACATCTAGGAGGTGACAGAGAGTGGTGACAATAAAATGACAGAATTTGAACTAAATGGTAGTTCAAAATTGGTTTTTGGATCTTGGTAATTTGAAGCAAAGCGTAACAATACTTATTAAAAATATAAAAAAGAAACGAAAATGCTCGGTATAAAAATTCAAACAGTTAATAATAATAATAATAATAGTAAAAGTGAGATTAAAATTTAGAACGTGTGCTTGCGCGATCCTCGGTGATATATATTATCATCTGCTTAATTCTGTTGTGCCTCAGTTCTAAACTAGAAATGGATGTATCATGTAAAGTAGGCCATGAGTTTAACAGCATCACTTAATCAGAAACCTGGTGTACAGGGGGTTGGTTGCGTAGATGATAGAGGTACGCGTTCACACCAGGGAATATTTGCAGCAGGTTTATTCCACTGAGATCAGAACAATCAAAGCTCGAGGTCAACGGGTCACCGCACCTCTCCAGACAACTGAAATATTCAGAAGTTGGGAAGATTTGTCTGTGTTTTGGGGATTACACTACAAGCAGTGCGTTTGTTTGATTATAACGGATCCTTACCATTATCGTCGTTTAGGATTTTAATTAAAATAGTTAACATCATTCCTGAAAGTAGTATTTTTCAAAATTTATTTTAAAAAAGGTGCAATAGTTGCAGAATAGCAAATTGTTCGTTTGCAAATTTATAATGGCTTTATTCGCTTGTTTAACTATAAATCTCTTCTTGGTTTATCCACGCTTACCCCGTCATATGGTTAACCTAAAAAATGGATTATAAAGATTCTCATAAATTTACTCTATGCTTATTCAGACGAATAATTTAAAAAGTTGAAGGTGCCGTTTGGTGTCGACATTTTAATCTTCTCTTAATTAAATAATCATGGGGGTTCTATTTGACGTAAATTAGACAAAAAGTTAAACTAGAACTTGCACAATATTTTTTTAACTCGATGACTGTTGTTTGCTTAGGTTTTGTTGATTTAAATTAGCAAATTGTTCACAACCACAGCCGGTAATTTTGAATATCTTAGTTTATTTTATTAACAAAAGCAGGAACTTAACGCGACCGTGAAATTGGGCAACGGCGCAATATTAAAATTCATTTTTGAACTAAATAGTTGTTGACTTAGTGAAAATATTGTTGGCCATAACATAGCAAGGGTATCCCAAGAAAATATCCCAGAGCTAATATGTTATTATCTTCCATCGAACAAACAATAACACAATCACAAAATTACAATTACAAAAATTTCATGAAATTGTAATGAGGTCTCCCACATGAAAACATGGAAAAAACACTCATCGATAAAATAAAATTAATTAGACTTTTAAAATTCACTATATTCCTTAATATACGCATATACTATTTATTAAGTACATAGTAATGTAATAATATAATATAGTTTTAAACAAAGTTAACACGAAAATATTAAATTAGTAGTTGGGAAGTTTCTAACTACATTTCCTTAATGTACAGATTAATGTAGGTATTTCAGGATAGAAGCATTGAAAATTTGATGCACCATAATTCAGTATCGCATGAAATATTTTGCATCTTCAACAACAATTACACATAATTGTGTCGCTATTTTGCTGTTTATGGTTTGGATATAATTTTACAGCGTAGAATTTTTGAATAAATTAATACGAGATGCAGTTGGTAATAATTACTTTGAGCGTTGCTTACATTTCTTGTTATCGCGCTTATATTAATTATGGAAAGCGACATGTAGCAACATCAAAGTTTTCTTTGTGTTAGTATCGTAATTTCTTTGTATTATAAATATATTCTTAATTAAGTTGTTACAATAAAGGAGGGAAACGAAGAGGCGACGTTTCGGTTACGCCACCGGCGCCCGTGGTATTCTCAATTTTTCATAAATGAAAGTGAGGTTCAGGTTTCATTTAGAGAAGGCAATTTGAAATGGAGACAATTACCTCAAAAGTTATGTTAAATGAGTCTAATGTCGTGCTTAAGAAATATTAAGATTGGAGAGACAATCTCATCGAGCACAAAAGAGAGAAGGTGAATGAATGTGTATTGTTTACATTTTATCTTGTTGCTGGTGCTAATGAAAAGCGCTGCATTAAGAAAATGGGTAGGTACTACCTAGCAGCTGCAACAAGAAATCGTGAAGATAATTTAAATGTTCTCTTCAGGCATTAATAAAAATTCAATAACACGAACATGTTTATTACGGTAAACATGTACTCGACTACGGTTTATTACGTTATTTGATTAAAATTAAGTTGGGTAGATTTATCGGAGCTTGTGAACTTTCTTGAAGCGCTTTAACTTAATTGCTCTCGAAGAATCTTATCATTTTTGAAATATAAAAGCTTGCAATTCAGAAGTTAGTAAATAAGATGTCAAAGCGTCTTTTGAAAACTTATGTTTGTTTATACCACCAAGTGGATGAATGTTAAATACTCCAAAATAAATGCTGCGCCTATATAAATTTTTCAACGCTCACCCGGTTCACGATACTATTCAAGGTTGATTTGTTTTCTTTTATCATTTTCGAATAAAGAAATGTTAAAAAAATATTGACATATTTATCCAAAATTGTGCGCTTTCTTCAATCACTGGATAGATTAAATCTCCGAAAACAAATTCCTTATGTGAAAAGCTTAATGGAATCTAGCTTAATAAAAGCTCTGACAGCAGAAATCGCATTTTCCATCAAATCCGCGTTTCAGATGTAATCACATATACTCACGTTCGACATGTTGGTTGTCATAAAGTGACGGACAAATTTGACTGTTTTCTCAATTTGAGCTTTTAATTGTGTCGTCCACAAAACTACTTCAATTAAGCGACGTTAATTAAAGTACCGCTTTTTCATTCGATGAAATTCTTGAGGTTTCTATTTCATTAAATCTAAAAGTTTTAACAAAACGAATGGGGTTTTCCACGTAAATTGGAAAAAAAGTGGACAATTAGAGACCCCAAATTTGTTGTTTAAATTTTTAATTTAATCAAATCTTTTATATTATTTTGTATTTACAAAAATCATGTAGTTTTTATTACATATTGAAACCTGGATTTGAATGTTATTTAGGTTTAAATGAAATCCCAAAATCTGCAGTTCTAAATAAGTTAAAATTGGGACCCCTCTCTTTTTCGTTTATAGATTGCTTACGATAAAGCCAAATGCACCTAAATAACCGTAATAAATATTTTTTTTACCAAATTTAGTCAGTATTAAGATTGGAAATTTTACATAAATATTTAAACATGCAAGATATTGTCATTCAAAGAAAACGTTTCTGGTGTACAGAACGTTTTCAGGTCACCAATGCTTTCGATTGACTTGGCATTTGGTTCAAGCTGAGTTCTGTTCATTGAATATTTACATATATCCAGATATATTTTTGATCCACTATATATTATATTTCCGCTTATGTTACACCTAAGCTAGACGCTTTATCCTATTATCGGTAAACGATTCAGCTTAGCAAGCAGTTTGCATCCTGAAAGTAAATATTTTCGGTTTACAAGACATTACTTCCGATCGACGATATTATAATAGTGCATCAGAGAAAAGTGATCTGCACAACATTGAAGTGTTACTCAGCTAGAAGTATGAAGAACGATTTTGTATGCACCATATTCTATTCTAATGGGTATACAACTCCTGAATTTGCAAATTCTCGATTTTCTAGCTACACATGTAAGCTTTCGTTACAAGATTACACTGTACTCCTGCTTTTAAGTTTCAAATTCAGCACCATTTTTTATTTTCTGGTACTTTTCAGATGATCATTCCAATCTAAAATGAATTCTATTACTTTGTTTTAGAGAAACAAAGCTCCTGAGCAGTCATCAGAAAACTTTGATTCTTTAGTTGAAAAGGTACCTTGATCCTGACGTCAAAAATCTTCAATGCTCTGTACTGAAAAGAACCTTAAAATTTATTTGATTTTAGTTTAGGCATTGGACCTATTGATAAGCACATTAAAATTCACTCTATCGTTATTATTATTGGATTCTGGAGATAATAGATTTAGGTTTTTTTACCGCACGTTATCTTCGTAAAGCCATCATCTAAAACATCGGTTACATTATCTTTATTATTCATAATTTGTTTATTGAAAACCTTACAATTTGGAAGAGCAGCCTCAGCATCATTTTTGGTTATTACATTTCTGAGATTATTTCTGTTTATTTTAAGTTTTTGAGTACTTGACCTATTATCATTGTTGGAAGTATTTGAACTACCTTTCTGAACATGATGTTAGTTTCTTTGATTTGTCACTTTAAAGCTTAAATCACATTTGTATCGATTTTCCCTCTCAGCAGGTCGATTATATTATTCTTATCCCCAACTATTTCATGTAAGTTAGCAATTTATTGCTTGAGACAATTAAGGAGTTTATTATTTAATGGTTGAACATCACTATCACCTACACTAAGCACAATTATGTTTTTTCCTTAAGCACACGTTTGTAATTCAGATAAACATTACCTTCTTTAACCTTTCCTAAAAGCAGCGTGTTGTGCATAATTAACTCGAGAAGATTATTTTTTGTAAGTTTAGTCAATTCACTCAAAATACTTTTATTTTAAAATGACCAAGTCACGATCAAAAACGTTTAGTAGTCCTGGAAATGTTTGCTCATATTGTATTTGCCACCTTTTCTTCATTTACTCCAACATACTTTACTGCGTTATGGTCTAACCTATATAATGTATGGTGGGTTTGGAAGCCTCATTAATAAAATCAAAACAAATTTTTAAAATGATCAATTACTGACAAATGTTTTTCGATCCGCATTCGAATTCTAAGATCGTAGCTGTTAATACAACTAAATATAAAAATTATTAACTCGTTGATATTAGATAATATTAAAACTTCAAAATATCGAGTTATTAATAAATTAAAAATTAATTAAATGATATCTGTATATTATTCTGATGACGAACGAAATAATCGTTTGAAAGCTAAATAAATCATTTAATTAATTTTTAATTTATTAATAACTCGATATTTTGAAGTTTTAATATTAGTTAATACAACTACGCTATTGAGGCGATTAGTATTACGTTGTGTTGATTTGGTATGGTTGTTACTAATTCCAGGACTACATCTTCCTCTTATGAATCTTATTGCTTGTGAGTAGTAACCGTATCACAGTGGGGTAAACGAGCTTTAAAGCTGGCATGAAATGAAATATTATTTAAAAAATGCAGAGATAGATGTAATAACTGAAACAAATAGTCGCAACCAGAAATTCCAACAACGACATGTAATACCATCGTCTTGGATTTGGCTTATAAGTACAACAATAATCAGATAAATTATTCTTGTTTTTAAAATAAAAATACATCTAATTACTTACGTTGTACCGTACGATAGCTCTAACCCTTTATGAATTCCAAAATTTGTTGTAGAATTTTTTCCGTGGTAATTTTGAATTAACAACCAACAATCAAAGCTTAAATTTTGCGTAGGATGTACTACCTACCAAAAAAATTATCCTCTGTTAGTTACCATGCTAGTTATAAATATTCCAATTTTAGTTTAGTTTTGTTTTGTTTAACAAATACAATAGAATTTGTACAAAAATACCAAACAAATTTCATTTTTGAAGCAAAAAATTACTCAATAAATTATTACAGTCACAGTCTAATGGTTCTAGGATAATTCGATTGGCCAACTTTTTAAATACTGACCCGAACTTGAATCCATAATCACTCGCCAGCTACGTTTAAGAAAATCCTGTTAATTATTATTGATCTAGTTGTTGTTGGTAATCAAGATTTTCTGCTAATTATATTTATTATTCTTTCTTTTATCTTATAACTATAATTATTACTGAATAATTAAATATAAAATAATGTTGATTTACGTACAATAGAAGAAGTGGAACCTATGGGATAAGTGGAACTAAACACCAATTCTTAAATACCATTTCGACTTTTGACGTTCAACTTACCTCATAGATGCCACTTACCCCGATGTACCAAACAATAAATAAAATGAATTTCTTTTATAAAGTTAAAATGCAGATATTAACAAGCTAAAAAGTCCAAAAATTATTTTCTCCAATTTGTTTATTAATTAAAAGTGTTGTAAATGAGAACGAAGATTACAGAAAAATATTTAAGTTCGCTGATGCAGTAAATTTGTTGATAAATTTTTATTAGTGACAATTTAAAGTTGTAGTTGCCGTAAATTTAATATTATTTGTAAAACTGTAAAAGAACTTTAAATTGCACTTATTTTACTCACTTTTGTTTTATGGACGTTTTATGTCCACATAAGCTTTAAAAATGGAAATCGACAACAGAAAACAAAAAGACTACTAAAAGAAAAGAGTTTTTCATTTAAAATTATCGGTTCAATTAGTGATCGAAAGCTCATCTCACGAACTAGTCAGAGTAGACAATTCAAGTTATAATTACATGGTGCTGGTCTATTATCTTGTATTGGAAATTGCAAGTGCATTATTATTGGGTGATAAACCATACAGTTAATTAGGAAATTTGCATAGTTTGCCATAGTATTTCAGTAATGGCATTGTTTGGATAGCTTTTCGTATTGTCTGCTTAAAATTTTATTGAATAGTTTGATTCAATACAGTAAATTTGTTGTTTTTAGGTAGGATTTGCTTTATCTTCTCCATGAGAACCAAATTAGATTTTCCATTACAATACGTGTTGATTTTGCTAGTTTCAAAACAGAAGCATTATAAAATTAGTTTAGTACAACAATCACACACAGAATGTAGTTCTATTAATAGATTTTGAATTTAATTCTGCTTTTATTACAGCAATTTTCCGCCATACCTATTTTATTTACAAGCACAACAAACTTGTGCATTTTTCCAAAAATTTTAAAAGCGACCTTGAGTGTTAAATCTCCACCAACAAATAGGCACCTGTAAAATATCTTGTGGACGTGAATGTTAGAGCTAATGAAAGAGGATTCCTAATTCTTTTCCTAACGAATGGCGGACGCCTCGTCTCTCTAATTTACAACGTTGCTCTTTAATTGGATTATTGATTGTAACATGAAATGCTTAATTTTTTAAATTGTTTTCGAGATGCGAAATTAATTTGGAAAAAATTAAATTTGGGCGTCAATTTTATTTCTTTTTTGATGCTTGTGATTTTTAAAAGGAAAACTAAACATTTTTAATTAACTTGACGCTGTAAAATTTATTTTTGTGGCAACTTTGAATGAAATTTAAACGTGCCCCAATTTCGCGAAAAAAATGTTAGTTGAATCTCAACGGGTTCTCGAGTGAAAGCTAAAACAAGGCCAGGTGAGCTTGAGGCTCATTGATTTAGTGGTTTTAGGTGAGGTGGTAAATGTTTTGTCCTCTTTGTTAAGTGTTTTGTTGAGTGGTGCAGGGGTGGTGAATACTCTCAATATTAAAAGACTTTGTTACATTCAATGAAAAATTTTAATAAAGAAAATGAGCGCAGAAATATTTTATACGGTCAAGATTTTCCTATATTTTCCTCCCTTAGCGAAGGTATAATTTAGTAGCAGAGTAGCCAACTATCTTGACAATTGCTACATATTTGTCCCCACACATAATGCTTTCTCATCTTTTGTCAACTCTTATCGTTGACTTTTACAGACCACCCGTGTGTGCGTTTTCGTCCAATGCTTAAAGTGGAAATAAAAGAACAAAAGGGATGAAAGTTAAAATTTGCTTTTTACGCTATATCTCTTTTTTTCACTTTCTCAAATTCGGCAAAATAATTCTTCTATTATTGTATTCAATTAAAACTTTTCTGATAAGTCGTCGTAGAAAATCGATTCTCAAAAATTTACGATAGTGTGGCAATTAATTTTAATCTTGTTATCACTTGTTTTATGTGGTTGACTTCCAACATATTACAAAAATTAAAATAATCGCGTAAAAATGTACCTATACGCATTTGCTTATACAAATATGAAAAGAAAATCTGATTTATTCTTAGGGACGTCGCGTAAAGGAAACTAGGAAAATGTTCCATTCGGGGATTCCCAAAACCCTAAATTTCTTTAGACGCGATGTTCCTATGAGTAAATCATAACTTTTTTTGCGTTTTATAAAAATCTATTTAAAGAATTGCTTTAAAAAGAGAACTTTTGTGCTATTTTGAAAATAAAACACTTAAACCTAGATAACTGCGTATATCAGTTAAATGAAATCTTTACACGACGATTTAATTCAATTATTAGACAAAACCTATTAAATTAAGATCAAACAATATTTCCACGTTGTGGAAATTGGCTTTCTTACAAAAAATAAATGTTTACCACGAAACTTGAGATAATATCGACTGGTTATTTTTGCTCTGAATACATAAATTTTAATTGCAACTCGACAATATAAATTAGTTTTGGTGGCATTTTTCATGTAAATAAATTCAAAATTTTACTTTCAACAAAAAGTAATATTTCATCAAAGGTAATCCCTTCATCATGATTCGCGATTTCAATATAGCAATTCTTTCATCTTATCCCTTTCAAAATGGTTTTAAGACTTTGACAAAAAGCTAAGTTTAAAAATTGTGGAGGGTTTCCTATCGTATACTACACCTGATGTAAGGGATGTTTAACAAGAGAGGGTTGTACAGAAGCGATGTATTGTTTTCCAGTTTCTTTACCTATACCTGGGGACTAAAAGAAAATTGTTATTTCTATTCTCTTCAATTTTATTACCTTTACGCTCTTACGATTTCATTTTTACGGCGTAATAAATTTATATTTTTGACTAATCATACTGATCGATCAATTTAAATTTTATTCATTGCTTTCGGTTTTACCGCGCCAAGGGAATATTTGAAACGCACAAAAATGTTTAAGTTTTTTTTTATATTAACACATTGATTTTGTTTCAGGTAAGATCGGATGCTTTCAAAACCTTTCTTTTCGTAAACCAATTGGAATTGTGTAATGGTGAGTTTTTATGTTTATAACATTTGGCTCTTTTGTCTTGAAAACAAAAGCACAATATCTCTCTCTCTCTCAAAGAGATTCAAGTGGTATACAGTGAAACATTAGTTTAAAGTTTTTAATATTAATAGTTTTGAACTATTTTCCATGAGTAATTTGTTCCATTTAAAGTTTTTACGAAAGATAATATTGAAAAATTTTGAATATTATCTTATAAAATTTTTCAAAGTGAGAAATTATGTTTGCTTAGCCGGGTTTCCTAGTTTTAAACATAAAGTATTAAATAAATTAGTAAACAGGTGCAAAATGTGATTAATTATAGTACAATAAAATTTGTTTAACAAAAGCATGAAAGTTTTAAATGAAATTTTTCAACGTGCAGTCAGTTGGATGCAACAACGAGAAGTGAAGCGATTGTAGTTTAATTGAACTCCAAAACAACATTGTCGGTGCTAAATTAATGAAAAATAAATTTGGAATAGAAAATGTCAGAAGAAAAAAATTATTTAGATGAGTGTCCATAAGATTACTTCAGAATCCAAATCTGATTCTTGATTATATTTAAGAGTGGAATAAGATATCAACTCACAATATCCATTATATTAGTTTTAAGGGCATAAAGAAAGCAAGGAGATTAAGAAAAGCTAAGTAAAAATGTCTCTATTAATGAATATGATCAGTAAGTAGAATCTAGAATCTGGTAAATTAATTAAATCAAATTAAACAAATCATCAACACGTTTTGGTAATTATTGTTAATTGATGACACAATAAAGCAATAAATTAATTATCTGATTAATTCGAGACTGTAAAATCTAATCAATGCCACAATAATCCACATGAAACGTTAAAGCTTTCCTCAAAGAGACCAGCTGGACTCTTTGTCTTTGAGAGTTTAAAGGTATTTAAAATCTGATATAATCCAAAAATTTACTATCAACATACGTCATACGTATATCAAAATAAGAAGGAATTTCATTATAACAGAACCACTTGACCCAGCAGCCTTTCAAGTTAGTCAAACCGGCCTCAACCAATATTTAACTGAACTTTACTTCTTTCCTCAAACGAAACGCAAAATAAACCATCCTTAAAATACTTGTGTTAATTGGTAAATTAGATATCCTAAAGGTTTAATTTTACACTAATAACTTCTTCAACAATTTACTATTTCTCAGCCGTCACCTTTACAAATAATTGGATACTCTTTCAATTAAAAATTGGAAATTGCTTTTAATAATAATAATAAAATAATGGTTTAGTTTCAATAGAGAAAAGTCATTTGCAGCCCAATACATTAAAATTTCTGATCAAAGGAACATAGGTGGACGTTGAGAGCAAACTTGTGGAAATATTGCATAAAATTTCAATGAGCAAAGAGAAGAAAAAAGTGTGGAATCCTGGAAAATCATTAAAGCAGTAAAGAAAAATTCAAATAGGGAAGAATATATTACACCACCCAATATATTATAGCAAATTTCTATGGCAAATTCTTTGCAATTTTTATTTATTTCGGGAGATAATCTTAGCATTGTTTGAAATTTAAAATTTTAAACTTAAATTTTAATACAGCAAATGAGTCGATGGCATTGCATAGTTGAACTTTTGGTATCAAAGTCGATTAAATGATTATAGGTACCTCGACCACTGTATCCGGTCATTGTTATCACACAAGATAAATTAGTTAAAACAATAATTAATTATTATATTATATACCTTGCAAGTGCAAGGCCCGCAGGCTGAGCTATCCACAAACTAATGGTGTTTTTCGATATAATATATGAAAATTGGGGCCTAAAAATGGAGCCTTATAAAACGGATAAAATTTAATAAGTTCAAAAAAACTAAAAGAAATTACATTAGAAAGATACATTGCGATTTGCGATACCTGCAAACTATGGGTTGCCGTTGTCAACAAAACGGAATAAATCGTGAAAGTCGAACATTTCATCTGCAGCTTTTCCACGCATACCAACTTTGACTTCCCTCGACAATTCTTTCGATAGAAGTGCTGTCAAATTATTTACGACAATATCAACTTTTGGTTTCAATTTACCGAGTAGTGCACAATAAAACTAACAATCCTATTGTTGCAAACTTGAAAATCGATTTGAGGTGATTTGAGAAGTCAAGATAATAAACTGAAGAAGGTATAATCAAATCATGTATGCACTCAAATATCTATCTGATTGCTCATCCATCTTTAAAAATCGACGATTCAGTCAAAATTTTGAAGTTGAATTTGTGCAATTTAAGACCAACTAATCAAGCTGGCTTGAATTCTGAATATTATGCTAATTTCGAATATGTTGAAGATGTTAAAATTAATGTTTCCTTCAAGTTTTAACTTATGACTCTTAATTTAACTAAGAACAATGCTAAAAAGCTTTAGCAACACAGCGAGGTATGGAAAGACAAATGTTGAAAGTATCTCAACGAAAGAAAACTAATGGATAAGGCAGGATACTGGCGTGGATGATGTAATACAAAGAGCATTACAGTTAAAATGAATCTAGGCAGGTCATGCAGCTAGAACCACAGATGACAGATCTACAAGAAAAATGATGGAGTGAAAACCTACAATGGGTAAAAGATGTCTTGGTCGTGCCAAGGTAAAGTGGGAAGGTGACATAAAAGGATGAGTAGAAATTAAAAGGATGAAAATCCAAAGAAAACTTAATAAAAAAAACCGAAATGGACTGAGAGTCCACATATTTGTACAATAACAAACTAATTATTTCTCCCTATTTACTTTTACAAAATTATTGTACAATTTAAGAAAATATTTGTTTCTGGAAATGTTAAAATTTCTGCTTGTCCTTGATATGTTGGAAATTTTAAAAAGGAAAACGCTAAGTAATTTATAAAACGATACTCCACATAAAAAGTTAATATGATATTTTTATGTCTAAAAATTGTGTATTTAGGTTATAACCATATGAGAAAAGGCATATCCGTTTAGCATGATATTTTATTTTTATGCGAAGAAACTCTAGAAATGTAATAAAGAATAAAAAAGTTAAATATTTGTTGATATCGTTTTGTAGGGTACAAAGATAAAATATCTGGATTAATTTTTTTTAGAATTAGCATTTTACACAATAAGTTACTTTGTATCGTCGTACTATACAGTTGAGGGCGGATAGTTTGAATTATAGATGATTCTGGATAGCACATCTTAGCCAGTTTTGTTTGAAATGTAGTGGATATTCGCGAGGGAATCCCAGTATTCCAAGCTCCCAGTTAGCATCAACGTTCAAGTAACTTAAAAGCTACAATTTTCCTCGTAACGTTAAAATAAAACCCATTCGCATCATTGAATACTCTTTTACTTTTGCCTGGAAAGCAAACCGAATAGTAAATTTTTCAAAGTATAAAATTTAAACCGTGTCATTGCTAGTTATTCCCAATTGGTTACCAGCGCTAGTAGTCAAGTTTGGTGCGGTTATGATGTAATTCATGAATGCCTGACGCTACAAATAAATTATCGAAACTTTCAATGGCCAATATAAAAGTTTTGAATAGGTGTTTTTTTGTTCTCGACGACAAAATCCCACAGAGATATAGAATTGGGTTAGGTGAGCTTATTTTAGCGACAACTTTAGTTGATGACAGCCATGTTTTCATGAAAACCGCTCATAAATCAAAGTTTACAAGAATGTCCAAGTCTTTGATGCTGTGTTGCTCAAACTTTCCTAAATATTTTATTATGTAATTTTTAAGAAAAAAAATTACACATTTAATTTTCACGGAAATTGAATCACCTTCTTTACGTTATAATATTTTTCAGGAAACTTTCTTATTTTTGCTCGATTCAATCACCATCCATCTATGGACCTGTCAATTTTCTAATCTTTTTTAACCGTCCCTCGTGTTAATTTTTAAATTATCCTCTTGTTGTTTTCGACTAATTTTAAATTAAAAACGACTCTTTTAATAATTATTAATTGTTTTGAAGTGACCGATTGAAGAAAAGCATTAAAATTTTATTCGGCAGGAATTTGCTTAGTATTTAGTAGGTACATATTATAAAAGCAGATTTGTTTCGCATCACAATTAAATCTCCAAGGTAATCTGAAGAAGTGCTTTTACTAAAAGATTTTTAAATTATGACAACTTGGAAATATTATTAAAATTTTTAATATTTGTAAATGCTGAGACGTTTTCAAGTAAAATTAAAATTTCAGTTTAAAATTGAAAACTTAAAGTCGTAGTGAATCGGTTTTAATACTAATGTAATAGTACGGGGGTGGCTTGAATAAAAACGTGTAAAATGATAAAACATTTTCCAATTGACTACTGGAAACTCTCTAACAGAAAGAATAATTTTATCTAACAAGTAGGGTTTTAGTTATCTTCCCTTTTTCACCCTTACTTGATTCGATTCAGCTGTCTTAAGTGTTTAGTGAAAATGCAAATATCTCGGAAACCCCTACTCGTTCCATTTTTATTATCCCTTGAATATGAAACAATTTTAGAAAAGTTACCTCGTGTTTTAAATTTTGTACAAATTTACAGCGTGAAATGGTGCCATGAAAATTGTTTATAACAATAAGACGATGTTATTAACTGTAAATTGGTGTTTTCTCGAAGAACATTAGGAAGTCATGAGATCTTTAATAGGTTAGTTACCAACCAAACTCTTCTTATTAACTTTCCAGTTACTGTTACTTAACGTCTATAGCATCTCACATTATGTCACCTAATAGGTGCTTCGAGCCTTCGTAAATGTCCAGTAACCCCTCAAATAGCAATGGGGTAGATTAAGAGGTTATCTTTAATATATCACTTTTTCCCTCGATATTAATACCTTCAAAATTGTTCCCACCAAATTAATAATTTAAATATCATCCGTAATTTAAATGTAAGAAACACGCGTTTGCTCGTAGGGATCGACGTCACGAGAGCACCGAGGTTCCAACCCAGTAACTATTACAGTTTTCCTGTAGACGATGAACTCTGCTCTAAATTATTGTCATTTTACTGCTTTTCTTCCGTAGTGTTTTGTGGTTTCTTAATTTTATTATAGTCGTAAAAATAATTTAAAGTTCTTGAAGAAAACAATTTTTTTATAATTTTCTAATTTTCACCCAGTTGAAAGTGTAAATAGTAGAGGAAAAGAGATAATTTAAAAACAGCTTTCAACACGATTTTCATAAAAATTATTTAAAGCACCTCGAAGAAAGCAAAATTTCCGTCAACTTTTTGATAATTTTAATTATCTAATTTTCACCCTTAAACACCCAGTTGAAAAAACAAATAGTGCATGGAAAAAGACAATTTAAAAGAGCTTTCAACATGATTTTCCTTTTAGTTTAAATCAAATTATGCGGGCGTCTAGTCAGATTCTACGCTTTACGAATTTCAATATGTTCTTTCTATTGATTATAAATTAAGAAATGGTTTTCCGAGTGAAAAACAATTATTTTTTATTTTACTTCTTGTAAAAGCAATTGGTTCGTTTCGATTTACTACCTGCTTCCTGTTTTACAGAAAAGTTAGTTTTTAAAATTTCAAATTTGTTCGCCTTAATGAAAACATTCGTATTTTTTAACCCAACAACGTTGGTCACGTAAATTTGAACAAAATGAGGGAACGAAGACTTGCGTCATATTTTATGAGTGAAATGTTGCATAGAAGAATTATTGCTCTATGTAGTTTAATATTTTTATATTTTGATTCCATTTCCACCTTTTTAAATTTTTTGAATAATTTTTTTGAAAGTTAAATTTTGTGTACATAAAATTAAATGATCGGAAAATTAACTGAAAAATTTAAACTTTCTCACTTTATTCATTCAAAAATAGGGGTGGAATGGCTTCCAGGAGAAAATGCAGAAAGTGTCGCTGTTTCGTTTTATATTAACTTATTTTGTCTTGGCTTCGTTTATTTGTGATTTTGTACAATCACCGTGTCACGCTGTAGCTCTAATGGCTAAAGCTCGGGGTGCATATTAACATCATTTACAGGCAGAGAACATCAACAAAATTACAACATCTTATTGAATAGCATTAGATTAGTTTAATTTGTCAATAAATGAAGTTATTTATCTTGCAATTAATTTTTACTTATCGATTAAGATCATCCGTTGATCCATGGTATAAGTGAATTGCACGGATTATAAGATGTTAAATTCAATCGATACAAATAATAATAACTTTTTCTGTTAAGTAAACCAAAGCCATTTTAATAATTTCAGATAAAAATGTTTGAAAAAACAAGAAATAATTACATTGCAGCAGTAAGAAATTTGAATCAGATATTCTTTTATCCTAAGAAGAATTTAAAAAATCTAAGGTAGATATAATAATTAATGAAATTTCTTGTGTATTTTATAACATGAAAAAAGTATATAAAAGAATTTTGTTACAATTATCAAACTTTTTTGTTAAACTAAAAAACTGAGGAAGTTTAAAATTTAACAACGATGAGTACAAAGCTTCTTCAGTTTCCGGTAAACCAATTTTCAGGAGCTTTGAGTGAAATAATGCCTTTCTGTACAAATTTATCTATATTTTTGTTATTTTTCTTTTAAATTTTTGCAAAAGTGTTATATGTATCAGAATCATAAATAGTGCAATTCTACAAAACCTGAGAAAAAAACTTAAATAATATTACGTCAAAATTTAAACCAAGAAACGTGAAGAGCTTTTGGAATGCAATGTCCAATCATTTGAGCTTGGAAGAATATGTTTAAAAATTTCTGCTCCCATTTTCTACCTAACTAAACTAAATTCCCACTCCAATTAACCTAATAATTTATAAGTATATTTAGATGACTATTTTGCCCAATAACTACGTTTTTATGTTCTCATTTTAAGTTGTTATCTATCACCCTGTATAATACTAGACTGCTATTTTCTAAAATTCTTTCATATTTTTTTTGACGAGAGTCAAAACTTCAATAAAATTGGTTCTGTATTTCCTCAAACTGCTAAAGTTTTCTTTTACTCTTTCTCCTACCCAAAAAATTAATAATTTAAATTAAAACAAAAAATTTATCCAGTTTGAGAAAATTCGTAGATAATCTCAGTTAAAACACAATAAATTCTAAGATGTAGGTCCTCTATAGGAAAACAATAAACCGAAAACGACCCTTTCAGACTACAACCGGAGGGGTTTCCTAATTAGAGGTCAAGTATCTTGAAGATCCATGGTGTACTAAAGCAATGATAAAGTAAAAGTTGTACAAAAACGTTCAGAATTTTTTGTTGAATTCTTTCAAGTTGTGCGGTTCTCACTGGCTTACGGAATGCTTGTGTTGCGTTATCAAACAAACAAATTTTTGTGACAAAGTTCGTTCCAATAATTAAAAAATTGTATGGGGCTTACCGTTCCATAATTCCTGTTAAGATTTGTGTGGGTAAACATGGTATTGTTAATGTAAATGTATTGAATTAAACTCTGAATTTGGATATATTTACTCGATCAAATTTTAAGCTTCCATTTGTTTCTAACTCTATTGTGAGATTTAAGCCTAGCAAATTCTCCAATAGTGTAATTTAATATATCAACACAATTATTTGTAGGTACTTGAGGAAATTTGGAAAAGTAACATTTTAAATTTTGTATAGTAAAAAAACTAATTGCAGCTGTTCCCTAATGCTACTAAAAGCTTTTTTGAACAGTCTCGTGAAACGTAAGTATTTCCAGATTGTACAGTTTTAGTAGAATTGATTTGAAGTAAAAAAGGAAATATGATTTATTATTTTCTCAACAATTGTATTAGGCAGCGAAGCTTTACGATGGTAGCTTGGTACATTAACGTAATGAGGTTAATCTCCTAATTGCTGCAGATTTAACAGTGGATTGAAAATTTATTTACTCTAGTATTGGAACTGCCACTTTAAATCACACAAACATGATTGATTCCGTATATGCAAAATGGAAACTAAAATGTCGAAAGTGTAATTCTGGAAAATAGCTATCAAGCATAAAGTAGCAAATTAGCTCGACGATGCAAGTCACCTCATAACTAAATTTAAAAATTCGATTCAAAATGTGTTTTTTGTCTCCATATCTGAAGTTATGGTAACCGTAAAGTTAGATTATCACAAGTGGTTGTGTTCGTTATAAACTTGAAAAAGTGTGCCATACGGTAGCAGCATAGCTGCTGCATCGTAAATCTGTCAATTCTTTTTTCTTGTTCTTTTGGCTCCTTTAGGAGCTCTTCTTCATCCTAGATTTACTTGATTAAATACACTAAAAAATAATGAAGTATTTGACTTGATTTAAGGTTGGAGTTTAAACAACAATTTTGCCATACATCTTTTTTAAATTAAAATGTACTTAGGTCACATAAGAGGCTTAATTTCTGCTGCATGGGTTACATTCAATAATTTATAATTCTGAGCGGGTTCTGGTCCAACTGCGGCGCTCACACGAAGATTCATTAGGAGTTTTTAATTAAATAAAAGTACTTTAGAAAAGCGTGACTATTTTAACAAAGTTTATTTTTACAAGTGATGCGAATTTTTTCCAGACATTTTGTGATTTGCGTCACACAAAAGTTTGCTACAATTCAAACCTTTTTATATATTTTTACCACCCATTGTTACCATCTCATAATTTTCTAGTTCACAATGGAACGAAAAGTTATTTTTTAAGCTTTAAGAATTTTATTTTGCATTCACACTCACCTCTTCTTTTATTATTTGAAAATTATAAACAACAAGAAGAGTTAATTTAAAATTTTGGTGCAAAACTGACCCCATTAAAATTGCTTCCTTTAGGCACCACCCAAGTAAAATTTTTTTAATTCAGTATTTGTAAGATTGTAATGGAAGCCGTGGGAAATTGTTAAAGTCATGGCACTTTTAGTCGTTTCCATTTACTAACCAACACCTACGACTTTAGAGAAGCTTTTATTTGTATTGGTTGAAAAATGAACTCCTCCAAACCTGCCACTTTTATTTTGTGTTTCTATTCTAAGAACATTTTTTCAGACATTTATCTTTAGCCTAACAGAATATTATTCAAGTTTAAGTGTTTCTAGATTTGTTTGGTTCGTATACGTTTTACCTAGGGCACTTCGTCTTGAATATTTCTAACTTTATAACTCATTTTATATTCATATTCCACAATATAAGTTTAAAAATTGTTACAGGATGTAGTTTTAGTTTTAATGCGATTTTGCGAGTTTCAGCTTATCTCGACTGCAGGGTGGAGCAAAAAATAACATTTTCATCAATTGGAATTAATTTTAAGCTCTAAACTTGCTCGATCCTTAAGAAACATGGAGTTATTTTATTACACACGTCCTAATTAGGTACTCGAGGCTTTTCTACCCTGCGCTGGATTTATAAATTACTTTATAAAAATTAAAAGGATATTTGTTTGAAATTTTATTCCATTTTTCAATTCAGTAGGGAACTTACCTTTGTTGCCGCGTTAAGACTTTATTTAAAGGGTGTTCACAAAGAACCCTATTGAAAGATATTCGAATATTTCAGCGACTCAATTACCGGTTAACCAAAACTCTTTACCAACTTTATCAACACTCTGAGCTGGAAAATTCTTAAAAAGGGTCGCCTTTTTTACAAACAAGACAAATATGTTTTTGTTTAATATCCTTGGAGCGTTACAGAGCGTTACAACACAGAGGACCGAATAATTTAATCCTTTATATTCATAAAATGCTCCTATTGTATAATTATTACGTAGTAAACTAAATCGGGTTTCAGTTTGAAACGGATTTAATAAAAAATAATGAATTAACGGAGTTGTAATTAAAATTTCTACCAAGAAAAGAGAAAATTTTAAAACTTTTTAAAATTAATTAAAAATATAAAAAACAACCTCTTACTTCCTTCCTTAATTTTGTACCACAAGGAATTTATATCGCCTCTTTTGCTCCGTTAGTGTCGACGTGATCATTGACCGACCAAAACTAGAAATTCCTAACCAACAAACTGAATTTTAAATGAAATTTTAACAATTATGTAACTATTTGAAAGGTTAACCACGAGTTAAACTTTAGTTGGGGATTTTCTTTCATTTACTATTTACGATGTTTACGTGTTTCCAACTTACAGCAGAAAATATAATTTATGGCTCTCTAATGGTCTGCAGTTTTAATTAAATATGAATTTATTTTAACGTCCAATTCAATTCTGCAAATTATTGACAGTCAAAAAACCAGCAGGATATGCGATTTTGTTTCTAGTTGCATTGGTTGTTATATAATAATGGTCTACAATTACTCTTTCCAACTTGATCTCGTTAAACTTTTACAAACGTAATTAAATACAGAGAAGAGAGCTTGTCTGTCCTACAATCTGTAACATAATATTTTATTGTGTACTTTATAAGGTATCATTGAGCCACAAAATAATGTAATATTGAAATCTCAAATTCTTAGGGAAATCTAATGGTTCTTCTTCGCCATTGTAGTGCTTTCTCACCATAAAGAGAAGGAACAGTATAATTAAACCAACATCAGCGAGTTTTCAAAAATTATCTCCGGTAACTAATTAAGCAACTTCTGCTTTGCTAAAGTTTTACTCAATTAATTATATATAGAGGACCCTTTTCCACCTCTGCCTCCCGCCCCTAATTCTATAACTCATGTAACACGTACGTTTGTAAGGTATTATCTACCAAGTAATTAATCAATGTTATTTGATTTGATTTGAAATCTCTGATTGACCACGATCGGTCTTTTGGGTACAGCCAGAATAATGATTAACCATTCTTCCTTTAGGTGCTTTATCCGAATTTTCTTGACGTTGATGGCCTTCTTTCGTATGTCAGTGGTGTACTTACGTGAAAATTATCACCACATGCATAAAGGATCTACTGTTTACTTTGACTTTTGAAGGACCGGAAGTGTAGTACACTTTATTCTGCTCTCCGAGAGGAAACTCTCAGAATATTGACCATTGCTTGTACTTAAGTTAGTTACTTCCCCTATCCATCCACTTTTTTCGTTACCTTTAAGTTACGTGAGAACTGAAAGGACTGTACTCTACTTATTTCGTAGAAGTATCCGATCAAGAATTCGAAGACTATTTATGTACCTATATGTAGTACAATAAACCTAAGTTCTAAGATAGTAAATATTCAAAACACAGAAGCAAATACCTAATAAAGATATTGCTCCGATATCTACCCTTATTTGTAATGTTACGATTTTGGCATGTAAGAAAGTTTCAATGAAGACAAATGAATGCTCGCGATTCATATTTTCCTTTTATATTCTGTTATTGTTCCAAATTATTGCTTATCATTTAGTGTATCTTAATTTCGTTTACATAATTACGTTTGTTCAATTTCAATTTTGCTTCAATTGTAACTTTATTTGGGTGAGGCAATGTGAACATTTGACTTTACCTGGCCCAATCAATAGCCGATTTTGCTCGACAAATTTTATTAGCTTATTCGTCGTACAATTGTCTGTTTTTATTTTAAAATTTTGAGAAAACATTTTGAACTTTTAATCAATAATGATTGTAATTTCTATATTTTTAAAAACAAATTTGCTTTTGGGCAGCAACTCTTTTATTGCCACAGAGACCAAATAGGAAACCATAATACCAGCATAGAAAGCAACAAATTAATATGTAATAAGATATGTAGGGTCAGCCAACTTCCTTATAACATGATACCATCAAAATGGAGAAAATTTTAACATCTTGGACTTGAGCCACAATACTATAAATCCTAATCCATCTTTGAACGAATAAAATATCCTTACAAATTAAATCTTAAAAAAATCTTACAGTCAAACTCATTATTGCCTTTAACGTTAGAAAAAGTGGTAAAATTTAAGCTTTTTTAAAAAATAGGAACAAAATGTGCAAGGTAAACTTCGAAAAAATTGGCAGGGAATTATTTCAAGAAAAGATTACAGAAACTTTTGTAAATTTTTCTTCGCCTCGTTAGAAACACAAAATCGCTTTCTATAAAAAATAACCTAACGCTCAGTTATACATTTTTGCATATAATAAAATGTAAAAACGAAAATCTTGTATTGTTGCAGGAGAATGAAACGGTAAAAGTATTTTGCTTGACTATTGCGGCATAGAAAGGTATTTTCCCAAACGGGCAATTTAAAATCGAACTTTAGAACAGAGTTCCATGTTTTATTTCTTCTCCACCTTTAGTTTTTAGATTCAAGTTAAACTTGGTTAGAAAATCAAAATCAGATTAAATAGTTGGCTTTCGTTGATGATGAAAATTTGCACTTTTAACGTCGAAATGTAGAAAAGTTGAACATTTTAAACGATTCAATTTTCATAAAATTAAAGGAGCCGAATGAGGCAACAGCTTGAATGAATTTGGGTAAGAACACTATAGACATGCTATTTGGGTTTTTAGATACTTTTCGAAGTAGGTCAGATATTTGGAAATATTATTATTCAAAACAGGAAATCATTTAAAACTTTTCTTTTATTCTATGCTTTTAAATTTAATTTTATATTGCTTTGAGCGACTCCTTTACTTCAAGGATGTTAGTGCCATCGAAAATAAGTGAACGAACTAAGACTTGTTTACAAGAATACTTACATTTTATTTTACTTTTCCAACCCAAAAATTATTTATCTGACCCACTTCAGACCACAGCCTCGTGACTTAGTTAACTAAGCAATCGTCGAACTTTTCCAAGCCAAAATAAATACAGACCTACGTTTTGTATTAAATTTTAACTTCAACTTTAAATTTTATTAAAAAGAAAATTTAAACGAGTGAATTTATATTTCCCTACATGTACTTCCATGGAAGTAGAATTTGCGACACTATAAAAGTTACAAAAAGTAGAAATTTTGTTTATTTTCAAAAATAAACTTTTATATGCACTATTTTATTACTCAAATTTTTTTAATATGTACTCAAATTTAACCCAAGTGATTTTACTGTAATTCAAAACTTTTTAACTCTTTTTGTTTTTATTTTATTTCTGTTATAAATTTACATTATATTATTGATTTAATTGCGAACCGACTGCAATTTGACCTATATTGCACATTATGCGTTAGCGTTATTTAATTTCTACTTGATATCTGAAAATTGCTATTTTGAGAGTTTTTTCTTCTTTAATTAATTTGGAAGCGAATCGATATTACTTTGACAGTATTGCATTACTATCGGGAAACGTTTTAAATTTTTTTCCCAACGGAATTGAAATGTCTGCATTGGAAATTTTAAGAAAACGCAAAAGCGTCCATTGTCGAATCAATTGTTTTTTTGCAATTGCTATTTCTACATTTATTTTTTACATATGTTGAAAGTACAGGTAGAATAGCTGACGGAAGCTGCAGCTAGGTTGCTAGGGTAACCACCCCCGGGCTGCAACGTCAGCAAGCTTTCCACCTTATGACACATTGGATAGGTAAATGTATTTACGACTTGTTTTATTTTTATATTCCTACAAATCAAGTTCTTGATTGAGTGTTCCGAGTTCGACGTTTTATCTAATAAGCGTTTTTTTGGTACATTTGAACGGGAAAATTCGAAATGTTGTTATTGAAATTATGTTTTTAAAATATAATAATATACACATTGGCGGAAAGTAAGTTTACAATATTATGTATTACGGTCTGACAGTGTTGTGTCCCTGGAGACTTTCACAAACCCTTGTCTGTGGTTCTTCTGGAATGGTTTATCCGAAGTAGCCGCAGTTTTCCTAATTTGATTTATTGGAAGATGTGAGGATACACTGTTTGATCTAGACTCTTTAACGTATTTAGGCACCACTTGAACCGCTTCAATTGAAATACCTTTTCTAAAAAGCCGTAAATAAGTGCTCAAATTAAATTTCCACTTTTTATTCGCAAAATTGGACAATACTGCTTCGATACATTCTTGATCCATCTGTCCTTTCACAAGAATTATTAAAATCCTAAGGTAAAATTTTGATCCAAAAAGATCTGGTCTGTTCACGTGGAAAAGCTTCTGTTATCAAATTTTATGCTTGAAGCTTTTAGATTGATTTACTATAAACAATAACTAATTACTCGTATTATTAAAGTGTTTTGGATAATATTTAATAATAATCAAAATTATGTAAAGGTGTATTCATTGGTAACCATGGTAACCGGATTGAATCATAACGAAGGCATCCTAGTTATTGTTGACTTCCAAGCAGATAAAATATGAAATATTGCACTGGTCAATAGATAAAGTCACGAATAGGTCAAAAGGGTGTACTACCTATTTTCATTACCACTTTGTAGTTCGATTGTTGAACGAGTGCGAAGAGAATTTTTATTTTCTGCATATCAACCCAATAAAGGATGGTTCTTAAAAATCGTGATCAAGATTTCTCATATTTGTTTTAAGCTTCGTACTTTTCGAAATACACATTAAAAATAAGATTTGATATTTTTGGTGCTTGAGTTTTATCAAATTTGATATTTAAGTGCAATATTACAAAATGTAGATTAGTTTTAACTTTGAAAAAGCACCGCACGTGATGTTCTGGAAATATTTTAAAATATTTTTAAACGTTTAGAATTTTATTTAAAATAATAATAATCTCATCCAATGTTATACATCAGAAATTTTAACGGGATATTGAAACGTCGACATATTAGTTAATTTGTTTTTTATTGCGTTTCCAATATCCTGTTAAAATTTCTGATTTTATTTAAAGTTTTTTCTTATTTAGAATTACAAAAATAAGGTTAATTTCAGCTACTCGACCTAATCTCATAATAATGAGCTGTATTTATATAAATAAAATTTAGTTCGATTTCCGATGGTTTTTTAACTTTTTTTATGAAAAGTTTTAAAATACAACATTAAAATATATATTTAATTAAAAATTATTGATGCGTTTGAGCCAGTTTCAGTAGCAATAAAACCATTGAACTGTAGCAAAACTATTACTACAATATGCTTTAATCTTCTTACTTTATTAATTCGGTGATGAGATGACACAGCCTCTCTGCCCGCACGAAATTTTCCACATTGTGCACATGGCAAGTCTGCCCCTAGCCTAACAGCCCTGCATTATCTTATATAATATACAATAATCTAGAATAGCAAATTATTTAGAAAACCGATTGAGCTACTTTTAGTAAATAATCAGGCTACTTACAGACTGAGATGAAGGCAAATGCTATGATCTGCTACAGAAAGCTAACCAACCTGTCAAATTAATTTTATAGTAATTTGATAGTTATCCAAATAAAATATTATAATTAAATTATTTTTAAAATAAATCAATTAACGGTTTGTAATTAACGAAGAGTCAATGAGGTCTTAGAAATACCTTGAATGCAACTTAAAAGTTCGTTTTATTTATTGATCGGGACCACTTACAGCTTTGTCGTATTCCGTATCAAATAATGTAATAATTTTACCAAGCTAAAAAATAAACAATAATGGCAATGTAAATTTCCGTACGGAAGAAAATATTTCATCAGCATAACAAATAAGTGGTAAAGTGTAAATTTTCATACAGAATTCAGGAGAAACTGATGAGACTTTAAAATATTCCTTTTATAAAGTAGCGGTGAATCTTTCTTAATTCCAGAATTTTGAAAAAATCTCCTACGACTCGGCTTCTTTTATATTTTTAAATTGTTTTAATAACTGATTTCTTCGGATTATTCGCATAGTTCGTCTCTGGCCAATAGTGGGACTACTAGGTGAGACCACAAAGCATCTCATATTTCCAGTCAGCGAACCAAGAAATTGGGAATGTTAATCACCGCAATTTAATTTTGGAAATTTTGTTAGGGAAATTTTAAGCTAAAGTTGAAGTTAAATTCGTCAGTTATGGATATTCGGGTACAACTCTAGAAGGCAAAGTAAATCTAGATAGCAATGCCATTTCTAGCATTTATAGTGTGCTGCATTAATTATAACTATTAATTACGACGTGCCATGTTAAGATTGTAAAGCTGGGAGTAAAGCAGACCACCACACTATCTTGAGTAATTTCTAATCAAATGTCCTTTGCAGGCGTCGTAATTTTAGAAGTTTAGCGCTCGACTTAATAATTTAAAAAAATTTTTAATGCAATTTGCTTGCATACATAAGTCTTAAAAACTTACATAATTAAAATTTATTACGGCACCTTAAATTAACGTTTTTGGCAGTAAACTTTTGCTCCTAGCAATAAAATGTGTTTTATGATTTTCGGTTAATTAAGTAGCCACTTAAAAATTAAATAAGATTTCAATTTAATAATTAAATGTGCTTTAAATTTTCACCTAATAATTATTTTTTAATGTCTTCCATTAACTTGGGAAGTTTTTTAATTAATGCGCAGAGTTGTGGGTGTATAATTTTTGCTAGTATGAATTATAATCATCTTGTTTTAAGATTATTATTTAAGTTTTAAAGATCCAGTTTAAGTTGAAATCATCTTAATATAAAGTGAAATCGTACAGCTTTATTGTACCTGCTAGTGCTGCACGGATATGGTGTTAATTAACTCTTAGAAAGTTCAGAAATATGATTTTCAAACTTACTTTACTGTTGCTCCATCTGTTGTACTTTTAATTATAGCGAATTTCACCTATTCTTCTCTTATAGGAATATTCTTAATTCGTGCTAAAATAGATTAAATTTAATGACAAACTCTGAACTGATTTAGAATCCAAGTTTGGAAGTTTTTTTATGATTGTGTGCCACTCACACCGACCACTAATTCAAATATTTTAAGTTTATTACTTGTGAAAATTATATTAATCTGTTTAATTTTATAATTTGCATCTTATAAAACAATTAAAGTAATTTTGGTTGTAATACGATGGAATCGCAAATTAATATAATAAAAAAATAAATAATAATGGAATAGGCACAGGGTTATGAAAAAGGTAGAAGTTTTAAGTGATAATAATTGATACTTTTCAACATGCATTTTTAAATATTATAATTAAAATATTTTAAAAAAGGTGGAAGGAAAGTCCCAATTTTCTTTCAGAAATGTAAAACCTATTATTTTCGATGAGAGAAGAGCATATTGTTCCAAAATAAATATTACAATGTAATAAAAAAGATTAAATTAATATTCAATGAAACAATCAACTTTTGTATTTTAATTAAAATCTTTAATATTCTTTTAAAGAAATCTTACACAACCTTATTTTGAAAAAACTTGGGTTGACCGGTTCTCTTAAGGCTAACTTTACTTATAATGAAAGTTTTTCTAACAAAACAATAATTTCTGACTCCATTCTCTTGCACTAATTCAAAAATTGATGTAAAGTAAAAAATTATAAATTGATACTATTCAGGATGTAATCGAATGATTTGTCATGGTTTCACTAAATATTGCAGAAGCTTTTTTATACTTATTAACACCAAATAACGTTCGGCAAAATAAAAAAATTATAAATTTAAAAAAATATATATTTAAGTAGAAAAATTACAGGTTTTATATGTGTTTAAACCAAACAATCCTGAAATTTTATAAAATTTGAAAATAAGTTTACTGTCATTTCTACATTGATTCTTCCAGAAATATGATTACATATAGTAATTTCTTTAAAAGCCAAAACATAGATGTCACGTCTAATAAAATTTTCAGTTTTTTTTTGGAAACCTTTCAGATTTTTTCATTTCTTACATTAATAACCTTTTACGTCTTTGTTGTACTTTTCCAAATTATTTAAAACAAGTCGGGTCATTACGGGAACATTAGTTTTCATTATTAGAGAAAACAAAAAATAAAATATAATTAAGTAGTACTCGGGAGCACAAGTAAAAAGAGGATATAATTTTTATAGTTACGCTATAAAACAAAAGAGACCTTTTATGTTGCAGTTTTAGTTATTTTGGTAAATACCGTGAGTCTTACTGTATAAGTTAACATGTAATGAAATTTTATGTACTATATTACATTATACAAGAGTAACAACTATGAGACAATAAACATTTTACATGTCTCCGATGACTTAACAATTACAGTCGTATAATACATTTAAAATTAAATTTGAATGCAAAGAAAACAATTTTATTATATAAATTAAATTATTGTCTTTAACTTTGTATTTTGTTTCAAAATTTAATTCCTTTCATTCAGGTTCCATTCAAAATTTATGTTTTTGTTCACAATTGCATGATCCGGGTAGTAAAAATGAAATTAACATTGTAAATGGATTGTATACGTCGACTTGGCTTGGCGACTGACCTACACCAGGACCTAATGTGTGCCTTACAATATTATTTAAAATTGAAGTCAAACTCTGACTTATTCTGGAAGGAGTTTACACCATGAGAAGAAAATAAATTATAATATAAACAACAAAAATCGATTAACTCGTCTGCGTTAGAATAGGTTCCATTTTAAAAAGATTGCATCTGAGTGTATTATTTATTTCTCTTGTACCCTGACGCAACTCAATCTAGTTAAGCATCCTGTTCAATTATTAACCTATGTCTGTAGTTAAAATTTAAAATTTATGATCACAACGTATCAGGTTAAACGTAATTCCTTGTTTGATTAATTAATTTAAGCACTGAACTGTTTTGTAATGAAGTCGTTTAAAAAAAGGAGTAACCGATGTCTGTAAAGTTTCAGTTTAAATTAAACAAAGCGAATGATCCTGATTTAAATTGATTGTCTTTGTTTATTTTGCAAGGAACATTTTAATTAATTTTGATGTATTGACCGATTTACTGTTTTGTGTGTTTTCGATCCTGTTAAACCAATTTAAAAAAGAAACATAACTTTTATGCAAATGGTTCATAGTAGGAACGAAGGAGGGTTAAATTCGAGTTAACTTTAAAAAAATGAGTTGGGAAGTTTTAAATTTTTTAATGAGTTGTGTATCTTGAGTTTCATCACTTACATAGTTAGCAAACATTTTAAATTGTGGGTTAATTGCAAATTACTTCACTTTGAGACAAATTAACTTGAATAAATTTTTAAATTTTAACTCGAGAACAGTTTAAACCTAAAGAGTAATTAAAATTATTAACATTCTAATTTTAAATTCTTATTTTTAATTATTTCGATCTACTTACATAATTAAAATTTTGTATTCGCACATGGTGATCTTTATTTATGAAACCACAAGCTTTCATGCATTCAACCTAAATATATGTGTGTAGCCCCCTAACTAATCAAACTTGACGATCCTTTGGTTATGAGATTCTCTCAGATTAAACCAGATGAAGCGACACAAAATTAGAATTCGCCGAAAATGAAGTCCGGCATTGTTAGGTAAAAGGAAGTCATTAGTTCGGTAATGTCCCTATAGTAAGTTAACCTAACTTTTAAAATTTTCGTTTTATATTTCAAAAGTATTTTGTGCTATTTTTATCTCTACAGGTCGGTTGAAGAGGAAATAATAAATAGAAGGAACATAAAGGTAATAAATGTTGCAGTAGAAAGTATGTATAAATAATTCTTTTATTATCCTTTTTGAAGAAGGATACGTTTTTAAACCTGACTATCAAAGAAGAGCAATATTCTAGGATGCTTTATTATTTAGTACAACAAAAAATTTATATTTTTATTGCCGTTATCTATAACGAAATTTTTGTAAAAAGTACCTATTCGATGTCTGCACCTGAAATTTTAATAAAAAATGTAAGAAATTAATAATTATTATCCTGTCGGAAAATATTTTTCTTGTAATTTTTTAAAAAGAAAATCTATGAATTCTGGTCTCGAATTCAGCTTGTTCATAAAAATTGTATATTGTATAGGGACACGTAATGTAATAATTCTGCCAACTGTATCGATTCTGGATACTTTGTAGAACTTTTACGTACTTTTTTATCTTTCTCATTATTGTATTGTGTCCTAGAAAGTTACTAAAATTCTGACAACGTGTGTGCGTTAGAACTTTATACCCCTGTGGAATTTCACAACCGCTACTCACATATACAAACGGTAAATCGTCTGTAATACGCAATATTTTATATTGTTTGTTTTTTGCGAAAGAAAAAACTATTTTTTCTAATTGGGGCTCGGGAAACTTTATCCCACCCAATTGTGCGGTCCATCAAAATTAGACAGTTGTTACATGATATAATATTCTGAGTCGGACTGCCGATTAGTACAGAAAATTTTAATGCAATTACGTATTACATTGAGAAGTTTCTGGTTTTACTGCAGCGGAAGAGGTGGGTCCTAGTTTTAAAATAAATGTTTAAAGATAGGAAATAAGCGACAAAATTATGTACCCTGTGAACTAGCGGCTGGCTATGACCACTCTCGTGGATTGTACATGAGTACAATGTTCATGTACATGAGAGTACACGGATTAAAAACTTTATGTATTAATTATTTACAAACACAACTGAACTCTTTATTGAAACTAAGGTAAATTCTAATATAATATTCTCATGGTATACAACGTAATGGTAGGTGCCTGACGAGATAAATTCTGAAAAAGCTAAAAAAGCAAAATATAAAGTACAGTTAAAGTGCTTTCCACTTCGGATCTGTAGTAACAATAACACGTTTGGCATTAAAACTAAAAAAATTCTTCTCTTTATCTGCACGAATTTCTAGGAGACTGATGTCATATATATGTACATCGTATACAGTGACAAAGCTGCTTATTATAGATTAGTACTTTAAAATGAAAAAAATCGTCGACGTTCTCTGCATCTTTGTCACTGAAAATACTGCATGATATATTACAGTAGTTGGGCTGCAGGAAGCATTAAGATGCAAATGCGTAACACTAGCAGATTCCTAATACGAATGCGTTTATCTAACTGTCAGTGCACAAATATACCGCGTGCATCACTTTTGGGTCTGTATATTTGCAGTTTGTTCACGTATCACTCACACGAAATTCTCTTGTGACACTTCGTAGTCTGATAGCTGCGTTATCTAAGTAATATAACGAAGTTAGGCGGGTTGCACGTGCCACATGTGGTTCGTGTACGATCAAATCAGATTTTTGTTTGAAGTTATGGCCAACAAAATATAATATACTCACATTTTAATCAGAGCGACGCGACGACGATTAGACGTCCCCGTATTTGACATTGCTTTAAATTTAAAATCCTCCACCAAAAAATGGAAATATCTATTTTTACATATTTGCCTAAAATGCTTTTTTGCTGTAACAGCTTTTCCTCTCTATTCATGTACATAGATCACGTATGCAATATATGGGGTGTCAAACGAGAAAGTATAGGTAGGTTAAACAGCGAATGTCATAGGATAGTATTGGAGACGTGACGATTAGCTACACAATTTACATCTCATTCAGACATTTGTACAACGTTCTGCTTCCAAAGAAAAGAAAAACATTGTTGGGATTTTAAGTTCGTATGTTTATTAGTCAAATTTAACTTAAAATTACCCTCGAAAGACTTGCAGAATATCATATATCACTAGTAGTTTCTGTTTTGTTTACAATTCTCTTCCTAAACGGAAATCTAAAACTAGAAGAACCTTTGTTTAAGTTTACTGGCGCAATTCGGTAATATAGTTGCAGCATAATACAAATATTACACTACGATATTATCACGAAGCTTTTCAAAGTTACGGCTTCATATAAAATAAATAACATAAAACAAAATCTCGTATGGGAGCAATTGGACGCAGTCATGCAGAAGGCTACCAGCCAAGAGAAAACTAAGTACATGCATAATATACACTAGCTCTTTAAAATTACTTCTTGTTTAATTAAACTAAAAAAAAATTGAGCTCTTCTGCTAGCTTCGTTTAACATATGATTGCATCGGAAGCCTTCTGAGTTACTTGGTTCAATTTAAGCAAAGTTTATCTTCTACTAAACTTAATTTTACAATATCAAGCAAGAATTTTCTAAATTGGGGACTCGAAGAGTTATTTTATTTTCTACTTAATAAATAATCTATTTATTTTCTAAAGCTTGAAGCAATATTTTTGGTATCCCAGACAGTTTGTTACTTATTGTGATAGACGATCTCTCCAAAAGGAAATGGTAGACAACAACGAGAACTACTTTAAACTTTAAACTTTGTATTTTAATTTTATTACCATCGGAAAGTGCCAAAGATTTTGACCAAAAATACGGCATTATATATAATATCTGGTGTAATTTACAAAAGAACCGTCGTCCTTTGAAGTTTGAATTTTATTATTTTTTACACATCATCTATGTGATAATTACGTAAACGAAACGTGGATAAAGCATCTCTTGGAAGGAAATGACGCTGACCATATTTAAAAGTAATCGTTTGAGGTTAATTTATTTTGTGGTAAGCAATGCTGTTGACAGAACAGTGACACAAAATTACTTTGGTTGGCAGTAAAACTTTAGGTACATATTATTCGAATTAGTTTACGTACGGTTGGTTAAAATTTACATTTAGCATTACAGTTTATGCAGTTGATTGGTCGCGAAATTATTCTCCATATGTAAAATTGCACACAATTGCATATTATACCAATACACCGCAGGTAATTTCACTATTTCCATAATAACGATTAATTTTATAAACGTCAACTTTTAAAGGAAATCGAAGGAAGTAGAATTACACAAGAAAATTCCTAAGCGTGTGGAAATCAGCGTTTTCGTGATTTATTCATTATGCGTATTAAAAGTGTAGCAAGTTTCCATCACTGACAAAGATATGCAAATAAGTCAAAGTCAAAATTCTTGTTAGCAAATAAGGCATAAAATAGAGTTATTTCCCATTTCCTGCACCACTTAGAGCCTATACAGGAAGGAAGGAAAATAAAAGGAAATTAATATTAATAAAAAATAAGAACTTTTATGAGGATAATGCAATTTTGTAACGCATTTAGTTTAGCTTTTTATACATTTTTTTTCTTACCTAGAAAATTGTTTAAAATATTTAAATGGAAAATAATGTCGATAAAATAAAATTTACGATCGAGTCTTGGTTAAATTTTCAAAGACTTTATATTTACAAGTACCGTAAAAGTTTTACTGGTCAAGTAAATAATAAAAAATAGAGAGAAAATTGGAGATGCCACAGAAAATTTAATAATTTCCTTGAAGAACCTCAAAATGTTCTAAAGGAAAATGAAAAAAGTTGGACGAAAATGATAGTTGACGTAGGATCGTCAACCTAATAACGAGTTTTGAAAAGAAGACGAAAACAACAGTAGGGCAACAGTACTTAAAAGTGTAGGGCAAGTTTTTCCTAATATTACGAAAAGCCGAAATCGATAACCCATATTATTAAAAATTAAAAGCTAACTTCACTTAATATAACACAGCTGTCACAAAAAATAAACAGACGATACAAAGTATATAAAAATTATATCTCTTTACTGGATTATAATTTTTTAATAAAAAATAAGAACCTTGAAAACTTGCGGTTTTCTAAAAAAAAGTGTATTGTGGAGCGTGCATGGAGCGTGCGGAAATCTATAAAGAAAACATAAGAAAATTAAGAGACAAAAATAAACTATTGGAAGCGCACTTGTGGATAGAGTGAAGAACGATAGCGTTAGGAATAAAGTGGAATCGATCGAAGAGAGAAGATTAAATTGGTATGGCCACGTGAAACAATTGGAACATAAGATGTAGCAATGCAAGGTTATGGTATCAGAAGCCAAAACAAAGAAGAAAGAAAAGAACATCTAACCGTACATATGAAACATTTGTTTAATATTTAGGAGAACAAGTCAGTATCAAGTTGAGCTTTGTTCCAGAAAAAAACGTAGGTATGATTACGTTTTTGTATTATTAAATATTATAAACAATGCTATCATCTTCATCATTTTCTTCATGGGTTATTTTGGTATTTGATTATTTGAAGGTTGGTATTTATAGATCTGTAGAGGGATTCTGCAGTTTTCCATTTTCTGAAGATGTTTCTCTCATTTTGTAGGTTATACGAGTATAAATTATAATTTGTTAATTATTATTCACACAACTTTAAATTGAAAACTACTAACATTGAAATGTTACAATATATTGATTTCACATTTAGCTCCTTTTTGCATCTTCATATATCTTCATTTTCAGTATTATAAGTGATTTCTGATTCAAATGTAACACAATATGCATTTTAACAGTTAAATTTATTGCATTTTGCCATTCCATTTGCTATTTTTATAAATTTATAATGGATTAATTATATTGATATGTAATAATACACACATCCTTATTTCACAAGCTAATCGATTAGAAAGTTTAGCGAATATAATTAAATATTGATGATCCTCGTAGGGCACACCAGCGTTGTATTTTCTCATTTCTTACGGTTTTACAACTATTAATAACTAAGAAGCTGCATAGAACATTTTACTTTATTTATATAGTAACAAACTTTGCACCTTTTTATCCTTTTTTTGAAAAAGGTAAATCATAATTAAAATAAAGCAAAATCGACTTTTGGTCACGTGACTTATTACGTGCCTGTCACTAATCTGATGTCATTTAAGGCCATTTTACATGTCGATATGAAATAGATTTGAGATTACAAAATAAAGCAGATATGTTACATAAGACTATGTTTTTCTGTGACCTTTTATATTTGAATTTAAATTTGCCAAAAAAAGCTGACTATCAGATTTTTATTCTATTCTATTTTATGTCAGAAAAAAACCCTTTTTGTGCATGTAGTACACAGTTATATCCACAGATTCTACCCCGTGTAGGTACAATAATAATTTTATATAAATAAACATTTACTCAATCCTTTTCTACCGGTAAAGAGTTGAAAGAAACCACAATGTTATCCTTTTAAAACTGGAATCAGTCACTCCGAAGATCAATAAACAGAGTTGATTGATAACGAAGACGGATACCACAATATAGCTACACAGAATAACAATAGCACAAATACAAATGTAACAAATCTATTAAGAAACATGAATAGGCAACCAACGAAGGCGTTTCATCTTTAAATTAAAGTCAGATTCTTCTTAGTTGAATAATTTTTCAAAGAGTAATCAAGAAATATAAGCTACACTTGATTACATTTGTGACTTCAATTCGTCTACAAAAAAACAATCTTCGAAATTCAATAATGCTACGTCATTTTAATCTCCAATCAATGACGTAACGTCTAAGTTTGAAGATTTACACTATACTTAAATTCAATTTTTCAAAAAAAACCTCAAATTAAATTTTAGTAATAATAACTACTTATTTAATTATCCTTAAGGAGAAGTTTTATTTTGTATAGGTACGGTGATATCACCACCCCATGTAATTAATTTAAATTTATTTCATCTACCTATAAACAATTTTTAGATATGGGTGCAAAATTAAAACAATTTGCGACAAGGGTGGAAAACAAGTGACATTAACCAGAAGTAACTAGAAGTTAAATTAAATTAGAAATTTAATTCATATTTGACAAAATTGAATAGAAGTAAGAGTAACACAATTTTACAATATGTAAATAACTAATTTACGTAAATTAAAATGTAAGCAAATTGTAAGGCACACTTTTCCTACGAGTATTACGACATTTAATTAAGGACAATTTTTCTGAATAAAAAAGCTAAAATTTTAATCAAAATTTGCTACTTAATATATTTTTTGAAAAGACCGACTAATTGCCTAAGGGAAATTATTTGTAAAATAATTTTAGTACAGTATTGGTGTTAATTAAATTTTAATAGTAATTACTAAATGCTAAAGTGGACAAAATGTCGAAAACTTATGTGCTATTAACATACCCTTACAAGTTTAACTGCGAAACTGAATTTAATTTTAATTTACAAATGTAAAAGTTATGTGTTAGCAAGTCATTTATAATTACACCCAGCACGTTTTTATTGTTGTGTATTTCTCAACTACTCTAATTTATTTGCGACTATTTATCTTTTATATTTATCCAACTGATTACCTACTTAACCAATTATTTATTATTCTTTTCATTATTCTTTTAACAGTGATGAACTGGCATACAAATTTTGATGAAGAAGAAAATTTTTGTCAAATTTTTTTTTAAATATTACAAAAACCAATTAAATTGAAGTACGGAGGGATAATTTAATTTGATTTTTTCTTATATTATTCCTTCTATCAACAATTAAGTATAATTACTAATCCCTATATAAACAGTGCAATGGTCAAATTAACTTATCACAAAGGCAGAGATGCTAGACAATTAATGGTATAAACAAAGAGAATTAATGATAAAGTTAATTGCAAATATTTTACCACATTAAATAAATCATTAACCATTTGTATATTATTTTATCTGTACCTATGTATAATTTATTTTAAATAGAGTTGATTTAGGCTTTGACTTTTATTCTTCAAGGGATTTGACAATTGAAACTAATGATTATAAAATTATCTATAGCCCAGCCGCTTCGACGTCGTTTGTTGTCTTACTTACCAAAAATATATTTACAATTTTGAATCACAATACAAAAACGTTTTAGGAAAAACTAGTAGGAAAATTTAAACAAATTGGCCAAACGAAAAAAAAATTGTATGCTTGTATAGCATTCTTCGTAAGATTTTCAAAGCTAAATGTTTTTTTATAAGGAGTAAGTTTGTTTTACATTTGGATAAAATAAAATAATTTATTTTAATTAAATATCAAATCGCATGCCTAAGCGTTATTCATAACCATGAGCTGTGGCACAATTATTTAGTAATTTTAATTATCGTAATTAAGAGAAAAGCAGAACAAAATTGCTGGCTTTGTCCCTATTTGCATCATTAGGACATTTGAAAAATATGCTTTTATCACAGAAGTTTTTTTCATTAGAGAGACGTCAAATGTAATAGAGCGTATCGAAAACACATGATTTCTGTGATTCGATCCATGTTCAGTATGAAGTCAAAGTTACATAAAACTAATCATCTCAACACGTACGAGGTTTTCAGTAAATTTTCTGAACTACATATTTCTAGATTACACATCCTAAAAAAATGTTAATTGGATTGAATTGTCATGATAATGATCAAAAAGCACAAGCGGATAAAATATTAAATGATTTTCAGTTTTAAATTTTTCAGCAGCTTTAAGACGACCGACCAACCTGTGCAAAATAATTAACCACATTCTCCACGTGGCCACTCCGTCCCTGCCCATTAAACTTTTTTATACACCTAATTTAATTGCTTAATTTGCAAACACTAAGCACCTATAGAGAAATCTCGATTGACATCAATTACCAAACTTAATACAATTCAGTGCTTTTCGAAAAGATTTTTACGTGATTCGTGTATAAATCTATTCGACCGGTCAATACAGTAGAGTGAAGATGGACTAATAAATTAGTCGCAATCATCAGCCGACTACCGTAAGCTTTTGTGCATAACTTCGAATCAAAGCTTTTTCGTAACTCATTTGCACACAAAAATATCAATTTTGATCAACTATTTTCAACAATTTGAATGAAAAGCAAAAAGGAAATTCGTTATTATTGTGTTTCCGAATTTCTAACATAAAATTGTGTATCGAAGCATATTAGTAAAAATATGTATTTGCATGATAAAAAATCAATAAAAGCGGTGATTTTGTTTACGGGCGCGTCTTTCGAATATGGGCAGAGGAAGTAAAATAGAGCAGTTTCCTTAGTCAAGCTTCAGAGCTGCATTCAGAGCTTGGTTTCCATGCCAACAACGAGCGATTTTAAAGTGTGACGTCATGTAATACTGCACATTTCGTTATTTAGATCAAATGATGACGTCGGCGTTGGTGTTATTTTTAGAACGAGCTTTTAAAATTTAATTTATTTTTAATTAAAATTTTTAAAAAAGGTAAAACGAAAAATCCTAACAATGGGGACTGTTGTTCACAAACGAAGGAAAATCCTCAAACACGAAAATCATAACACATAGAAAGTCATAATTCCGTAGTCCCGAGTTAAGGCGTCGCTTGGAAGCTTTGTACTTCACACAAAGCTTTAAGCGAGGTCATGTAAGTTACCGGTACTCATGCGTAACCACATGGGATAGTCATTAAAACTTGCCTTTATAAAAAGCTTCTTACATAACTTAAAGGATTTAAAACCTCTTTTTGTGATTAAAAGTTAATTAATGAGTGAGTGGAGGGGAATTTCCTAAAATTTTGTTTTTCAAAATTCGCTACGATAGTACTAAAGATTAATTATTTGTTAAGGTTGCGTGGATCAATTCATTTTAATTTGACATGAGGATACTAACGAACGCTACTGCTTAATCTGATAATATTGCAGGCATTCAATGCTTTGATAACGTTATAATTACTATGCCCAAGAGTACATTAGCCCATTAATAAGATTAAGTCAGACGCTTATGTTTTTGCAATAGCACTAATAATAACCCCGATGATAATGCTGTTGAAATTTGAGATTTTAATTTATTACGGTAACCTCCGCAGATCAATAGTAACGGGAACTCCTTTAGTAATTAAAAAGAAAATTTTCTAATTTAAACTCACGAGGATCGTTCTGCCTTAATGGTAGGTGGTTTGAACTTGAAGGGTTTTACTCAAATTGAACAAATTAATTTGTGGGATTTGTAGCCCCCAAGTCGTTACCAACTCCACCAAAGGGAATTAGCATCAGGTGATAGAATTATTTAAGTCTTCCCAAATTTTGCTCAAAATTCAAAACTAAACGTGCAAAAACGAAATAATTGACAAAGGCTGTTTTAACTCACTTGTCACCGTCAACTTTTATGTAGAAACGAAATAATGAAAGTTTTTGTGACGTCAGCAAAAATGGGATCAATGCCCGGACGGAAGAAATAAGGAAATACGTTAAAAAATACAAACCACCGCTGTTGTATCGCTTGCCTAATGGAAGAAAAAGGAAAAACGTGTGAAATGCGAGAGGATGAATTTTGCACTCAAGGTGCAAAATACCTTGAAGGATTTTGAGATACAAACACGAGGATGTTTTAAAAGATAAATAAAATATTATATACACAATGGCTAAGAAGCAGACGTAACAAAAAAAAACCAACAAAAATAGGGGAAGAAATGTGCTAATTCGTGTTTTCAAATTTTATTCTATTTTTATAAAATCTTAAATTTAATTAAACAATTTAAGACTAACTTGACTAAGAATTTAGAAGGAAAACAAAATAATTATAACTTTTCTTATCTTGATTATACAAATACATAACTACGCAAGTTTACCATTGTTTGGTTAGATATGGAGGTTTTGTTATTCTTGTGTAGTCAACGGGAAAACTAAACTATAATTCTACACAAAAAATTATATTCAAGTTAATTAACAAATTTTCTTTTTCAAATTCTAGTTTATTTATTTTCTAGGAAATTGCTAACAGGAAATTAATTAAACTTTCTTCTGAACTTTATCAGCATGCAAAATAGATTCGTTCGTCTAAGGAGGAGGAAAGTGCAGAAGTCTAGACTGCAGAATAAAGATTTATGGAAAAGAGTCATCCTTTGCATATGTAAAAATCGTCAGAAAAGAAATGTAGTAATTTAAACATAACAATTCATCGAATTAATTAATTAAGTGCAGCAATTAATTAACAGGATCTGTGTTGATCTACTGGTAGAGTCAGCAACGATTTATTACTCTAAAAGTTTCCCTTCTGATAATATTAGTCACCCCTGTAGTCGAGTTATCGAGACCTGTGTGGATTTATCACTTTGAGAAGGACCAATCATGGATTATTCCATCCAAAGCAGAAAGTCACTATTACCGTAATTATTATTTAAACAAAGATATTTTTTTTTTGAAAATTCTGAAAAAAATAATGAATTTGGGGATTTTCTTTATGGAAGGTTATTCAAGATTGTAGCCCTTCAATTAACGCCGTTACTTTTAATATAACCAGATAATCATCATTCTCAATAAAATAAACAAGTCCTTTTTTCAGCTTTACACGGAGTTAGTTAGTTTTGTCGTCAGTATGACAAGAATAACTATTATTACGGTTACCCAGTTAGTGTTACCGTTAAAAATTTAACGATTTTTAAAAAATTGAAATCCTCGGTTAAAATCATAGTTTATGTATTTAGTTATATCTAATTTTCAATTAAATTTTTCAAAGCACAAGCCCCTGTTAAGTTAATACATACGTAGTGGAAATGCGATTAACAGTTTCAATTTAATTAAATCTATCAGCTTACCTTTGTAATTATGTACACATAACATTACCAATTTTAAAACTAAAGTTTTACCTGATATGATAAAACACCTTTATACAAGACTGCATAAGTTATAAATCATACAAAATATAACTTTTTTTTTCTTATTTTGTAACGCAGTTAACATTAACAATTTTAAAATCTGAAATTTAACTTCACCTCATATTTTTACAGCATATGTTGCTGTTGGGTTAACACAGCTAAAGACTTTCATTCTGTTAAATGTAGATAAGTTTCCTTCATTTCTATTCTTTTGCAATTACCTCTTTGAATTTTTTTATGGTAATTTTCAAGCATTAATTCTTGAGCAACCTCGGGCACATACAGATCTTCGGTTAAAGGCGTTAGTTTAATGCAGTAATGAAATTTTTATTATTATGCAGTTCAGATTCTCTCTCTTTCTTCTTCGAATATAGCCTTTTCAATTTGTAAAACTAAAATATTTCCTGTTTTGTTCTTTAATGCATTGCACAGAGCAGAAGGCATTTGGTTAACTTCGTTAGCTGAATGCAATTAAAAACTTTTGTTTAATTAATGGATTTAAATCAGTTTTTCTCTATCTCACTATCTTAAAGTTAGCATTGTAAGCGATTTAAAAACTGAAATACTGCCTGCTCTTACTCAAATAGCATAGTAAAATATTTTATATATCCGTGGTTAAATCCGTTAGTTTGATATAGTTAAAGATTTAAGTTAAGTTGAATGTGTTTAGATCAGCTTTTTATCGTCGTCAATTTTAAGAACTAAAATATTCGTTCATCTTTTCTTTAGTGGTATTGTACAGCACCCTATAGAGTATGAAAGATTTCTTCTATTAAAACTGTTAGTTTAACTCAATTAAAAACTTTGGTTTAATTTGATATGTGCAGATAAGCTGTTCATCCTTCCTACTTTCTTACAATTAGCAGGATATATCTTAACGCTAAAATATTCATAGTAATAAACGTTCTAATGTAACCTACACCTCAAGTTAAAACCGTTAGTCTAAACGTAAGTGTTATCAATTTTAGTTACATATAATTGCATATTCTCTAGCAGAACATCGTGGTATATTTTAACGATGGAATTTGGTTTAAATTTTTTTTTGTGGCGATATATTGCAATATGCAACATCATTTACGGTATAAAGCATAATATATTTAATTAAAGACGTAAATTTGACGTAATTTAATAATTAAATTTGTTCAGATCATCTTTTATTTTTACTTCCTTAGTTAGAATAATTATCATTTGTAAAACATGATTAAAACCAAACAACTTGAGCATATTATGTTATTCTTAGTTAAAGCAGTTAATTCAATATGATTGAAGTAATTCATTTAGTTAAATGTATTCCCATCAGCTTTCTCTACCTTTTACTATCACATAGTATTAAAAAAAACTAATTTTTTTTGTTTTGCTCTATACGTAATATTATATTAAAAATGTATAACTAATTTTAATACCGTTCTTTAACCATTCAAAAGTCGTCAAACAAAAGTTAACATTACTTAAACTTAGATAGGTGTAAGAGCTAAAAATAATCTCGAACGCTACAGTTTGTCCTTCTGTGCAATTAATTGTTTATAGATGAACTTTTTTTAAATATTTTAATTGAATACAAATTTACACATACTGTAGGAAAAACTTACTGCTGTTGTGGCAAAATACACATAACTTCACTTACAAACCATTAACATTATAAATTAGAAGCATAACTTAACTACACATAATTTACTTAACTTCACTTACGAACCGTCCCTAACGTCGTTAGCCTAACTGCATATTTAGCATGTTTAAACATTAAATTGTCAAGATATATTCAAAATCATTCTGACGATCAACTCGGTATAAACCAAAGTATGTAAACCAACAGTAGGAGAAGGTAGGGCAAGTTGGAGCCATTGCATAAGATGAGGTATCGCTGTTATTTACTATCTGCAAATACTTAGCAGTGGTTACATAAAAACCCTATTTACGTACACTGACTTCATATTATTCGTCTTTTAAGTCTTATTCCGGTATATGAAGAAGTAAAAATTTGTATTAAAAAAATAGAGAAAATAAAAAATAAATATTTTACTTATTATTAATAGTTACTTTAATATAAAACATATAATTGTAAATTGACACCAAGCAAAAGACAAATTAAACAAATATAAACATTTACATTAGTAATATTGAGGTTATCTGTGAAATATGGAATATAAACTGCTAGGCAAAATAATATACATCTTACAAAATAATTACTATAATATAATATCAGAGCAGAATCTAATAATAATTATTACAAATATTTTGTCTTAAGTTGCTTGAAATAGTAATTGGTTTTAATTTATTTAATATGTCATCAGTTAGTGCCAGTTGAATTGTATAATCCAAAATTTCACAAAAAGTGTGCCAACTTATCCCTTTCTCTTCCTCGTTATAAACCTACTATTGTTAATAATTTAATAATCTTAAGCTAAAACTGCCACTCTAATATATTAATTCTCTTAATTTATTTTAATGAATTCTATTATCTATTTCCATTTTAACAAATCGAGGCATTTCTTAAATTTTTATTTAATTCCGGCATTGGTCGTTACACCGAACCGCAACCTAGCTAATAAATCGTTAGTTGCGAACATGGATTTTAAAAATTTAGAATTTTTACCCAACTGAGTTTTTATTGCTCCTCCGAACTACAATTTCACCATGATCTTTTTGAAATTGAGAAACCTGAACGAGAAACCGTACTTGAAGATAAATAATTCTTTTATGATTGAAAATTTTTGTACCGAAAAAATAACAAAATCAGTTGAAAAAATAAAAAATGGTGAGTTGTTGTTTTTTGCTCGTTCTATCAGGAAATACTTGTTAAAGAAAAACATATTTTTAGTACCTAGTTCATATAATTTTATGTACGTGATAAAATTAGTCGTTTTTCTACAGCGGGGGAAAGCGCACGAGAAAATGAAATTTACAGCATTTAATTTAAATTTTTTTTAACGAACCCTCATCCTTAACTTAATTTTTTATTAATGTACTTATAATTTTTGAGTCTTATTGTTCTCTCAAGAAAGCGTTTAATATATTAGGTATTCTTTTAAAAACAATGGAAATAAAACTTCATTTCTTTGCAGCTTTTATTGTTAGACATAATCGCTTACTTTTTTGCAGCGTCAGAATAGGACCTACTTTTTTGTTTTATTAAATTAATGTGGTTTTACTTTCGGTGAAATATTTCTGTGGTGTATTGGATACAATTTGCGCTTAATTAATTATTAACAATTTGCTTACACGTGTTCAACAATCTACAATGTACATTCATTGAGTGTGTTCTGATTTTGCTAATCAGATTAAGGAGAGGGAATACGATTAGCTGGAATACCGTTTATTTGAATACGCTTTGTTGGACTTGCAAACGATAAGTTCCAAACTCATTTACTAAGTTATCGCAGTATGTAGTTGTAGTATTGATTTATTTTTGCTAATAGGTTTAATAATAATTAATTAATTATTTTTACTTTAGGACGCTCGACGAGCGTCCAGAAAACTTATAAAGCACCCTGTCACAATATCATATCAAATTTTAGTTTTATGTCGGTTCATAACTCCAATAATGTAATATTTTTCTAAAAATAAACAAAATATCACATACATTTTTAAGTGCACAGATATTGTTTGTAGCATATGGTCCCGCCATAACTTTTTATTGAGACAAATATAATATTGAACATATAAAAAAATAGTGGGTATGTGAACCAAGCTTTGGTTGAATGTCAGACAATAAGTGTCGCTAGCATTATAGAGTTAGTAAGGGTTTCCACTTTCTCACCTCGGTTTTTATGGCAAGTGCTTTTGCATACCGCTATTTTGAAGGTACCATTTTGAAACCCTGCAAATTTACTAACCCCTAGTAATTTTAACGCAAAGACGTTAAATCATTTTACATTTTCCTATAGCTAGCTTTAAAAGGAGCGTTTATTTACTTGTTTTGTTTTTGAGCAATTAAAATGCGAAATAATATACCTTATTTACAAAGGGTGGGTATGCATAAAACCATTTGCATTGTAACGATCTTACATAAAAGATTTACATAATAATAGGCTACCTACAACAACATTGGGAACTTACAAGTGTAAACTTTAAATTAACAGCTTGTCTTAACTAACAAAACTTGGTTAAATTGAAAATTTTGAACCGTTATGCTATACTTAACTTTGCTCAGTTTCAAACTTTTATTTACACGAATTGTTTCTACCAAACAAAAAACGTTTAAAATTTACTTTAAGTTTTTCCTGATGAGAAAGCTACCACCATGCAGCGAGGTGGCCTGGTGTGTATTTTTATGATTTATTATCCTCTACAGTCCACACGCCGCCACACGACGTCAACGATGTCATTACTTATTTACTTTTCCATGTCTACAATTCTAAAAATACGCCGACGAAATATTGAAAGAAAATCAAATTTAAAGCTAAAGCTACGTCTTCAATACTTTTTGTTTTTCCCATAATTTAAATTTAATAACGAATTGTTCAACTTATTTATTTGTGCGCTGTGTGCTGCAATTTATTTTTAAAGTAGGAACAGTACAAAGTACGTGACGAGAAACTGAATTTTTACTCACCAACTACTACTTTGAGTTCTAACATTTCATTATCCTAATTGGACTATGTAGAACGAAAAATAATGAATTTTAATTTGTTTTCAGATCTTATTCGGCGCCTTTCAAGCTTTTCGGATTTTTTGCATAATTTTGCTGCATTTACCAACATAAAGAAAACTCTCTCTACAATTTGCTTACTTCACTTTTAGCTTTATTTACTTAACCCGACAGGATATTTTCTTACTTTGAATATTTACTTTTATTAAAAGGCGAGACACTGACTTTAAGAGTCTCTTTTGTTTGCTAATTTGCAAGGTAAAAAAATCGTTCACATGGAGAATAGTTATTTCAAATCTTCCATTAATAATTATTATTCTACATTATAATACAACACAACAAATCTTTTTGTGAAAATCACTTTAGTGGAAACTTTTTACTATACTTTTCTTCATGGAAAATCCTTTCATTTTCACATGTTAATCAAATTTTGGTAACTACAACATAATGAGTTAACCTATCCCAATGCTTCAAACATACCGCACGTTCCTGAATATTTTATTCTCCAGCTCATTCAACTTTCTCTCAGTAACCTTTGACATATCTAATTAAATATAGAGAAAGCCCGTTTGCCCTATAATTTTTGAACAACTTTTCGGGTAGACCCACTTTCCTCAGCTATCCAAGAGCTGCTGTTAACAGCTGTTTTTTCTTGCTAAAATAACAAAATGTTTTTTCTCCTCGTTGCTTCTAACTCAATTAGTAAATTGTAGAAAAATCCCATACCTGCCATTACTACTGTAACATTTTGTTTATACACCATTAAAATTAAAGGTTTTGTTGACAAAGGCCTCACTCAAAAGAAATTTATGTTTGCGTTACTAATGTATGTGTAAAAAGCATGTAAGTTATGCTTTATAAATGCGCACATTTGTTATCTGATAACATAATAACCAGCTTTAACACGAAACTTTCATAATAAAAACATTTGTAATATTTTTTGTTTAATGGATATAATAAAAAGTTTATCTAATAACCAATAAAAAATATGGCAATGGCTTAACACATATTTTAATATTGTTTTTGCAATAACAAAGTAATTTTTCTGTTTAGTAGGTACAAAGTGCTTCACACTTAAAAGAGATGAAAGCTTGCATTATTTTTAGAATTTTGTAAAGTGGGATCTTTGCAGGTCGGATTTATGAGGTATTGTAATACGAAAATTAATATCGGAAGCTAAAAATTATTTTCGATGTTTAATTTTTTGGTTTTTAGCATACAGATTACAAGCATAGTTAGACATTTTGCCAATATAAAATTTTCGTTTAACTTGAACATAAAAATAGTTATCAATATTGAGGAAAACTGAAGTTTTATAACTATAATGCTCTTTACTTTGTTATAGGAATGGTTTGAAAGAGTTGTAGCATTATTTGAGCTATAAGGCTTTAAGCTAAATTAGTTGATTTCCTAGGTTATTTAATTTTTGAACCACTAGAAATGAATTCTTTGAAAAGACGGCTATAAAACAGTTTTCATTACGTCTAGCAAAAAGAAAGCCAACTTTGGCTGTCACAGATCTGCTCCACTACCATTATACCTTATGATCCCAATTACAACTTCATGATTTGAAAACTTAAAAACTTTTCATTCAGCCAAATTGGAGAAAATTGATTTTGAAGAACAAAAATTGTAAGTAATTACAAACATCGTGAATAATATTTTATAACGTAACTTTATGCATTACGATTATTAAACCAATTTGTTCTTATAAAAATTACATGGTTAATCTTGACATAATTCACATGCAATTTATACAGTAATCATACGAATTTGTTCTTCAAAATTGACTGAATTAGTTGTTAAATTTTCACCTAATATAGTACTAATTATGACGAAAATGTATATTAAAAATGGCGCAAATAGAGAACGTAAGTGTTAGGCTTTGCTTGTAAGATGGACCTGCGTATTGATTTGATAGTACAAAGCAAGGTCCTGTGATGCGCTCAAGAATAAGTAAATTTCTTAAATTTGTTTAGGGTGAATTAAACAATGTAAAATTTTTTGTGCTTTTCTTCTCTTCTGATTTCTCCTGATTTATACTCATCTGAAATCAAAAAACCCAAAAATATTTGTAATCGGGAATATTCTCATTATGGTTTGAACTCACTTTATTGCAAAAAAATACCTAGAATAAACTGGCGCCTTGTTAAAAGTAATAATTGTATTTTTAACTTATGACTTTTTCTTTACTTTGAAGACCTAAACAATATAAATAAAATTAGAAAATTTAACTACGAATCGAATAAGTCTGAAAGATAAACAAAATTTATTAATTAATTTTTGAAGTATCGTGGGTGGAAAATGTAGTTTTTCAGCAAACGTGTATAAAGTTTTTGGTAGGTATAATTTTCACGTGGATTGGAATAAAAATTTGAAACTAATTACAGTTCAGTTGGTAGAGTATTTAATTACAAATGGAACAAGTCAAAAATGAATAAAATTCGTTGATGAGTTTTGGAATTACCTTGAGAAATTATTTGAAAAATATAATTTTATTGTACATTCTCAATATTTAAAAAAAAATCTTAGACGTACTAGAGAAAATTTTTAAGTTCACGAAATGTGATAGAAGGAAACGAATTTTTTTTAAGGATTATCTCTGCGAATATAATAGAATTTACTTATACTACTTATACTTTTGTATATAAAATCCACATTTACTGTGATTCATAATGACTCTCAAAATGCCTTCCAAAAAGTTATTTTTTCAAATTTTAAACTAAAAAAATTTAGATTATAGGTACGGTAGGTGATCACTGATTAATATCGTGGAAACCTCATAGCGTCTAGGCACTCATAGCAATTCTCTCTTTAGGAACAGGTGCATTGTCTTATAGTAATAACAATACACATATGTATGATCAATTTTTATCTTCTATTTAATTTAATTTCTTCTTTTAGGCCACCTAAACTATCAGCGTAGTATGTGCGTACTATAGTGGTACGTTTACTTTTATAATAGCTCAAAAAAAAATTTCAAAATGTTGAAGCCATGCCAGCTTTCTAGAAGAAACAGCTTCTTTAAATATCTTTGGTGGTGGACCACCCTTTGAATACCACACTGCATAAACTCTTGCTTAGTATCGTGATCATCGTCATACATCTTTAAAGACTTCTTGTAAAATTCAAGAAGGTGTTGTTTTTATGTAGTTTAAACGCTCTTGAAGTAACCCTTGACACCCAAATGATTATTTATAATCTACAAAATAAAATTTTATAACTATAATAATATAAGTCAAAAGATCCGGAGAATTTCTTCTTGAATTTTTTTTGAGAAAATATCTAACAGAATCTTAATTTTGTGTTTTTAAAGTGTAGTTTCCATTTTACTCGCCTCTTACCATTTTGCAATCATTCGTGGCCAGAAATTATCTTTTGAATATAACTTTGAAGTACATCCTCTTTCACAAAAAAAAAATAATAACCTCTTTATTTAAAGAGAACATATTTTGTACAAAACCACTTCATAAATTTCTGCGAATAACGAGCATTGAAGTTACACCGCAGGCTAGCCAGCTTATTCAATATCAAAGAATTCGATTAGTTCCACTCCACAATATTAATAAGATATAAAAGTACTTCGTTTAATACGGCTCAAAAGGAATACCAACCGAATAAGCGTGTCCGTAGGTCTGCCCTATGATGCTAACACAACAAACACGTAAATTATTGCAACTTTAATCCCAGTTTTTATACAAATCATGTAAAACTTTTACAGACATTTTCTACAAATTATGCATAATTTATTATAAACGTAACTTGTCGTTAAAAGCGAAAGTTGATATGTATTAATAAATTGTCAGTTACAATATTTCAAGACAAAATTTTTCTAAGTAGTAATTTAAGACCAAGAGGTAATGATGCGTAGTAATAATTGTGTTTAAATCCTGTAGTTCTTTTTAATTCCGCTTTATGTCGGTTCAGGATGTTGATGAAAAAGTGAGTAGCCAGACATCCTTAACCCGTAGCTCCCCGACTGAAACAACATACATTTTGTAAGCGTTTAAATTCAATTCAAACTTTTCGACTATATTTGATTCTCGAAAAACAAAAAATTTAATGCATATTTGTACAGAAAATACGCAAATGAGTAAGAAAATTAATTTTTGTTAACAAGTCGGTGTAATTATAAAGAAAAAATTTTAATGATATCTTTTGTTTTAGGTAAGCCAGTTATTAATTTGATCGTTGGAGGATAATCTACTAAAATTGGACTGTAAGTACTTTTTTATTAGGGCATGGTTTTCATTTTGGAAGCTTTCGGATCTCAATTTAATATAAAAAAATTGTAATTTTCTTATTACGTAAAAGTTTTGAGTTTGAAATAAATGAGTGTCGTGTAAGTAAAGTTGACATCTTATTTGTTTACTTTGGTTGAGATTTGAAATGTAATCATTTAGTAGTGAAAAAAGTGACATATACGACACCTTAAAATCATCCCCTGCAGATTTTCTCATTTTAAATAGGTCAGAGTTAAACTCCGAGATAGCCAAGTGTGACAAATGCGACGAGTCGGAGTAACGTGTATTTGCCAGGAGGGTGCTAGGGTAATAGGTTGGGGAATTGGGAAACGGTGCGGGAATTGGGGACTCGAGGGAAAGTAAACTAAGGCGCGGCTCCACCGACCGGCTGCTAAGATACCGATGAACAGCTTGTCAGGGGCCACGCAATTTCGAGATAATTTTGTTTTCATTATTATATTCAAATATTGATTATTGTGTAGAGTATTTAATTACGCATCAGGATAACAAAATGCAACTTCAAACATTTTGTTAAGTTTGCAAAACCACCAACAATTTACTTCATCGATGAAACTTTGAAATAAGTTACTTAGTTTAACGGGCAATAAATCTAGTTAATGGGTCATCTCTTAATTACACATTCGTTTGCTTTTATGGTGTGTGATGTAATTTAGTTATATTTCTGCTTTAATCTCAATTATTAATATTTATCGTCGTTAATAAACTTTGACAAAATAACCCTTCCTCGTCACCGTCATCCTCGCCCTCGACATGTAAAAACTAAAACTTAATAAGCTCAATTTATTTTAAAATTCTGCATCCTTTAACGTGCACCGAGGTCCCAAAGTTAAAACAAATGAAATAACTAGATTACGCTGTACTACGCTTAAGCAGGCTGGTCGTTTGAATTAGATTTCCGGGGAAGCCCCCTCTAGTGCCCATTTAGGAAATTACATCCACAAGCAAAATTAAAATATTATTCTTCTTGCAATAATTCCCCGGAAAAGCAAATCGGGTGTTCGATTAGTCTGCAGACTTTTAAATCTTAGTTTAAATTTCTCACGATGCAAATGAGAAAACGTTCACCAATCCACATGTTTTGCTTAAATGCGAAACGGAATTTATTGGATTTTTGCCAAATCAAAAATTGTAGTTAGTGTATCTCGTAAACCGTAAAGGATGAGTTTATAAATCGGAAACTAAAAATTTCCAGACTCGGAACGATCGTTTGGAAGAAGCTTTCTCATACAAGGTCAGCGCTTAGTGTTTTCCATTAAAAGGCATAATTTTTCTATACAACCCCTTTTATATTCATTTTTATGGAGGACAGCAGCCGCGGCCCTTCTAGCCGTTTGCTGCTTTCCATAAATTATCTATCTGTCAAGATTAACCTTGCAATCGAACTTCTCAACTGTAATTATTATTAATCGATTGCGATCTCGGTGTTCCAGTACAAGTTTTATAAATCTATGGAGAAGCCATCTCATGAGCTTTCATTGATAAGATCAATAATTAATAAATTTGGTTTCATTTTTACCATAGCAAGTTAAAAACATTTTTAAAGTTTTTTAAATAACTAAAATTTGACATTAAACAACTGAGATATTGGATTACCAACTTGCATTTTAAATATTTTTAAAAAGAAAAACTTTAAACGAGATCCCCAGTTTTTTATATGGATTTATTATTAGTCAATTATAGCAAGATCTATTTGCATTAAGTTGATGGAAATATAACTTGATAATGATTGGCGGGGCGTCAAACGACGAACTATTGAGTTATGCTTTCCTTCGGGCAATTTCCTCTCGTTGACAAGATAATAATATCGAAAATGTGTTTTATTATATTTTTCTGGAAATATTTTTAAAGGTTACCTCAAAATTTCAATTTTGCCGTCCGTAATCGATTTAATTGCTATTTCTAACCGCTGAAATAGTATGTAATGTAATGACGTCATAAAATCAATCATTTGATGGTCCAATCGGCTTGGACCAACATAACTCAATTAAGTCCTTAATTGCAGACAGCCTTTACCCTTCCATTTATTATATAGGTAGCTTTACAAACAATAATGCTCAAATTACATATTCATGCATAAAGCGATCAATTTAATATTCACATAGTTTAATGTTATCGGTTCAGATTAAGAATCAATTTTAACTCAATCTCAGTTTGGACCTCGGTTGTGTTGTATTTCATGGACAACAAGAGGAGTTTGTGTTGGTGGTCTAGAGGGTTTTTGGATAATGTTGTAGCCTGATTGCACGTACAAAATTTACAATTAATCAAACGACAATTGAGACTTTCAACAAATATGAAAAGTAAAATTAAGATACTTCTGAAAGTAAAAATTTATATTTTTAATATTATAATTATTAACTCATTTGTGTACATTTCTATTATTGCAAATGAGTAGGTACTAATAAGTAGAACCTTGTTAAAAGGTTTATCCTTTCTAATCATTTAAAAGGAAACTCCATTAGAATATTGTATATTATTCAGGAGTTTTCACTGATTACATCAGATCCCCATTTTAATTATTATCTTCAAAGTTAGCTGTTTCCGGAATTGGGATATTTGGTATATTTTTGTTATGTATTGAAGAAAAGTTTGAGGTGAAGTCAAACCACTGCTTCGATGATTTGCAATGCAGGAATGAACAGACTAACTGGGGTTGGAGTTCTCCCTTGAATAAAAAAAAACTAATGGGTTCTCTCTACGTTATGATACAGTAGATTATCTGGCAGATATCTAAAAAAGAATAATTTGCACTCAAACTAGTTTTCTAAAATAAAACACGAAGATAAGCAAAAGTTAGCTTTATTTGTAAAGCAAAAGTAAGGAACATTGGTTGATATATTGAACACCAAAGTTAAGTATAGGATCAATTAGAAAACAAGTAAAATTGAGAATAACTTTAAAGGTTACCTCAAGACTATATAAACCAAAAGTAAAAATAGCAATAGTATAACGTGGTTTCTGGATTTGGATTAGAAAAGTAAGGCAAAAATATAAAATAAAATTAATCACACTACTCGGTCTTTAGTTAAACATATGTAATTGTAACGAGACGGATGTTAAACAATAACTCAGATGTTATTTAAAAAGAGATCTTTAAAGCCTGAAAAGTTAGCTCAATAAGAGAATTGATCAAAAAGCTTAAGGAATTGTATTCAAGACAAATTTTGAATAAATAAAATGAAATTAATTTCAAACATGAGTATACAGAGAGGTACGAAATAAAAATACAACTTGAAATAAATATTTCTTCTTAAAACGATGTGAGAAATTCCGGAGAACCTAATTAAATAGAAATTTTTTTAATTATTTTATTTTTGATAAATTAATGTTGTATTTGTTATGAATTTTAAAGCACTATTTGTTAAAATTAATTTTATTTTAACTTTCAATTAAGATTTTTTTGAGTTGCGAACACTGAAGTTTCCTTTGAAAATTTTCGTTTTTTGATTTCATACTTTTTATTGCAGCTTTTTTGTGTTCTAATAATATAAGAAATATGGTTTTATCCTATAACCATTTTCACGTTTGATTTCGAAACCGTCTAATCCAAAGTTTGACAAGGTTATGCTAAAAGCGTTGCTAGTTTGGATATGAAATTTTTAATAATATATTTATGGAAATTAAGTGGTTAGAATTCTGTAATGTGGTTTTCTTTCATTTGCATTAATCCTTAAATGGATGAAACGTTAGTAGTGGATTAAATTTCGGATGAGAAAACATGAAACCAAACCAAGTCGACGTGTTTCCTTTTCCCGTATGGAGCTTTAGTTTTTCACAATTTTGTGCAACGATTTAAATTTTGATCAAAATAAAAACGATTATTTCTTACAGATGCAGTAATTTTGAGTTTTTAATTAAAAACAAAGCTGTTAAATATGCAGTGTTTCTACGAGTAGTAGAAAATTTGCTATAGATTTTACAAACGACTTTATAAATTTTCATCAGATGCTTAAAAAAGCTTTTAGCGTTTCTCAGGTAATTGGGTACAAATGTGCTAAAACTATTCCGTTTTCCTTTTTTTTTTGTTGTATTTCAGCAAGTTGTGTAATCATGGTAATAACATCAGGTTTTAGTTAAAATATTTTGTTTGCTTTTTGAATAATGCATAACACCAACAAGGTAGCAGGTATTTTTTTCAATTTGTGTATTTTTTTAACCGAAAAGTACATTATAAATTTTGAACGATATTAAAATGTAGTTTGTTTATATAAGAAATTGGAAAAGTTATAAATAAATTTTTGTTTTAAATTTTTCTATTAAAGTGAAAAACCGACGGTGTCGGTTTTCATAAATATGAAAGTTTAAGGTAATGGATATTTAATAAAAAAATTGAAAATAGTTGTAATCAAATTTGAAAAAAAAGGTCTAATATTTACCCACAGGATAAGTCGCGAAAGAAAAATGGCCACAATTTGTCGCTTAGCCGTTAACTAGCCTGTGGCTACGCACGGACATATGTATTTATTACACCCTTTATTTGTCGTATTATTCCTTTTATTTTATTTCATTTCATAAAATTTTATGTGTTTTTCTTCCTGCAAAATTTTCTAAATCGCTAATGTCATTTCGTAACACGAAAACATACAACTTTTTTTTAACATTTTAATTAACTTGAATTCACGTGTGCACCATTACGTCAGATGCAATGCACTAATCATGCTATTTCAATTACCAAAGTTTAATTTTATTTTGTTTTCGCAATTAAATTAACCTCGGGATATTTAGTTAACATTGCTTTGGAGCTGGAAAATGATTTTCAAAAGATTCTGCCAGCTGTCATAGTTGGTAATCGGGAGACAGTCAAAGCTGCGCAGAAACTACAAAAAACATGAAAAAATATAGCCCTGCTGATGGGGTGGAATACAAATTGTTTTGGCTAATAATTAGTATCAAAATAAGACTTTCATAATCTACGTTAATTATTATAGATTATTGAGGTGTTAATTAAATTTCAGTTCATCAAATTTTGTTCGTGAAAGGAAAAAGTTTACACTAGATGATCAAGCAAGTTATTTTTCTTTACTTTAGTCTAATGGTCTGATGACCTTCACACCATATCTACAATCCAATTTTTTGGATTTTTCTTTGTGGATATGATCATGAACTAAAACTTCTTATTAAATTATTAATAAGCAAAAGTGAGAGTCTTCTTTCCAATAGAGATGAACGTGTGGCTTTGGAGATGAAATTTGAAAACTTGTCGCTGATCAACCGATTGACACTAGCAAATACAGATCACTGCTTGCAGACGCAGAACGCTGCTGGACCAAAAAAAGATGATGGCAGATAACGCCAAATAGAAAATGGAAAATTTTCCAAAGTAATGGTCATTAAATTGGCTCACCAAAGGGCTCATGCGTATGAAAGAGCTTGCCCAATAAAAACTCCCCCGATTATATGATACAGGAGTCAAAAGATACCAAGACGATTGGACGATAAATCACACACAAATTTAGAACGACAACAATGCCGACTAAACTCAAAAATATTCGTAGACCATAACTAAATCGGCACTAAAAACCTGGTTGTTCCAACAGCTAGGGCTGACTCCCTCCCATTCCCTTGAATGCAAATAAAGCAGGATTGGATCGAGGAATTATTGTGAAATAAATGAAAAGTAAAACTACATAAAAAAAATGCAAAACTTTGTTACACCATTTTTATGAATTTTTAAAACTAAATTGTACTTTAATTATAAGGTGCACTTTTTTAAAAATTTAACTATTACATTATGTATTTACTCTTGAGTAATTTCTGCAAGATACAAAAGCTTTTTATCAAAAGGTTTAATTGACATGCATTAAAGTCAAGTTTTTCAATAAAGGTCTCTTCATCAATCCCTAATTGTAATACAGAAGACGACAAGCAAATTAAAGTTAATTATAAAACTTTTAATTTCCATCTGCAGTAAATACAATTTTTTACATTAAAGACGAGAATTGCCCGGATACTCCAGTTTTTTTCTTTAATTTTACATTTAGAAAAGAATTTGAGTTTACGACTTCTCTTGATATGTAATTCTAAAGTATTCGGTTATTAACAACTGTGGAATGCATGAACGACTTTATGGAGAAGGGGTGAAGATTGTTAGATTTAAAATATTTCTTTAGATTAAAATTAAGGTTTTAAAAATAATTATAATTCTTAAACTTACTTTTCCTAAGAAATTCATAAAATAAACGTCCACAATCAAAAATTTTCTCTTCAAATAGAATATAATACAAAAACAAAGTTGGATAGCGAATATGGGGAACAAAGAATCAAAAAGATAAATTAATTACCGACAATAAAATAATAGTACGTGGCAGTCAAATAACTTTTATGATGAACTGATGTCGGCAGGCTGTTGAAGCACTTTTACAAATAGCAGGCAATTTACAGCCACAGCTAAATAAGCTTTCGTTTGACCAACTGCCAGCTCTCTGTCGCAGCCACTTTTCAGCAATAGCTAAATAAGCTGTCTATTGCAGCCATATTTGTTGTTGCAGCCAATTTTCTGGTTACTTACAGTGTTTACTAATAAAAAAGAAGTCCCATGAAAAATATTATAGAAGAATCACCGGGCGAAACACCGATTGCTTCAATTACCACATTAAAAATGAACGATTATGATGATTTTGACTACGCAAATGTTAGTTTTAGAAATTAGGTCTACTAATCCTTCATCAGCCCCACACGCGGAAGATAATTACGTCCTGCTATAATTTTGATAAAACGTCACAAATTATAATTTAGACTGACCACTCGCATCCTAAATCCTTCATTAATATTGATTCGGGTGTATTATTAATTACATTTAAATAAGTTGGCGTTATGTGTACTTAGTCGTTAATCTTGAGCAAGTATCAAGTAAGTATGATTTTAGTTTATAAGTAGGAGAGCTTAGTACATGATTTTATCGGTTTGAGTTTGTTGTTGACTAAACTCTACGCCGTACTTTCCACTTCTAGTGATCTAAGTTTGATATTGTCTGCTAGCTTTATGCAAATTTAATAGGAATATCGCATAGGTGAACCAACCCAGGTCAAATTATTTTTGAACCTCATTCCATCCAAAATTGAAAATAAACAGTTTTCGTCCTGATAATACGTAATTTCAAATGTAAATGGCGGTTCTGCATATTAAAGTGTTGGAATTGGATTTGAAAATAAAAGTGGAACTCGGCACCGAGACTGAGGTTTTTTTCAATTTTATAAAAATGACGAATGTCTTGGTTTTTGCAAAACTTGCCTGATTAATGCATCGTTATAACGCAATTTATATGCGGTACACATTAGGGACGACTGTTTCACCGAACATATAAATTATGTGTTGCTTAAATGTTATAACTGTTTAACAATTAATTAATGTGAGGTGTGTTTTAGGTTGACAAAATAATCTCTTTGACAAACTATATAAGATTCTGGGTTGCAGCTTACGCCTTAACAGAACGACACAATTTATGTATACAAATTTAATTTAATTAATCACCTAATAATGCACATCTGAATGCCAGCCAATCAAATAATTTTACTTTTATTGCGGTGTTCAACACGAAGTAAACACTTCGATAAAAGAAATTAATATCTCAAATCGTAGGACAAGGCAACGATGATAATGTTTTGGTAAAGTACCAAAACCAGAAACTTAACCGCAAGCAATAAGATCAGGCAGTCGAAGTGCAATAGTAATGGCGTCATAAACATTCGTGCGTATTTTGACCCAGAAACATCTCTGGGGAAGTACGGAACGAGCTGGCTAAAGCAGACGGTCGTTGTGACCAAAATACGACTCCATTTCCACTAGCAGACGATTATACGAAAACAAGTAACGTGTTTACAACCTCAAGTTACTTATTTGGATATTTTTCTTGTCACTAGGAAGCTTTCTATCTTATGGTTTTTTTTCTAATTTAAATGTAAATCGCCAAATTCACGCTTAAAAGAAACCGTTTCCAAAATTTGCCGGTAAAAGTATTTTTCGATGAAAATTAAGTTCCCTTTCAAGCTTTTGAAAGCTTGACGACTTTCGTCTAAATGCTTTTTTTAATATTTCGTCTCGGAGTAATACTGGAGCAAATTACCTTTAGCTCGGATTAAGTTGAACTATTGTGAGAAATACTAAAACTGAAATCCTTTGAGATTATAGGGAATTCTAGAAATTACAACCTAAAGATTTACAGGCCACTTGCAAGTTCAGTTTATATCTTATTACGTATGTCTGTTGTACCGTATGATAGGATGAAATTTCCACATCGATGAACGACTTTCTCATATCCCGTATACCTTGTGACGCTTACGACCTTACGTGTAACAATCTTCTTGGCGACAAGGTATAACTTGCAATTGGGAACTTAAAATAAATTGAACGATAATAATTCTCGATGCGTCAACAAATTTTAAGCGTTTCTAAAATAAATTATCTTCTCGTTTAACTTGTCGTTATAATAATATAAGGTTATCATCTACAAGATGAGAAAAAAGTTAATCAACCGTTTCAAAATAATTTTAAAAAACCAACACCTCTTTCTCTTCCTTTCCCAAAATGGAACCGAAAACCCAAGCATCCAATTAAAAATAAAATAAAAGCTTCTATATAAAAACCTTAATTAACGATTTTACTAAAATTTTCGGAGCAATTGAGCAATAAATTGCATACTTTGATGTTCTCCATTCATAACTTTTTAATAAAATATCCTTTTCAATTTTTTATGTATTTTCCAAAAATGTATAGGTACCTGATAGATATCAATTATTCCAAACTGATGAACATTAAAAATAAAATATATCAAATATTTCTTAATTAATTGCTGTTTAACTTTAAAAAAAAAACGAAAGCAAAATAAAAGCTCAAAGCGAAATATGACGGTCCCATCATTTGTTATGTTATCGGAAGATATAATTGGATTTTTGCTGCTACTCCTATTACTGCTGTATGAATACTCCATTTCAGTCGGTGGACAAAAAATTGTTATCTCCAACTTCGTGTTTCGAGAAATTCTTAGCGTTTCTTAATTGAGGTTAATTCAATATTTGGAGGAATTAAAAACGCATGGTATTAATTTAGCTGCGTAGAAATTTAAATCAATTACGGATTAAAAAGTACGAAAAGGCTGCAATTCAATGTCAATAGGAGAGGATGTTGGTATTATCTTTAAGCTCTCTTAATATCTATTACTATACTATCTCAAGTCCTTGCACGTAATCTATATTATCTTTCAACAGGGAGATAACAAATGGCCACGATCTTCTTGAAATATGAGTTAACTCAAGCTCTGCAAGCACCTGGCTATTATAACCATGTTTCGACATTTTTTCTTAACATACAACGAAAATTTATTCTTAAATGCATTAGACGTTGTATTACATTAATCAATTTAGACAGAACACATTTTTATGGGGGTGCTTCGCAATGCAAAGACTTATGACCCACTGACTGAGTTGAGTTAGTCGAGCAACGCTATAAAATTTAAAGAAAGTGCTGCCGACAAATAAATTTTGTATCAAAATGCATAGACCATAAAAATTCTCAATGAATTAAATTCTATACACTTTTATAGAAGTCATAACTTACCAAAACAAAGTTTGTTTCTTCTTTAATGTGCCTCTTGAAATCTCAACCGTTTCAAAGCAGAATAAACTTGACAAAGTTATCACCGAACACTAAAATTCAACAACGCTGAATTTTTAATATAATTTACAGAACAACTTCATTCTTTAATTAAAAGTTTTAGTAGTGAAAATGAGGAATGGCTTTTGAAATTTATAACATAGGTATAAAAAAAAAGTAAGAGAGTTATAAAAAAATGGCATCGTAGAAAATGGATGGCGGATAGAGGAAAGAGAAAAGATTGAATTATCGTCACACAAATGTACGAAATAAGTTATACAAACTTTACCTGCAAAACAACAGCTGAAGTTTAGCAGATTTGACATTTAACAACGTTGAAAATGCAAGAATACATTTCGTGATGTGATGCAAATTTATCAGACAAATTGAATTACACCTAACGTTAATTTTAGCACGTAAATACTATTTAAATTAGACAATTTACGTTAGGTGTAAAGTAAAATAATAAATGTTGCAACTGTTATGTTTAAGAAGATGCAACGTAAAAAGCATTTATTTTGAATTAATTAATTTATTTAATTGCTTTTTGTCAAGGATAATGGTAAGAGAGCTTTTTTGTTGTCAGTTTAGTAGCATTTTGTCACAATGCCACAGTTGTCATGTAAACATAGAAAATTTTGAAATTCTCCCCTGGATATTTTCAGGATTCCGAGCAGGATTTTCCAAACACCAAATTTCTTTTGTCACAGTTCTTTAACCATATTGTAATAGCATGAGCTGATGGCACCAATAATATTGCTGATCCAGACCAGAAAGATCTTTCAAATTTCGACAATAACAGTTTATTCTAAGTTTCAAGAATATTATACGTTTAATATGAATAATTTCACAATTATTATGAGTTGAACTCAACTGGACTGTGAAAAAAACAGATTACTTCAGCTTCTTCCATGAAGAGGGTGGAGGCAATCTAGTGACTTGTCACTTTCGGGTGCTATTTCCAAAAAGTAATGACGGTTTACGATACAAGTAAAGATAGTTGTTATGCATTTATTTGCAGGAGCTTCAAATTCCTGATTTTATTAATTTACAAAATTATATAAAAGAAGATTAGTTCACACACCGGATCGGTGGCGGTGGCGATGTTTGATGATTTCATGAATGATCGCCCACGTGATCGCCACCGTTCTGGTGTGTGAACTACTTAATATTTGCAAATTTTTTAAGGATTGCATGCAAGGATTTTCAGGAAAAGCCTTTTTTGTGCAACACAATTCTGAACTATACAACAAAACTGCGCTCACTCGTCTTGGAAAAAATTAGAGATATTAAATAAATTTTTCAAAGTAATAGTTGTGGTCGTTAAAAAGGGCTACAAAAGATAACCTCGATAATTTATATCTAGTTAATTAAAAAATGTGATTAAGTACCTGATATATAACCAGTAAAAGTTTATACCAAATGAAATCAACAGAAACGGCAATAAACTCAAACTTGTCTTTAAGAATGCTTTTTCACAGAATTGTTATCAACTTAAGTTTGGTTTCGTACGTACAAAGTAGCGAAAAATAAATGCAACTCTGAAGTGCATTACAAATGTTAACTTACAATTACCATAAACATTAGACTATGCAAATGGAGAAATTATTTAGCAGTCTGATGGTATCTTATTTTATATGTAAATATATTTAAACTAATAATGATATTTTTACACAAACAATTTACTTAAAATGAATTATCCTACGATTTTTTTACTCGGTTGTCTAAAATCAGCCGTTTTATAACTGGTTACCTAAATCACTTTAAAATATTAAACACCGTTAAAGTAACTGAATATTTGTTCATCATGTCATGTGTTCTGCTAAAATTTAACTTCTATTTAACGTTGTTAAAACGTAACACCTTGTAAACGGAAATTTGTAGTAACACCTTGTAAAATTTATTTATTGTTGATTCAACATTATGAGATAGTTGGAAAACAGAAAACCGATTCCTAAATAAAATTACAAAAAAAACATTAATTTTAGTAAATCGTAAATTATATTAATTACAAAATTGCAATTAATATTGTGCGACACAAAAGATATAAAAAAAACTGTAGGAGTTACATTGCAAAGTAACAGACCATTTAAAAAAGCAACAATTTCCTTTTTACTTCTGAGGAAGTTTGCAGACTGAAATAAAAAATAATAAAAAATTTATAAAACTGGTGATATAATCCTATTTAATGCATAGCTTTAAAAAAATTTCTCATAAAGCGCTTTTTGGTTAAATTCTTTCTTACAAATTGTATAATCTTCTATTATTATTGGTAGTCTCAAAATTTTCTGCTTCATAACTTGAGCTCCAGTCCACCTCTGATGTAACCACGTGAAATTACTCGTCGAATTATTTTAGTTAGCCGAAAGTCAATATCACAAAATCTTCATAAAAAAAGTAATCACGTTCATATTTTCTTATGAAATTGGACTTCCAGTTTTGAAATTAAAATATTTCTACATCAAAATCGGTAACTTTGCCAATATTTTACGTCTTGGGGCTAAGTTAAACTAATATTAAATTCAACTGTATAATAATATCCATTTCATTCAAAATAAACATTATAACTTGAAACTTCTTAAAAATACATCCAGTGTTATTTTAATTCTGTAATTCAAAAGTCGTTTTACAAAGAGGTATGCATGATGATGTTCAGGAAAACATACGGATTTTCTCTTGGTTCTCAACTATTTATATTCATGTGCTCTGCTGAAATTTTGTAATCTGCCATTGTATTGCTTAATTCGCCCCGAATTAGTTTTTCTTTTGTTATTATACAGAGTTTCTCGTGATTCCGTTGTGGTATACATAACTTTAATGTCCCAATTAAAGCATGCAACTCCAACGAAAACACGAGTGTTTTCCAAATTTAAAGAAAATATTCGTCTATTATTCGATAATCTTCTTGCGAAATTTTGTATTTTTGTGTTGAGAGTGAAAGGCAGGAAGGAAGACAAACCGTCAACATTTCTAAAGATTTAAAATCCCCAAGCAGCACAATAACACACGGTCAAACAATTTTCATGAATTTCACACAAATTTGCAATTCTGTAGAGGGTTTAGTATAGCGTTTGTGTAATTTCGTGACACCTGTCGCTCATTCGGTAGTTTTCTTGCATTGAAAATTTTTTTTATGTTTCCAGGGTTTGCAGAATTAATTTAAATTTAAAAATAACTTGTAAATGAAACCCCAGTTCCCAAATGAAAATCCAATTAGGCTATTCATCACTTTCTCAAAAGTTTTGCTTATTTAAAAATAAACCGGGCATTTAACTTTTTTCACATAAATTAAGAGGTTTTTAAGAGATTCGACTAAGTGTTAAGCTGAAAATAATCTTGGTATCGTCCTATAGCAATTAGGGAACCATAATTAACGTGTTTTCAGCAGTATATGTAAATTTAGAGCACGTAAATTAAATTTAGAGTTTGGCAAAAGTTAGACACTGGTGTAGTTTTGGAAGCTTATTGCTTTATTTTAGTTAAAACTTTACATTGTCACGGAATATAAGTTCTTTTCTATTCCGATGAGATGTGGCCATTCGTCACGCTCGGTTTGGGTGTAAACTGAATCGTTTCAACACCATCTGCACTTTTTCAAAGTTGGCAACTTACTTTACAATCCCACCAGGAACATAACTAAAGTTTTCTTTGGAAATTATGGTTGTATCAGAAAAATTTAATATATTCATCCTACGACATGGAATCGAGAGACACCGATTTGTTGCAACAAGACGCCAGAAAGTCTCAAATCGATGCCTATTCTTCCAAATTTCCAACAAAACCTTACTTTTCGGTTAAATTATAAATAAAAAAAAAGTTAGAGCAGGAACGACTGGCTCTCTTTCAGCTTTCTATGCTAAACGAAAGCTTTGAATCGTAGAGTTACGTATCTCACACAACAATCTCAACTCCGGCGCTGCCTTTTGTCAGTTATTGATAACAGATAAAGGGGAGGAAGCCATTGTTACTTCCGTCTAAATGTTTGCAACTAGTAAAACGGGCGGACAAATATTTGATTTATGAGTTTATTCGTTTTTTCAATTTTAAATTGTTATGGTCAACAAAGTAATGCAAACATTTTCCTGTTCACTTCCAATTTCCAATTTCATATTTCCTCTACTCATTACTTGCAGCTTGCGTAATCCGTGATTTTGCGTTAGTAGTACTTTTTGAAATTTTTGGTGCGTATCGCGAGATAAAATTTTACGAAGGCTTGAAAACAAGCAAACACTTTTAAAAGTATTGGATGCACTCTAAGTGTGCTATTATATGAGAGCGAAACGTGAACTCTCACAAAATAATCAGATATGACGTTTCGAAGGTTAAATGCTGCTGCCCACAAATGGAGAAGCAAAAAATTGACACTTTCAGAGAGCGAAACTGAGAGAAAAGTGATAAGCTTGGAAAGGAATAAATAATAAGTTAAAATTTTGGAAAGTAGTATAATAAAAGTAAGATATGGACGCGCATTTTTTACGTGCAGTTTAACAAAGACATTTTGGGTTTACTCTTATTTGCTAAAGTATATGGTTTTAAAATTGCTGCGAATAACCAAATAACGTAAGTAGGAAAAAAGAAATGAACAGAAAAAGTAATTTAGGTGATCGTGAGGCTAATCTAATTACTTGGCTTTTATTCGTCGCTCTACAATTTTTAATAATGATGAAAGAAGAGAGGACTCTTTTCAAACACTAATAACGCATTTATTGGCATCTTGAATTTTTACTTTGTGTCGACTTTTATTAGTTTTATTGCCCGAATAAAGTAATTTTAGTAAGATTGCACTATTAGCGTTATCTTGGTGAAATTCGTATAATTAGCATTTTTAAATAAAAATTATGAGGACGTAATCTTCACCTTTATTTCTCTAAGTAAATCGAAATTATTCTCTTCGCTCCAAAACGGTTCATTTTAAATTAAGATTATTGCAGCGTAGCTTATATGAATATTAATAAGACGTTTGATAAAAGCTGATTTCTATGTTGAGTCGACAAGTCGTTGCATTTTTAAGACTGTATTTGAATATTTGATTTTTGAATGGAGAAAATTAAACTGGTGCGAGAAAAAGTTTTCGTATTTTGTTATATCAAAAGAACATTTAACACCTTTGGCCATAATTTCTTTCTGGTTATCCCATGGAGCGATCAAATATGGCGCAGCAATTTAACGTGGGTATATTTAATCCTATTAAATTAGAGAAGGCCATCGAAATGTCTTAATATCGCTGCTGAATAATACAGCACAATAAATTTTAATTCTAATCACCTTAATACAATTATTATTTGTAAATAATTTAATCTATTTGATAAATATGTAATGGAACTTTTGTTCGTTATTCTAGAATAGAACATGAAGAACAGCTCTTTGAGAGATATAATGCAAATTACTTTGTACACTCTAGCAAGCTAATTAATAGACTAAATTATTCTAAATTCAAAACGTCTTAGGTTATGTTAAGTGGATATTAGAGACCACATAAAGGCTAGATAATGAAAAATTAAGAGATGCTTAAATTTAGATGAACTTGAATGGAATCCGATAACGTAACTCCTCCCTCTTAAAATAGTGACTAGATGATTAAAAAGTTAAGTAAGCGTAAATTCATCAAACTGTATTTGATGATGGTCATTAAAGTACTGACCAGATTACGGAGTCAGCTATTGCACCTAGCGGTTTATATTTGGGTATGTAGACCACCAATTCACATTTGGCCATCATAGTCAAATATGGCCTAGTTCTGCTCTCAAACTAACATTTAGATTTCTTGGAGAATTATGTGCGGTTAGTTGCAGTTTTAGTTTTACCAGGAATATATCCCAATACACCGTGGAATAGCGGTGTGTTACCACTGAGCCAACCGAACACTTCCAAAGGTATCAAGGAAGCAAAACCAACTACTGGAGGTCTGGACTTTGACCCACATACTAAACTAAGCCACTCTTCTCTCGTTGACATTTGAATAGTTGGACAACCAAAAATTCTGCATTACAATATACAAAATTCTGAACAATTTTTTTATTATTTATTAACCTTTTTCTTTAAAGAAAACCTCAATTTTTCCATTAAAATGTTTAGCTAAATTAAATTCTCATAGATCTTGAAAACTCAAAGAAAGTCTTTTATTTAATAGTGTTTGCATACCAAGAGATCGTTCAATTTGAAATAATAAAGTGAACTTGGAAAAATTTCGCTTTACAAGTATATTTACATTTGAAGCTGTTCATATTTAAGTTTTTATTTTTAGTTCACATGTAAAAGGCCAATAACAAACTACAAAATATGAATGTAAAACTTGCAACTTGTCGGAACATAAAGTGTTGCTAACTTAGTGCATTACTGAGCTAAGTTGGAAATATTTTTATTTTAAACAAACTTGCGCTTTGCTGACTGTGGCGTATTCTCTGGAAGTTTTAAAATAAAATTTGATTCGAAAGAAATTTGCCGGTTTGCGTTTATTGCTAAAGCCATACGTAAAATATTTGTGCTCTGACGATAATGCAAAAAGTAAAAATCAATTAATTCCTTCGTTATTTTTCATTCCAATCATCTTTTTGTGCGCTCCATAACAAAAATACCACCAGAACTCAAATTCTACCCTCACATCATTGGACAAATTAATTGGATTCGGACACGATAAATAAAAAGTGGTGGAAAAATTCGACGTTCTTCTAAGTCTCCCTCAATTAAGAATTAGGTTTTTTGAAACGTGCTGAAAACCTTGAAATTTTTAGTACTACTATGCATTCAGCTAATTGTACAAAAGAAGGATATTCCTATTGTTGCGTGATACACAAAGCGGAGGTCTGCGCTTTAGTGCTTAGTTAAAATGTAATAAACATAAAAATTTGTTTCATAATTTTTAGTAGACACAAAATTTATGTAGTACATTTACAAATATTAAAGAAAATGAGAAAGTGGTAAAAACAGGAAAAGTTTTGAAGCTGTTAAGCACCGCTCGCATTAATCACTGTTTAATGCGTTATCAGAAAATGTGAAGTTTTTTGAAGTTGTTCGTCTAGAAAATATAATTCAAAATCGTTAGGCTACTTAGAAAAGCATTTTGGCCATTAAGCAAAAGAATTTTCTCACTTGAGCGTGTGTGAAAACGAAATAAAAACAGAAATATAAAGGAAATGGTTTATGAGTGCGTTAGGAATGACATTCCGGTTATTTTGGCGAAATTTTTTTGCTAAATTAAAAATTTCCAATTTCCTCTGCCTACTTTTATTTTAAATCGATTTTTAAGAATTAAATTTAAACTTTCGTAAATAACCTTTTAAATTTTTGTATTGAAGTATTGCAGCTTAGCGTTCCACGTATAAAAATCTTTTAAGTTTGAACATTTCAATTTTGTAAAAATGTGGGAAGCTTTTTGTTAAATGTTTGGTTAAGCCTTCCAGTCGATCTGTCTATGTCGCAATACACGCCAATAAGTAGATAGCAGGGGTGTTAAAAACATCTTACAAACTTTACAAACTTGGAGATGGTAGACGGAAAAAGTTTGGCTAAAAATCGGATTTTAACGAAACTTTGATGCTGAACTAAAATTAATTATAATCAAATTTAATCACACAATAAATTACCTTGATTTTCAGACTCCTGAAAAAACATCCTGAAGAGAATAAACGAGGCAGTTGTTAACAACACACTCGAATTATGGCACTGAAAATTTATTAAATCTTGAAATTTTATTAAATACATATTAATTGATCAATTAAAAGTCTTATATAATTAATTGAAACAGCCATTTCTTAATTGCAAAATTAATTAATTTACTTACGTTTATATTAATTATAAGCAAAGGAACGCTTCGTCAATTTCTCTTATTAAACGACGGCGAACCTAATTTTCTAGGACCAACCATCCAATTGATTATAATTTAATTTATTGTTTGCTATTAATTTTTCTTCTTCTACTTAATCACTAATGAACATATTTTTTGTTACAGGTAAGAATGATGACGATGTTAATGAAAAAATTATCCAATCCAAATTGCTTCCTCCCCGTTTTAGCAAGGTAAGTCCAAGTCGCGCCAAGGTAATAATTATGGAGTATTTGGCGTTGATAATGAGTGTATTGTGTTGTAGGGGCACCTGGTTTAATCTACATGTTATCTGATATGTAAATTAAGTTCTCCAAAATCCCTTCACCGAAATAGCAATTGTAATTTTGATTCACAAATATCTACTGTTTTCACAGAGTAAATCGTTCCTTCCATGTATTTAGCATTAACACGCTTAATATTGTCTTGTTATTATTATTGTTAGTGCCTTTATTGCATTATTTCATTCCAAACTTTAACCTAATGGATTTCGGCACGTAAAATTCGTTTAATTTAGATTACAAGAGGTGGAATGAAATTTATTGCATAAAATCTTAATTATTCACCGTTGTTATTGTTTATATTATTTATGTAAATATCTGAGGCCAAACTTTCTATCGCAATATTGTCGTGCCTATGTGTATCCTAGAAACACAAGATTATAACACTAAGAACAAAGACAGCCAAGGTAATCAATACGAAACAATTAGACTGCATAAAGACCTGGCTTCGCATCCTGAGCCTGCTAATGGTAGGTTACTATTGTCCTGGAATTATGTTTGCATCAATGATGGGCTTACGACACACATCACAGCTAAATCATTACACTGTTTGAAAAAACCTTTTATCGCGTTACCCAAGCAGGAGCGGATTTTAAGCGGCTCTCCATCACGACAACCTCCTGGCTGTTTCAAAATATAAGAATAATCATTTTGAGATAAATGCATAATAAAAGGAGATTTGTTTTATAATTTCTAAAGCAAAATGTGCTTTTTGTGCAACTATACAAAATCACTTTCATGATGAAATATTCGTCCTGATTAAAGTCCTTTTTATAATTAAGAAATTTTCAAAAATTAAACCATTAATTCTTAATAGGATAGAGTAGAATTAAAACAGCTAGGGTTTACAAGAGAACATAATTCTCTATGAGACCTCTAGATCATCTATAACTAAAATTCAAACATCTCATTGGTTCAAAACCACAATATTTTGTATTATGGCCCTTTCACTAATTTTGTTGAGGTGGTCGGAGCATAACAGTTAACTACATTGATTGCTGACTCGAAATGTCTGGTTTGATTCCGGATGAAGTAAGAATTTTAATCTAGCCGTCTCTATGCAAAAGGGAGAAGAAACCTCCCAATTACTTCATAAGTACTTTGTCTCAAAAGAGCAGCATGAATGTCGCCACGACGGCGACGTCCGGATTTGGGTGTGCCGGCCAAGAAGACGAGTTCTGTACCAATAATTTTTGCCAAATATTTCAAGTAGTACTTTTTTGAGTTTAGTAAACCTTCAGCAACTTTTTCTAAATATATACTTAAAGAAGAAAATGACATTTCATTCTCTTTAACCTACTAAGAATATTTTCTTCATCAGCCTGATGTATCAACACGACGATGTATTCAAGAGTACTTTTCCTGCATTATGTTTTCAACGTCAAAGATTTTTATGATCTCTCGATGACGAATTTATCGTCATAGCATATACAGTGGTTCACAAATTTATTTGTACACCTTAAGAAACGAACATAATTTGAATATTTTTATGGTAATATTGCAACAATAAAAAAAATTTTTTTTGCATCTTAAACATTAAATAGGCATTATTAATAGTAAAACATAAAAATTAAAAACCGTCGTATACTATAAGCGTAATATTAAAAAAACCAGAAAAGTAATAGAAATTGAATTCGCAAAATTATTTGTACACTTATAAACAAGATGGTAATTTTATACGCACATGAAGTAAAATACTGCCGTTTGCAGTATTTACAATGTAGTCGACATCTGAGATTAGCAAGAATGCAATATTTTATTGCATTAGTTTATCTGCAACCGGTGCGTAATTAACATTTTATAAAAATGGGTGCTAAAAAATGTGAAACATCAATTGATGAGCGAAAATTAATACTTAAATTAGTTTGTCAAGGAAAATCATATCGTGAAACCGCTAGAATTATTGGTAGGCCACATTCTACAGTGCAATTTGTAATTGAAAAATTTAAAAAAGACGGTAATCTTCAAAATAAACCTGGACGAGGGAGAAAAGCTATCCTCACACAGAGAGACAAAAATCATATTGTAAGACAAATTAAAAGTAATCCTAAAACAAGTGTACGAAATCTAACTGCTGAAGTGTCGAGACGTATTAATAAATCTATTTCAACTGAAACAATCAGAAGAGTTCTACGAAAAGAGGGATATAATGGTCGTATTGCTCGTAAGAAACCATTTATAAGTAAAATAAATAGATATAAACGATTAGAATTTGCAAAAAAGTACATAAACAAGGACTATAATTTTTGGAAACAGGTTATATTTAGCGATGAAAGCAAATTTAATTTATTTGGTTCTGATGGAAAACAAATAGTTTGGAGAAAACCTAATACAGAGCTAAATAAAGAAAATTTGCGTGGAACTGTTAAGCACGGTGGTGGAAATCAGATGATTTGGTCTTGCATGGCTGCAAATGGGGTCGGCAAACTTGCATTTATCGATACTACGATAAACAAATTTGATTATATGAACATTTTACAGACATATTTAAAACCTAGTATCGAAAAATTGGGCCTACAAGATGGATATATGTTTCAACACGATAACGATCCGAAGCATTCATCCTATCTTGTGAAGGAATGGCTGCTTTACCACGTTCCAAAGCAACTTCATACGCCACCCCAATCACCTGACCTTAACCCAATCGAACATTTGTGGGTAGAATTAGAAAGGGGTATTCGTCAGCACCACGTTACAAATAAATCTCAACTAAAAACTGTTATTTTAAAAGAATGGGATAATATACCTAAGTGCAAAGTTCAAAAATTAATAGAATCCATGCCCAGACGTTTGCAGGAAGTGATTGACGCTAAAGGGTATCCAACAAGATATTAATTGTTTTTAAAACAAAGGTTTTACTTTGTTTTTTCAAAGTGTACAAATAATTTTGTGCCTTCAATTTTGCCATTTTATTTGTTCTTCTAATTGTAAGTATAGTATTTAAATTTTTTTTACTTTTTTAGTATGCTAATATGAATTCTAATTTATTATTTGACACAACACTAAAAAAATTATTTTGGTTGACGCAAAATTAATCGAAATATATTCAAATTACATACGGTTTATAAGGTGTACAAATGATTTTGTGAGCCACTGTAAGTATTTTAAATAGTAGGTACTTTTCTCAACACCTTTCACACAGGAATGAAGAAATTGTTCGAATTTTGAGCTCTTTTGGATTTTGTCCTGTCAGGATTTTGATAGTTAGAGTTTATCGATATAGGGTTAAACTGTGCCAAATTAAATTGTAGAAACCTGAGTAAGAAAAAAACTTCTTAACTTAAAGGCGTCTCTTATGCATTTGGGGGGATGGAAGTAATAACGGCAATGACTTTATCACTTTTACGAAATACCAAAAAATGTAATTTGCTCCAAATTGAAAGCAATAATCCTACTGCATATTTTTTTGACAAATTGCACTTTAAGATGCTCTCAATTTAATATTGTGCCTATAAAGTGACTTAATTTGCATGTCATGTTCTAGTAGCTTGATGGTAATCCTTAATAAAATATGTCTGCAGTATTACGATCTTTAAAAGCTTAAATTCATTTATTACGATATACTAAAAAGAGTGCGTATTCCTGTGAAATTAGTGCCTTTTCCTGCTTTGTTATTACATAGGAAAGCAATCATGACAGTGACGTGTGTCAGTGTCATGTTAATGAAATTCCTTGAAATTCTAATGAATATGTATTATATTGCTTTTAAGCAAGAACACTTGAGCTAAATTTCTTGTGCGTTTCTAAGCAAAAATTGCGTTGCTAAGCAACAATATGCGTTGATGAGCAACAATATGTGTGCTAACCACAGTACATTCTTATTTTCAATTGTAGATTTTCAATAATTGAAACACAAAAAATTTGTTAAATTGCTATAGATATTGTGTGCGTTCAGCGAAGCTCAGCAGCTGAGAAGTTGACTAATCAGGTTTTGCTGAACGGAGCGCTTACTTACAACTGTTGACTAAAAAACTCAGCGCAAAACTTTTACGCTGCGTTTGTTCAACTTATGATTAGTTTAAGGTTGCTAGCCAATGGTTACTAACTGTAAGCACATCGTTCAGCAAAATTCAAACTGCTGAGTGTCATCATAGTCATCATAGTTGACTAATGACACTAAGCAGTTGAGCTCGCTGAACGCATACAATAATTAATTGCAATGGCCACCTATACGGAATTTTCAGCTTTTTCCCTATGGCCAGTTCACCCCTGTACACAACAATGGGATAAGTTAAAGTAAAACTGTGGATATATTTTCATGAATGCATGAAAGCTCGGTTTGGAAAAAGGGGATATTAATTTAGCCCGTATAAAAGTTTACGTTGATCAAAATCCGATGAAAAATGTATGTTGAGTACCTACACCTAAATAATAAAGAAAATGTTGCGATAAAAATTTGCATATAAAAACAATTTTCTTTTAGGTAATTTTGAAACAATTTAATTAATTTTTTGTTGTAACATTTTTTGGTGCGTAATTTATTTAGAAATTCTTCTACCAATAAACACTTGGTCGTTTTCCTAAAAGCATGACCTTAGGTTTTAGGGAGCATAAACAACCCTAATAAGAGAGATTCATGGAAATTTCGCTGCATAATGTAGTAGGTTTTTACAAGAATGCTAAATTTTAAAGCTCTAAGTCCATTATAAACAAAAATAAGAGCTCACTTTTTAAAAATTTGTTTTTATAAAAATTAAAATGGGTCGATCAATCGAAACCCGAAGCGCGCGTATTGAATATTTATTTATTGTTGTTTCTGACGTGAATTTCAAGACGATTTTTACGGTTTGCTGTAATATCAATCTTAATTTAAATTAGCAAGCGGATATTAAATTACACTTATATCTTAAATAATTTAATTTTATTGTTTACTACAATAAAATCAAATTATGTAACTTTAATTGACAGTGTAGACTTGTAATACAAATAGGAAAAGCAATTTGTTATGCAAAATTTGAACGTAGAGAAAGTGAAGTGTACGATTAACCATAGATTATAATAATTGTCATATTTAACATGATGCTCAACGGGAACTTTAGAGAAATTAACGCTTAACACACATCGAAAGTTTTGGGAATAAAACGCACCGCTAACTTTAGCTCTCCCAGCGAGCGAGCCATTTAAAAAGGTAAATTAATTTCCAAAATCTAGATGGAATAAGAAAAAAGGGAATATCGAATTTTGCTCCGAAATAAAATTTAGGCTAAAATTTAATTCATATGAAACGAGCTATATAAAGGTCGTCGAGTCAACTGAACTTGTAGTTGCTTCTTCAGCTTTCCGGGAGCTTTTCATTATCGTAAGTGGCGCCAGATTACATTATAAGTAATACCGTCGCCTGTGTGTCTTGCTTCCTACTAATTATAATAAACTTTCTTGTTTCAAACTATTAAGACACACAAGGTTTTATAATTTAGTTTGATAACGCACGGTGTGTTCCAAACGGCGCATAAGAGCCAAAACGGCGCTAATTATAGTAGGTACATTTTTTCTCCTTTAAATAACAATTAACATCAAACAGAAAAGTAAGCAATTTATTTTTTGTATCGATTGACAAGTTACAAATTATTTGGTCTGAATATAATCATCGTCGAATAAAAAAGAATCTATTAATAGCAGTTTCATCTGAAGCGTATTTCCCGTTTCCTCGGGTCCTCTCCAAAAAGGAGAATCGACTGATTGCTTCCCCTTCCAGATCTACAACATATCTCGGGGATAAATAGAAACCTTTTACCTCGAAATCTTCGCAACACACCCGGATTCACTATCGGATTTCTGCACTACATTTTGTAACAGCCTTTTCAGATTGAATCATTTTTATATTTCTAGTTACTGTAGCAATTTGCATAACAGCAGGACTCCGCTAACGTTTTTTTTTCCTATAAAATTGCCAATCTTGACAATGTAAGACAATATGTCAACATGTGCTTTTCATATTTAAATTCGCATTTTCTCACATTTTTAGATAAGCACGTTGTTGTATTAAATTTAAACATGATAAAGAAATTCTTAACAGAAAATACATTTTTTCAGGGTTTTCACAAAACCGTTTTTCTATGAATATTAGAATTTTTATTGCCTATTTTAGAATCACCATGAAACGCTTTTAAACAATAATTAACCACCTCCAAATAAAACAACACTACCACAACATTGCTTAACTTTTATTGCTCCTTTATTTTCTGTTTTCTCTCCACAGTCTTGCGGTTAGACCCAACTCCTTTTTAATATTTACAGCAGGGCGAATGAATTTTTAACCGAGATGAAAGGAATTTTGTTAAATCACAAAAACTTTTTTATTTACCGTACTTATCAGATTTTAATTTTATATTTCACACCTCTGCGCCCTATAACTACTAACCTACATCACTGTCAAAAATTTAGCTTCCGTTTTTTAAATTGCTTTGTCGATATTTTTAAAGCTTCCTTACGGTATTAAAAGAGTTAAATTTTGAAACACCTCTATTTTTGTATAAAAAAAAAGTTTGATAAGGCATCTGCCGCTTAATTAAATAACTTGTTGCTCCTAATTAAATTTGTTTTTAGGTTAAAGTCTTAAAAAGTTTAATTCTGGACGCAATCAATCTTAACATTGCTTTCGAAGTGAAATATCGGAATACTTTTTATATGCACTGTAAGGTTCGAACTTATTTGTTAGTCTTGACCTTTTTAGATAAAACGAATTCTTTCTTTCTTTTGAAGTAGACAAATGTTTAAGATAATAAGAATGATGCACTTAGGGAAGCAAATGTTAACTTTGTAAAAGGGTTTTTGATTCAGGGGTTATTTCCTTAAATAAAGAAAACTTGGCTCACGATATTAAAATTTTAGAACAATTTAGTCGTGCATTTCGTCGAAGACGTTGATAATCCTATGTGGAAAAATTTGTTATTAGGTAATTTCGTAGGTATAGGTAGTAACAAGGTATTGTTTTAATTGGAGCTTTTTAAAATTCTACTGTCGGGCTTAAGAGCGCACAGAGGGAATTTGCAGTTAAGGATGAGCATATTTTTTTCTTTTTACCAAGGAAACGCTTCAAACATTAATTGGCTTAGACTAATTAAAATCAAAGCGCTTTTAGTTTTCCAAATCATCAATTGCGCTTTGATGATCACCGGAAATTTTAAATTAATTCGATATATCAAAAATACAAAAATAAGTAGTAGGTATAAAAATTAAACTAATAAAGGTGATATTTTGGTCCTGTTTTAGTGTAAACGAAAATTAATGGTAGAATTGTCTAGCACAAAGTTTCTAGAGTTTAAGTTGTGGGTAGTTACGATCCCGGAATATCCATTTTCGTGCTGTCAAAGTTCCTCATTACCAGGCAAAATGCAACCTGTCACTGCAATTTCCCAATGCCATTGTAAGCATATTGAACAAAGAAAACTTTTGTATTGTTGTAATAAATTAATTATTAAATTTGAAATGTATAATGTGACGGAAACTGATTTAATGGAGAAAAAATGACAACTTAGACTTCCTGAAATGAGATAGCTCAAAATTTGTGATTGAGGAAACGCTGTAAAACGAGGTTAAAAGGCAATCATTTTTAATGACATACATGGTAGCACAATTATTATTATTTTTCTAAACCCCACGGTATCATATTTTATACGAAAAATCTTGCTAAATCAAATTCTCTATTTTTATTGAGCGGTCAACTTGTTTTGAAATCGAGAAAAGCAGTACAACTTTTGATATATGAAAAATAAAAAGTTTAGAGCTTTCCAATATTAGAACTTGATCGAATTTAACAAAAAAATTCTTGTTAAAATTCGAAAATACTACCAAAATGACAAAAGTGATTATCTAAAATTGTAGTACCCATATTTTTTCATTGTGATCGATTTCCATGTTTAAATCAGCATACGTGAATATCGTATTTGCCGTTTTCCTTTCAATTTTTATTTTTATCTGAGGTAATTTTAAGATATTTGGAGTATTTTGCTATGTACTATAATAAAAGATTTAAAATCAAAGCCTTATAGTTAAAAAAAACTTACAGCTTACGTTTCGATAATCTCCATTTTGTGAAAGCTTCAGAAAGCACAGGAGCAAGAAGAAAATTTGGGGTTTCATAAACACATTGTAAATCACAATAACTATGATGTATTGGGGAGGTATTATAAAATTGTTATGAAAGATGTAAAGACGTAGGTTTAAGTTGGTTATTTCTAAAATTTATTTTTAACTACGTCACATAAACGTTATTTTCGTTTACTTTGTATATTGAAATATTCATCAAAATGAACAAAGTACGTCTTCTTTATTTCAATATATTTGAATTTAAATACAACGTTGCCTTACATATAAGAAAATAAGATCTTCTAGTTTATTCTAGACAAGCAACGTACTTTATATCGACATTATTTAGTTTGACTTTCGATTAAGTTTTTCTATGTAATATATGGTGGGTATTGCTATTATAAATCCTTACATTTATTTACTCACTTTTATAATATAACACCGAATTTTCAATGTTTGAGTTTTACTATTGGAACAAGCTTTACTCCTTTAAAGTAATATTTTACCACTTCAAAGTTAAATGAAACTTTCACGTTTAGTGTTGTTTTGAGATTTAGCTTAACACTTTCTTCTCGAAAATTATAATATCTTCCAAGTTTGAAATACTGTCATCAGAATATAACAATTAACTACTTTATTATTTATTTATTTACAGATATAGATAGCTGTACCTAATTTAACAAATCAACAATATAGAACGTTATCCTTAAGCATTCTTTTCTTTTTTCGGAGTATCAGCTAATTTTTTTAGGAGTTTATGGGACGCCTCTGAGAAATGTTAATATTATCATGGCTGTAATTTGTTAGAATATTAAATGTATTAGAATTTCCGATCTGCAAAATTATAACACAGTGAAAACGATGAAACAATTTAATGACAATAATAAAAGTAAATTTTATAAGCCTTGGTAACGATCATACACAAATTCAGCATTCTGCTATATCGACATTAAAGCATGGGCGCTTCGAGCGGGTTGCAAGAACACAATATCTATCATATTTCATAATTTTTCAATTTTTATCTTCAAATGGTTATACTTATGGTACTATCACCATTTTAAGATGGAAATTGAAAGAATTGCTTCTAATAAGAGCATCTCCCAAGAGTTTGAATTTAGTTTTTCTTACAAAATTTCTTCCTCGTGCTTGGTGTTAAGGGTACCCTGTACTACGTTATGTATTATACTAGTCATTCAGGGCACTCCAGGAATGTTCCAGTTTAAATATTTTGTTTTATAGGAGCATCCCAACGGCGTTGACTTGAAACCTAGCAAAACTTTTTGAAAAGCTGTAAAGATTGCTTGTTTTGCCCGTTCACTACACACCTTCTCATTTTTAGTACTAGTTAATACCAATTGCTAATTTGTACTCATTAACTTGTGTACTACTTATTTTTGTCTGAAATAACAAATTAATAATAGAGAAGCTAATAAGGAAGAACTTCTCGCTAATTGCTGATTCATCTGAGTTGCTGACAGGATATTACCTTACTGTGAGTGACTTTGTTGCGGTTTCTACTGTACTATTTAATGATAAAATTTGACATCATTATAACTTTCTCTTTCTAACCATCATAATAATGTACATATATCGAGCCTGATATTGAACAATTAATTTCCGTTATCCACAAACTAAATCTATTGGTTTTTGGCAAAACGTTTTGATCAGCATCTGGTGTAATTTGAATTGGCAATTTTCTACCAAATTTTGAAATTTGGAAGAGTACTTTCTCTATACAAGTGATAAATTTTGAAACTACCCTTAATATATTTTGTATGTTTGCGCAAAAACAGTTATCTACGTTGAACTTAACTCCGTGCGCAGTTATCAATAAATAGCACTTCTGTGCTTTTATTCTCTGTGTATTTTATTTATTGAGAATAAATTGATTTTAATTTATTTACTGTACATAACATTTCCAAAAGATGTTCGACTGAGCGTATGTATTATTTACGTTATCTAATTAAACGGATAACAAGAACACAAAATATATTTATTGAACTGTTAATGCTTGTTGGAAACAACAAATGAAATTCGCTTATTAACTATATTAATGTATAATTCATGTGAATTAACAACTTCAAAGCTGTGATTTTTAGGTTTTTTTTTAATATTTAATTTTTATAATTAGGTATTTCATTTTTGCTTCTTCATCACTGCTCAATGAGTGAACGTTGAAAATTCGCAGTGTCAATATTACAATTGATATACCGCATCAAGCAATTTTATTGACAAACTTGACAACTTTTGCGTGTTCAACGAATTATTATATACTTCATTTAGTAGCCAATAACAGAGGAAAGTAGCATAAAAGTATCTTTTCGTGATAAACACATTTTTTTGGTACTGCGGCTAGTTAATATAATGATAGTTTTGCACAGCTGCTGTAGGTGGCGTGATGTAAAATTTATGATTTGTTGCTGCTCTATGAGTTAGTAGATATTCTTTGTTCTGGTAGAATATAATAAAATTAATACAATACGTATGATCTCATTACACTATAGTGCCTCGTATTACACAGTACATTAAAATTACATTACATAAATAATTAAATTACTTTCCCATTTATGCCTACAACTAATAAATTACTTATCTCCTTGATTATATTATTCGTTAAATTAATAATATTATATCAGTTTTCATAATAACATTTTCCCCTACAACTTTGTAAAACAAATCAGTCAAACGAACAAATATTTATTTAACGACCAGCAAAGCAATTTCAATTAGGAAAATATAATAATAATCGATTTGATGTGGAAAATAATATTTATAAATTGTTTTGGGTCAAGGAAAGCTCAAATTATGAAAATGTTCTCTTTTTGCGTTGTCGTTCTTTTTAGCATCTCTGTCAGATTTATGTAGTCGTTTCTATAGATACTTGAAATCCCTTCTATCCTAATTGCTTCATTAAAACATATCACCCTGTTAGATTTGCTATTATACCATCTAAAATTTCTTGTCGATTTAATTTCACTCCGAGTGTTCTTATTCATTTGGGCCTTCTAAATGAGGTCCAGAGAATTCAACGACACGTCTCTTAAAATAATTACCATTTTCCCCAAAACCTATCCATTTACAATGAAACTCTTGGTTGGAAATTTCAAGTAAATTTCAATTAAGTGTTTAAGCATAAATTAGTGCAGTTTTCGATTTCATATTTTTTGTTATCTCCAACATTTTCTTGGCCTTTTGCTATTTTCGAGATCGTAAAAATATTCTTAATTCTTTTTTATTACTCATGTTGACATTTCAATTTTTATTTTGTACTCGGAATTGTTTATTTTCTCTTAAGCTCAGATTATAAAACTTCGATACAGTAAAAAAAAGTATAGTTTTCTTTATTAATATTATTAGCAAATATTTGTTCGGTTTTTTTTTTGCAAACATGGAATGCTTTAACGACTGATAAAAATACTTTTTATGAAAAATTTACAATCGATTTTATATCATGGATTTTTAGAGGCGGACCGGCAATGCGCAAAATGCGCATTATTTTGCATAAGTCGATCCTGTTCAGAGTGGTCTACTTCCTGAGAAGAAATTTTTGTTTGAATTAAGTTAATCTTCTTTAGCTAAGTTGCAAGTATAATATGGTGGAATTTATCAAATGTTATTTGGAATATTTGGAATAAGTAACGGAGGCCAGGTGATTTAATAAAACTGAGAATAGAGGAATTACTTCATAAAATCAACAATAGAAATGAGGTTACTAAAATATATAGAAACTGCTTAAAATTTAAAATCAAACACAATAACAAAAAAAAATAGTTAAATTAGGAATTAGGTTGGAAAAGCTCAACCCCAAAGTTATTCGTTCCTGAATGAACAACTCACCAAAAATTAATTAACAGTAACTATCCTGGAGGGATAACAAACAAACTGACAAAACAAACTGGCAATCGCACTGTTATAAGGTTTTAGTTTTGTTTAGAGTATTTAAAGGGTGCTAAAAAGATTTTCCTACTGGGACGATTTTAAAATATTGAAAAATTCTTTTATGTTTTAATAGGTAACTTTAAAATTAATATGCTCTACGTGAAAATATTTTTGAAATTATTTTATTTAGAGTGGACCAAGGTGGACAATTTTTAAGTTTTAGGAAGTCAAAAATTTAAAAATCTTTAAACCAACTTTAAATAAAATTATAAAGTTGCAAAATTGTGATTAGGAATTCTAAACATTTGTTAGAACAATTAAAAAATTATAAGTACTAAGATTTAGTAACTTTTGAAAAAAATAAAACTGAAAAAAATTAACTGCTACGGGGTTGTTTTGCAGGAGAATAGAGACCTTTCTTTAAAAGTTTTTTGCTTAGAATTTTTTCGCTATTTTTGTTGTATTCAAAGATTTTATAATAGTACTTTTTGATAGTTTCAGAATTCTCAACTAAAAATCTCTAAAAATCTCTAAAAATCTAAAAAAAAGCTCTTACTTGAAATCCAATCAAACAATGCAGCAGAAATTATTAAGAAAGACTTTTCCAGTTAATGTACATTCTGAATTTCATCAATAGACCGAATGCAATTGCAGAGTATAAAGAACAAGACGAGAGACTTGAGTTTCAATCGGCGAGGATAATCCTCTTAAGACATCAAATGAGAACCAAATTAAGCAAGGAATAGGTCATCGTTCTTTAGGAAAACTTTACTTTTAAATAAAAATTTAATTCTACATAGAGAAATATTGCAAAATTTGTATTGAGGCGTGAAAATTACACGATTCAAAATTCTAAATGCATTTTTCTCAAAATGACGATTTTTAATCTATTTTATACAATTTCAAACTGTAATAAATTGATGAATTAACTTTAAATTTGGAACACAGGAGTTTAGGATGATTTTCTTAATAACACTTTTTTAAGAAATATAAACATAAGATTGTCGTAGACGGCTGTGCCTGTCTCTCTGTCTTTCTCTGTTTGTAACGCTTTCTCGTACTTCTGATTGGTTGTCGGCATTATCAACTTAAAAAAACTTACGGCACTTATAATTGGTTGTTCATTTATATAATATGTATAAACAATTATAATATTTATAAACAATCCAAATGTGTTTTCGTTATTCCGGCCGTTAAATTAGGTGTTTAAGTCCTGATTTGAGGTACTTAAAATGCCTTTTTACGTCCTAGGACGTTAAAAGGGGGGGGGGTTATAAAATAAAACATAATATATTTACGCAAAAAATTATTTATTTGAATTAAAATGTTTAATTTTTATAACGCAATTGGAAAATAACGCACCTCTTGATTCGTCTGTGTTCTCCCCTCTGTTGTTTGAAGAATGCGCCTGCGGCGCATTAACAATCTTCTGGGGGGAAGATGTGGACGCAGATCCCAAAATTTGATCGGAAATTCACATAGAAGTGAATTTTTTACTTTTTACTTTACTTTCGCTTTTCTTATCACCTTGACTACCACCAAATTAGACTTACATGCTATGTAAATTTAAAAAAAAATAATTGATTAACTTTATTTCTTAGAAAGCAATTTAATCAATAAAAAAATTTAAGTTAAAATTGAAAATATTAACGAACGTTAGTTTATAAAACTGAACAAGACTGGAGGGCAATCAAATTTGATTAATTTTTTTATTTTATTTCATAAATTTTGTTTTAAAAAAATCTCCAAAGGCGATTCTTATTTACATTTTATTCGCAGACAATTTTTTACATTAAATTGTATCATATTCCGTGGGACGTCTTAAAATTTTCAGCGCTAAAACTTTACGCCGGTTTTCCCTGCGGGTGGCCTTCCAACGATATCCCTCCACAATGTTGAGTTAAATTTGGACAAAAACCTGTTCGTTTCCCTTTTATTTGATGGAAAATTCAGTACTTTTGACAAAAACAAAAAATTGAATATTTTACACAAAAGTTATAAAATAATTCAATTTATCTTAACACTTTTGAGATATAACGCGAAAAATAGGAGACGATAAGACTAAGCTACACTGCACAATACATATTTTTCACGCCACTTTGAAAGTTTCTGATTCATTCAAGTGTATGCATGTGCACATGCTTGAAATCTTTTAAATTTATAGAGAAAATCAAAGAAATGTTTTAAATAAAATTACTTGTTAAGAAATTAAAATTAAGCGGGAGATGATAAAACAAAGATTTTCCTGATACTAAAATTTTCATAATGAAGTAATTTTTGATTTAAAGGTGTGTCAGTCGCAAGGTATAAATTTATTGTTAAAAGAAACTTTTGTTTTGTCTGACTGTGAGACAAATATCGTCAGACGTTTTCTTATTATTTATTTATTTAAATACTTGGCTGTCTGTTCATTGTCTGTGAAGGAGAGGACGTTCTTATTTTTAAACAAATTTTTTTGACATAAAGAAGATGACGTTGAAGTTTATAAATTTTTATGTTTACCATACAAAATTGGTCATTAAACCTTTCCTTTAGGTTAATTTTTAAATAAGCAGTCGAGAAAACTTCATAAAAGGCAACATTTTATTCTTTTACATCTTCGTACACAGCTGAAATTTGGCGTATGTTTATTCAGTGAGTTTATAACTGTAATAAAGTGGAATTTTAGCTTGAAATGTTTTTTAATATTAGATATTTCACGTTCCTACTATTATGTTAAAAATAACTTTGAAAACGAATGTAAATATTATGTCGAGAAGATATTCCCTATGTTAGTAAGCAAAATATCAAACAAAAATTCGTAATTTTAAAATTACATTTAAAAAATTTCACTTTTGATTTTCAACATTTTTTTTAGAAGAAATGTATTTCCACGGAAGAGCACAATAAGAACAATATTATTATGTTTTGGTTTAGAATTCCTACGCTTTACCGTGTTTAAGACTGGCAAAGCGTTTGGATTCTGAATCGAACCGTAGGATATAAACATCAATCCTCGTGCGACACATCTTTGTGTGATAAAGAATAAATGGTCGTTCCGCAATATCGACATTTCAGATTCAATCAAGACAATAAGTCCTAATGATGAACGCCTATGGTTAGAGCGTTAAATAACCGAATTTATTTAATTTGCCGTGAAAAATAGGTAAAATTGTAGACATGCAGTAAATACATCTTTAAACATTAGTTTAGTGACGTTAAAATGTCGCTACATTTAGTTTCCTCTTAGTATCGTGACTTAGTTACTACAGCTTGAGTTTTGTTCTACGTATGTTTCAATTTGTAACCACCCATTCCAAATTGCTCTTTGTATAATATATGATACCATTCTCTCCCGAAATGAACCTACCTATGCTTTCTCGAACAGATAAATCTAGGCGAAGCTTTTTAAATATTGCAAAATTTTGAACAAAAATAAATCAATTTGTTTGGTGATTTTTATCACCGGAATTTAATTCCTTCAGGCTTACTTTGATCGATTTATGGACAAAACTAACGTGTTTAAGCAACCCAAAAGGTACTTTACAGAAAGGTTTTACAGTTTCTTTAAATCCTATATCCTACTCAGACTAAACCTCTGTAGAATTTCCTTTTAGAATTGCAGTAATGCCCGGCGTAAGCTTTAACACACGTATGTCAACTTAAGGCTAATATATCTTTTAAGTGACCACTATAATTTATTACAAGTCTCAATTTTCGTTTATTTTTAGTGTCAAGTAAAATACGTCCACCTAACCTCATTTCATTTTACTAATTTATTTAGGTGCCTGCTTCGTCCTGCCTGCGTGACAATTTTATCTTAAAACTCTCAGGATCCCATAAAATTTACAACGAAAATAAAATTATCTTATCGATGTCAGCCTTATCACTACAAAATTATTCAGGCATTTTCGTTTCAAGATTGAACATTAAAAATTGCAATTTCCTGTAGTTGATGCGGTTGGGCTTTTATTTGTTCAAAAATTACCAAATATACGTTAAACTAAAACGTGAGTGCAATCGTTAACGTATAGCACCGTATATTTAATCCCAACAACATACTGCATGTGGATGTTAATAATAAGTACAAACTTTCCAGAACAAGTAAAATGAAATAAAAGCAAAATTTTCATGCACTTTGGGACGCAATACTCCAGATATACAACGCAGTACATTTCAATTAAATGGCAATTATGATTCGACTCGAAATAGGGGTTGTTATGCATATTGCTGGTAATTAATGCTTACGGACGCACCAAACTGTAATTAAATTTTTTTGTCAATAACTGTAATTTAATAGGAAATCGATTAATTTTTCTCGATTGAATACGTAGGTTATACAATAAGTTTTTAACGTTCCTTTTTTAAATAAAAGTAACGTTTGATAAAAAGAAAAAGAAACATAGCAAACGAGGATGATTAAGCAAATTGGTTAGGTAGGTAATAAAACGTTCATAATTTAATGTGATTTTTTGGCCCATTTGTCAAGTTTACCTTCACTTAAATAGGTAGTTTAGTTTGGCGTTACTATTAAGAGCAGGACGTTTAATTTTCCTGTTCAACCTCCACTTATTTTCACTGGTATAGAGGGAGGTTATTGCAAACGCCACTTTGGTAAATGGAAAAAATTTAGAACACAAAGGAATGACAGTTTTAATTCGGTTTAACCGTTTCAATTTAAGTTTATAAGTGGTTGAAATATTGGAATAATTCAATTAGAATTTGATTCATATCTGACAAGTGTCACTAGTAAAACTTTCTGTTTTGTTTACAAGTTAGAGTTGTTTTTTTAAATAATTCTTGAATTTCTGAAAAGCATAAATCACGTTATCCCATTTTATTTATCTTTAAAATTTTGCTTTTAATTATTCATTCTATATCGAGTATAATCGTTGTGTTTATATTTTCAATTATTGTATCAAATTGTATTAATACTTACAAGTTACAAATTATGTAAAGTAAATTTATAACATTTTTAATTTTAAAATTAATTTACCATTAACGTTTTTACCTGAATATTATTTTAAACACAACAAAAATATTAATTCAAATAAACGAATTATTATAGTTTTTTTTTTTACTTACTACTCGTTATAATGTTCCTAAAGAGCGTTTTTTATAAAGTAAACAACATTTCTAAATAAAAAGAAAAAACAAGAAGATAAAATAAAATTTAAATGGTTAAAAATAATGTAACTTTATTTTAGTGTTGTACTTTATATTTTATTGTTTAATAATAATCCATAAACTTTTTGGAAAAAGCTTTTAACTGACTATTCATTATTATTATTATGTTTTTCTTTTATTATAACGCTTTTCATTGCATAAAAAATTCTGTAGAACAAGAGAGGTCTGAATTTTTAAACACATGAAAGCGGTAGTAATTATTAATTAAATATAAATACAGAAATTAGCCAACAGGGAATTTAAAAACGCTCCAGAATATCTAATTCTATTTAAAAAGAACTACGATTTTATTACGTTATTCTGGCATATAAATTGGGTATAAAAGAGATTACGCTAGGAGCAACCCCTATATTCATATGAAAATCTTAGATGGTTGTGCTATGTTACTAGCCACTTTTAGTTTTGACTCGTTTTTAATTAAAGTTTTTTATTTACGAAATATTTACCTTCTATTTTCTTATAACAAAGAGAGGAACAACCACAATTTTATGCAGCTTAGTAACGGAGAGAATCGAGGGACACTTTGAAACAACTGGGTGCACTGGCCAAGAAAGGGATGATTTTAACAACAGAAAATTTATATCGATTTCCTAAAGATTTCCTAAAATCAGTTGATGAAGATTTTCCGCAAGAGAAAAGTTTTTGACGTGCTCAACAAACGTAAAATGAAATTCTTTTCTTAATCGGTGGTTTGGTTCAAGAATATACACAGTGTTTTTTTATCTGTGTAACTTAAGTGATTTAAATCACAGCCATGCTTTTAAGGGGCAAAGAAAACATAAATATCCGGAAAAGCTCAAAATTCCACATCTCAGAGAGGAGGAACACAAACTAACACTTTTTTTTTTTTTTTTTTTATTCAAATAAATATTACAATCTGCCCGTAGACATTGAGTAATTTATATGGTACAAGAAATAACTATATGGCAAAAGAAATAACATGTAGGAGGTTGTCCATGATAACCACCTTTACAGAAATCTTACATATTTATAGCACTATCACAAATCAAGTCTGTTCAACCAATCACCAATGTTCTTTCTTTTCAGTCTATTGTTGTCATTTTTTGTGTTTAGTTCTTCAACTAGTTTGTTAGGGTGTTCGCTTAACCTTATGTGGTATTTTTGGCTAAGGTTCTTAATCTCTTCTTTAACTGTGGGCATTTTCAAGTCGCGACGGATTATTTCGTTTGGTACAAACCATGGAGCCTCCACAATCATACGTAGTATTTTGGATTGAAATCTCTCCAGAATTTCTATGTTGCTGTTAGAGGCAAACTAACACTTAACTGAACTAATTTCTGAATAATTAAAAATGAAAATTGTCCGTTCCGTTCTGAAAATGTTGCACTTAAAAATCATTTTTTTGACTCAAATTAAAACAAATTGCATTTGAACTGGTATAAATTTCTGTTTACGATTTCGTTATTCCCGCATTAATTATTGTTAAGTTAAATTATTTCGTTTGAAATTCTAAGCTCGTTGAAATTACATTGGCGATTTATACCAGTACTAAATTTTGGTTTACATATAAAAAATTCTAATTACTTTTGAAAATTTAATTTATATGTTTGCAAGTTCCTCCGAACCTTTAATCAAACTTTGAAAACTACACACAAAAACTTATCAGGTTTGTACACGTCGATTTTAAACAATCATTATAAATGCAAATTTGCAAAAAAGAAAAAGGAAGTAGTTAAAAAGTTACAATTTAATTTAAAAGTTTATGATGTGTCTTGAAATTTGATTATAGTTGAAATTTATCTCCGGTTTTTATCAAAATTTATTATTTTTGCGATTGTATATGGCGCGGAATTAAATTTAAATTTATTTTAAACACTCGTGAGTTTCTCTTGTAATCGGTAAAATTAGAACCACACAATTTCGTATTAGAATGGCCAAATCAAATTACGGTCTGTCGATAACCTAAAGGTCACTTGCAACATTTTCCACCTATAATCGGCTTATAATTTCAACAGCACAAACAAACTAATAAATTCGATATAAATGTTCTGTGTCCGCATCGTTATCAAAGGATTTTCTTATATTTTTTTGTGTTAAATTTCGAAATATTATTTTGTTTGTCAAAGTATTATCAAAAATATATTAAAAAATACGAAAAAACAAATTTTAAAAGACTTGCTTAATTTTCAATTTTACGAGAAGAATTGAAGAGGTCTTAAATTCCAAAAATTGTTTTTCTAAATTATTGCAGCTTTTAATATTGTTAGACAGTAACCTCTTCAGCAAAATAAAAAAAAATTAAAAATTTGTATGGAAAGTCGGTGTTTAGCATAAAATAAGAAATAATACGAATATCATCTAAGTATGTAAATTCTTCTTTTGGTATGTTTGATGATAAAACATGAAAGAAATTAGGACTTTCAAATCTTTTAAAACTATATAATTGTGATTTATGTTGAATGGAAAACCTTTTGTGAAATTTTTCGAACAAGTCTCCTTTAAATTTACAAGTAATATTGATTTTTTTTTCTAGTTATAATTTGATTCGACGCTTTTCGTGAAAATGTCTAAAAGCAAAAAGATGTTTTTTTAAAATTCATTCAGACGCCGGGGCGTCCGCAAGGGATTTTCAAAGTTTGTTACAGCTTCTATAAATTAAGAAAAACATCTTTCATCTAATGGCACCTAAAAAATGATTATAATTATGTTAAAGTAAAAATGAGAACCACATAAAATCAAAAGTAGAATAATCAAAAATCATCCAAATTTAGATGTAGTAATAACTTTTCTACAACAAATTTTCATCATTGCCTCGATGTCTCGCCTGATCTTCGCCGGTGATCTTTATTTAACTCAAAATAAAGGGTTGGTTTATTCAACAAACAAAATTAAAAAATTGGGGCTGGGGTGGAGTTTACAAGTCAGACTTTAAAATTAGATATAAAACACACACGCAAAAATTAACTTAACGTGCTGTGTTATCGCGCAAAATATCTTAAATGTCAAACGTCTTATATTGACGATAAACGTCCCATATTAATGGGTTTGGAAAATATAAAATACCCTCTAAGGACACTACCTGTAAGTAAGCAACAATCCGACTTTTTGAAACTCAAATTTCAATAGCATACCTACTTATTGCTTCTTTATGGCTGGAGGTTATTCCATACCCCCCAGACCCCCCGGTTTTCCACACATTTTGTCACATTTTATATACATACGTCGCCCTACAACAAAGGCTGGAGATTCTCTCCAGCATTCAAAAATGCCTTACGCTCCTGCCAATAAAAAAAAGACAGAACTTTTAACTTTTTCTAGGTTGGTAATTAATGAATTAGGAGCAGATTTAGACTTTTCTTGTTATAATTACTAGCTGACCCAAGAGATTTCTGGCTGCCTTTTTTTAGTCATATAGTGTGGTTTTCGACCTTTTTTTCGTTCTTCCAATTTAAATAATCTTAGGGTTGCTACCTTCCAAATGTATCTTAGTGCAAAAAAAGCGCTACCATTTTTTACTCGGCCCAAATTGGTTGGTAGTGTGGGATTACACTTACTATAACCCCCTCTTTTGATGCTGTCAGGGATGTCATCTGCTTTTAAGTCTAAATATTTTCAGCTTCTTTTGGCATTTTTACTTCTTTATTGTTGCTCCGTCTAAACTACAAAGCGACGTATCTTCCTATTATTTCTTGTTCCTGTTTCTGTCACAGCAGTTCTTAATGCAAGTCGCCATCCTCCACGTGACCTGAAGATGACACATTCTCGATTATAATAAAAACAATGTTGTCTCTTGTGAGGACTCTGTTCATCTTGAACTTAACGACTTTATGCAGAAAAGGTTGGTAATCGTCTTCTCCACAGTAGAACCAGGACCTGAAAACCAGAAAATCTAATTTATCGACTCCTTAGGAAAAAATGCAATTTATAATAATTACTTATAATTATTGTCTCAAACATGCAATTTTGAAAACAATAAAACACAAAATTACCAATTAAAAAATATTTTATCTAATAGCGGCATCGCTTAGTAAATAGAAAAAATAGAATGTTACCCATAAAATTGATCTGATCAGCCGCTTTTATAATGTTAAAAAATACACGAATAAAACTGTGTAATCATTTGTCCATTATGGGTATAATTTTGTCAACTAAATTTCAAAATTTGAAGCCAATCCGTTAAGTCGTTTTTAAAATGACTTCGATAAACTTTGACAGTCACCGAATCCTCTATCCTTAATTGATGAACTTTCCCTTCAACATTTTTTAATAACCAATTATTTCGATAGGTAGATTTCTCTTGTAATTTTAATATAAAAAATATATTTTATAAAATATTGAGATGTTAAACAACAGTTCTACTTTAAAATAACAAAACAAAAGCAAAACATTTAAATTTCGGGATTTTATTGTAAAATTTTTTGAATTTTTTGCCAATAGATAAACCACATGTCTTTGCGATTGACAGTTCAATTACGTATGACTTTTGATTTGTCCAGCATTAGTAGGTATAGAAGAAAATCCACCTCCAAAATCACGAATTTAAAAACAATTTCAAGGATTTGGTCACTTACGAGCTGCAATAAAATAATTTTCCATTAAATTAACAACTTTATGAACGCCATTAAGTCAAAACATGTATAAAAAAGATTAAATGTTGCAGATTCTTTCATTTATTTTTTATATTAATCTTATTGCTCATATATTTACCCACTTTCTTACAATTTTAGTATTTTTTTCTCTTTTTAATGCGCCATTTTATGGTCAGTGTTTTCATTGCCTTTGCTTTAATATCATCGCTCGATTTTGCAACACATAAATGTTCTTCTTTTTTTGCTATTTTAACAACATTGATTGTTAGGAAGTTTTATTCAAACGCATAATTTGAAAGTTTTTGGAATGATTTTTAAGTACGTTAATGATTTTGGGTAGGTACGGAACGAGTTTGTAAATTTAAAACAGATTACTAAATGGTTCGGTAGTGGCTTAAATAAGCTTACGGTTCCTTCCACATTGAAACTCCACGGTGGTTTTTCAATCACATTTCAATTATGAGAACCCTTACGATTTACTTATCAAATTTTAATTTCTTTCGACGTTATTAAAAGTTAAGAGATTCTTGACTTTTATTTTCGAAATAAAAATAACCACAGCACAGCTTGGCATTTACCATAACTCGGATTTTTTTACTAAATTATTAAAAGAAAACAATAACTAAGTAAAATTTGAACCGCTATGGCTTATGAAGCGACATGAATAATTTCGAGTTCAGAAAGCATAAAATCCTAATACTTATGATTTAATCCAAACGAGTGGTTAGAATGAAAATATTTAAATATTTATAAAGTCAATACGGAATTATTTCTATAAATACGTGGCAGTGGGGATAAAAGAACCGTGAAAACAGGAATAAAATAATGTAAGTAAATCCCGAGAGCACGCTAAAATATTTCGGTATATGTAAAATACATTGACAGTCTGGTCGTCTTGTTATTCTGAGCTGTTCTTTACCACAAATGCAGATTTTGAAAGCATTGGGCACACAGAATGCATGTAAATCCTTCAAAAACAGCACTACATTTCAATAAGTTAGTATGCCACACTTGGAAAATAATTTTTCTACGTGCAACTGACATTGCAAGAAAACCAAGAATTCTTTTGCGGGTTAGGCGACTGATAACTCGAACTGAGAAAATCATAAATATATTTTCGGCTTGTAGAAAAAATGCTTTGTAATAAATATTTTCTACCTCAGATAACAAAGCAGATTTAAAATTGTCCTGTCACAAAAGTTTAAATAAAGGAAATTGATATTTTTTAATTTAAAAAAAAAGTTAATTTTAATTTACATTGACAAAAATTTAAATTTATATAATTTTAATGAAATTTAGTTATCAAGAAATTAAAATTGATAATTCAATTTTGTTTTCCATTCACAACCTCTTTGAGAACCAACAAACACATTAATCAAGTTTTCATTAAACAGTACATTTCTCAAGGGTAACGTTTAAAGATTTAAATTGAAATTTTCAGTTTACTATATTACAATTTTTTATTTTATAATTAATTATTGCAAAAATTTTGCCCGATTTAATAAAATTCTACAAAAACACCACGTTAACACTTAATAGTGGTACTTAATATTGATTGTAAAATGAATTGGAATTCCTCAGATTCCTCGGCTAATGTGCTGCATTGTTTTGTCATTAGTGATTGAATTTAGCAATGAGGCGACGTGCCTTTGATACTCAACCACTGATGATCCTTAAGCGTCCAATTTCCTACAAAAATTATTATCTAGGTAATTTTTTACCTAGTATTTTAAGTTTATCGTAGAAATATTATACGGAAAAAGCTGTGACTTTTCATAATTGGGCTAAAGAGTAGCAAATTCTTGTTTGAATTATTATCTAAGAATGTCATGTATGAATCTCTTTGCTTTTAGAGAACATTATCACAATCTTTAATACATTGTTTTTGAATTCTTTGGATTTAAAAACGATAATAAAACGTAACTAATACTTAAACTGCGGTAACTCATTACGGTTAATTTGAATTTACACTTCTCTACGCGATTTCCACTGCATGCCTACAAATTCTATAACTGCATAGGAGATTCATTTTTAGAAACACCTCAAGTGTGCCAACATAAGAAAAGTATCATCATATCCATACTTTCTCTAATTCTATCTAGAGTATTAAGTTGATTTAAGCAAATTATTGATTCTATAAACTTGTATCGGAAAAGCTGTGCGATGATGTTTACATGGCCGATTTTCTTTAAAATTATGAAGTGAAATAGAAGAGCTCAGGTTAAATTTTCAGTATCTGACCTATTTGATGTTTTGTATTGAATTTGGTTTACAAGATAACTCCGAAAATTTTAAATTCTAACAGATTACAACATCCAATCAAAATAACCAAAAAAATAGTATTGTACAACAAAGAAGTTTTCACACGTTTAGTAATGATGTAAATTTTGTTACAAACTCGTTTTTTCGAGATATCTTTTCCAAAAGTCGATTACTGGCGGTGGTGAAAGTGTTGAAAGTAATCCTGTAATCTCTCCTTCAGCAAGGCTAAACCGATGCAATTTTAAAGAAGCATCTTGTTAATTATTTATTTAATTTTGCTTAGCTTTAGATAGCTTTTAGGGTGAAATTAAATTTTTGTAGTTTCTAAATTTTAATAAAAATGATCAGATAAAATTTCTTAAATAAAAATAAGGGCTTTCGTAATTAAAGTTTTCGCTAGAGACTTAATGAAGCATATTTTGTGAATTCGTCTGTAAGTAATATTTTCGCTGAGTTTTAAATTTAGACGCATATCCTGTTGGGAATTATTCTCAATATTATAAAAGATAACTGCAATCATTCTTGCAATACTTTTAATCTAAAATATCCAAAATTGGATTGTGTTTTAATTACTTACTGTAATTTATTATTTTCATATTTTATTTCCACTTTACATAAATTGCAGTTATTGGATACATCAGCTTTGATTAAAAATTATCTATTTCATGTAAGTTAAAATAACCAATATTTTCTGGAATTAAATTAAAAGAAAAAACTCTTTGAAATACTTAATTAACATAATAATTGCTTTAGCCAAAGGCCATCAAAAAATAAAATTAGATTTCCACTACAACAACAAATTATAAAATTTATTTCTAGTTAATTACTACGAAACAAAAGCATAAATCAAAAGCTCGAAATTGTTTTTGTAAAATTTGATTTAGGTAAATTAAATTTGTAAGTTTTGAAAATTATTAATTTACCTGTTTACGAACAAATTTGAAAGTCAGAAAAAATATATGGCCAATTTTAGTTTTTATTGGTGAAAGTTTAAATTGTTTGCGAAAGCGATATCGGATTCTTATTTTAAGCTTTGCTTTTTAGATCCAATTGTTGCTATTGAAATAGATGAGAACTTTTTGATACACTCACCTTTTTGATGTTATTAAGCAACGTGTTCGGCACGCATCCAATCTCTTCGATGGTTTCAAATAATCGTATGGACGAATGAATCGGTAGAAATGCGTTTTCCAATTCGCTAGATAAATGAACGCAACGACGACGAACTGAGGTTGTAAAAACCAGGCCCAATTTTCCAAAAGCGGGATAATGGGGATCAGGGCAATGTCTTTATCTTGAGAGCATCGCAGATAAAACGTTGCATACGTGACTAGATTACCATTATGTCATTTTGAGTACATCAAAATAATATCGATGAAAGTTTTACTACCGACTTGGTCCAAAATAGTCAAATTTTTTACTTAGTGTTGAAAATTTATGTCGCTTGCTGTGTTTTCTATTTTCTCTTTTAAAGAATGTGAACATTTTTATTTGAGTTTCGGTCGGAACTTCATGAAAATATTGTTATTATTTCGGAAGTAGCACAACAAATGTGAAGCTTTTGTGGAATTACATGGACATAGTCTAAATTGTCGTGTTAACAGTAATGGACTATTAACCACCGATAAAGTGAATTTGTGATGTATCTAGGATAACAAAGGAATAATGCATTTACAAATCTCCGATACAATAGATAAAACTTGTAATGATATATGTGAATCTATCAATAATAATAAGATAAATTTAACTATGCCATAATTTACGCGTGTTTACATCATCGATGAGGGTTGTGTCATTTGAATAATTGGAGATAGTACATTGGGAAAAATTACTCTTAATTATTACAGGTAATATAAATATTTTAAAATTTAAAAAAAAAAATTTATTTGTATTAAGTTCCGACTGTAAAACTTCTTAATGATCATTGTCGTCGCTAAAAATAGCTAATTTTTAACTAAATTTTGAACTAACTAAATTTGTAAAAGAACATTTTACAAGGCAACGAGACAATGGCAATTTTTATAACCTGTCGAGTCCATTTTTAAATTTATGAAAATGTTTTTGTAAAAAAAAAGATTACTTACTTTAAAATTTAAACACAGTACGATCTATTTTATTGTTACGTTAGATTTGTTCTCAAAATTTGTTACTTTCCGAATTAGTTTTTGTTTATCTGCTGTCACTTTCATAAACATAATCCAGTAGGAAGACAATTTTCTGTATGTTTGGAGAAAAAGCTGAATCAAATATGATTGAGAATTAGTATATTTATTTTAAGTAGAAAAATGACTTTTTTTGCAAATCCCAAGTGACCCAATTTAACTTTTTATAATTTAAAAGCGATGACGTTAAATCTTTCTAAGATATTATAGTAGAATAGTTAGAAATTTAATGATATGTCATTTAATTACTTATAATCTGATATAATTATACCTACACAGTTATTGAATTTTTATATTATAGGGGGTAATTATCCACAAGTACAAGAAAAATGTTAAATACCTTCTAGGTGTACATAGGTATCTTTTTTTAATCTTTATTACACAGGTCTGGGTTTAGTAATACTACAGATTCGACGATTTTCTTGTACACGTTTAAACTTTGCAATGTGAATGGGCCGTAACATTGTATTATCTGGAAAGCATGCAAATGGCTTATCTTTGATTATACGGTCCGATACGCTCTCATCATGTAGGAACAATGAAAATATTTTTTTACGATTAGATTAAGCTGGGTTTATTAGGTAAAATTTTAATATACAACGTCGTGTTATAGTTATGTAAACGCAAAATGTAAGATAAATCCAAAACTTTTTAAAACAATTTCTAGAATTGAAAACGAATGTAAAGCTTTTATAGTGTCTTCCCTAAAATTTATTTTATAGCGAGTTAAACCTTACTCAAATATAAATCACATATAAATTTTACATAAAACCCTTAAATTTAGTTACCAACTTATGGTCAATGGCACATGAAAAAGAAAAAGCTTGCGTAAAGCACTGTATTTCGTAATGCATATTTTATAATTTTCTTGCACAAAATAATTGGCTTTCTACTAATGCACAATCCCTTACCTTTCCAGAAGCCGACTATACATTGGATGACTCTTTTTGGATCGAAGAAAGCCCAGCCGGTAAGTCGCTTTTATCTCTTTTATTTTTTATTGATTCTTGCAGTGGTAAGTTAACTGCAAAATTTTGAAAAATAAATTCTCCAACACCAATTAAAGTGAAGTTTAAACGAATTGTGTTTGAGAACTTTAAGTTGATAATTATTTACTCAAGAGCATTATGTGCAGAATTATTTTATTCCATTTTCATGTTAATTGGATCCTGTTGTATTGTCCGACCGTGGAAGTCTTCCTAATTCAATTTAAATTATATTTTGAGCACAAATTACTGGCTCAGATTTCATGCCTTTTCTTCCATGAAATTAAAAACTTTCGTTTATTATGGATACATAAAGCAACTTGTTGATTTTTTTAAGTTAAATGTTGTATTTAAATTTCAAAAGTAACTGCGAGTGTAACTGCGAAACTTAAGTGTAATTTAAAAATTGAAGAATCTCGAAATTTTGTTTTTATTTGCTTTACATTTGTTGGATTCCGATTACACAAAGGAGCAGGCTGATTGAAAATTTATATGTTTAAACTAAAATAAATTAAATTTTAAATGACAAAATTTAAATATCGTACAAAGCTCTCTTGAACAAAGAATTTTAATTACTTGAAATTCAATAAAATTTAGTTCGTTACCTACCAGTTCATTATAATAACATTTTCTCATTATCTTTTCATTAAGGATTGATAAATTTTAAATACAAAACGTGTTATGATAGCAAAACATTATAGGGTGGTTTAGTTCAAATTAACTTTTCTGCTAAAACTATATAATATTGGCGCACACTAACGCTCGAATTACTTTCAATCTAATAATAATGCTGAAACTCGAGAGCAAAATTACAAACAAGTTAATTAGTAGGTTTGAGATACTTAGATTTTCTAGTTAGATTTATTCCACCTACAGGTTTAACGTATAATTATTTGCAAAATTATTTTTCTTCTTTGCTCTCACCAAAATAAGGCGAGAAATTAAATTCAATAATATTTCGTTTCGAAATAATTAAATTTCTAATTATCTAAGAACCTTCGCGATTTTTGTGATCGTTTAATTAAGAATGTTTGATCTGCTTGATTATTACAAAAATGTAATTAAACTTGAGACATTTTTCAAATTTTGCTTTCCTGAAATTATTCATCAAAATAACCTTCGACTTGAACCAATCAAGAAAAGCTCGATCGATTTAAATGCTGCGTGCGGTGAATCTAGAATTTAAATTATTAAATAATAATTGTTTAACCTTAAATATTTAGAACGTGATTTCCTATTTTCCGACATTCGGTTATATAGCAAATATAGAACGGTTGAACTGACAACCTGTAATAGAAGAGGAAATGAGATACAAGGAATTATGCAAATTCCAGGTGTGGTGCGATACGGAGACATAAGAATCGCTCGTTCATCTTACGACTGTGAGCTTTTCAACTCCGACAAACAGTTAATCTTGAATGACCTTGACCTAGTCTAAGTAATTTTACTTTATCTAAGCATAGCGCTTTTGATTCTGGATCTTACTCTAGATGAAGGTTAAGTATCACTGGGACGACGCCGGGCAGTGGGAGCAACGCTCGAAAATATGGTCGAAACTCCAAAGTGAACTCTTTATCGCATCCTACCATAACATCAGCAATTGTTGTTATGGTCTATGTAACGAGATAAAATTTTAAAAAGTATATTATGAGGATAACCACACTGCCAACTAAGGCAAACAAAATGAAGCAGGGACAGACCCTAAAAATTATTATTCGTGAAATCAAAAAGATAGGTGAATGCATCAAGAACTTTTTCATGCATTCAAAAAATTTATTAACTCATTATAAACATCAGTTCTTGTTCTTCCAGGTTCACTCCAGCTTAGTTTGCTTTAACGTGGAATGCAAAGCACGTTACAAATAATTCAGAATTATTTGAGAATCGAAGTAAAAACTATTAGATCAAGAGTTCCACTTTTACGTCTATATGCTTCTTTGATTTTAGTATTTAATGACGAATTTAAATAATTTCCTTCGGGTAGTAGGTACTAAAACTAGATAAAATAATTTATTACGTAAAAAATGCAAATTTTTATTTAAATTTTAAAGTAGATCAAAGCTTTAGCTTATTTTTATTAAAATAACAGTTGTCGTAAACACTTGAAAGATGAAATATTTTTCTTCAGTTTATGCACAAGTTTTATTAACATTCTAACGTAGTCCGTTTTAAGACGATAAGCATGCACTTCGATATCAAATTAAATTTTATCTTAAGTGCCTTTAAAATCTAAGGGGAGCGTAAATTGCAAAAATACTGGGGTGCTACTACACCTCAAGCTAAATTGGGTTTTAAACAGGAAATATTTTCTTTACCAGCGAGCGCATTTTAAACTTAAAAAAACGTCTGACGCATTTTTAACTCGATGAATAATAACAATCGTCATAATCATAATATCCGGTTTGATTTTGCAAAATTATGTTAGTTGTAGTTCGGGCTTGTTGTGAATCGGTCGAGTGATAATTACTGCAATGTAAGTACCTACTAGATATTATTTTTTAAACCACCCTCACCCCTAAATACATCACACACGCTAAATTAATTTAATAAACTAATATCTCGCAAACTTAATGATTTTCGTGATTAATACCAAGTTCATTCCAGCCAAGTTTTAATATAAATTACAGTGTGCCATATGGTCACCTCTTTAAGTTATTGATAATTTACAAAATCCTTAACTTTTCGTATTCCCATTACACATGCGAATTTTAGGCATTGTACGTGACTTGGTTTATAATCGTTGTATATGAAAGCACATCGTGAATTAAATTAAAAATTTTACTGCTTCATCGTAAGAACAAAAGCTAACAAGGAATACGTAACCTACATTTTACCTATTTAGATACAAATTGATCTCCTTTCAAAATTAATTCCAAACTTTTCCAATTGTTGTTTCAAAATTATATTTATTTGTGCGTTATACTAAAATCTTGAATTAAATAAACAAACAAAATTTGAAACAATGCTATTATTAGGTACCGTTAGTAACATTCACCAATAAGTAACCAAATAGCATTTTTGCACGGGCGAGCATGAAACGTGGAAGACAAATTGAGTTATTTTGTGAGTTCTCTGTTTACCTTGTCTTTTAATATCATCAATTTATTTTATCAGCATCGAAGGGTTTTTAAATGTACCCCGCATAAACATTTTTAGTTCCAAAAGTATTAGCCGGTATAAAGTCACCCTTAAATTCGAGTCGAGTAAACTTTGTTACGCACAAACGCCGTCGGTTGTTTAGAGTTAAATAGAATTTCTGTTAAATTATCTAATTACAATTTCGATATTGCAAGTTGTGAAGGAGGGTTGACATTATTTTATTTAAGAATTATATCCTTAATGAGGTATAATAATAACTGTACGAAAAAGACGTTGTGTTCAATTATTAACATCAGACCTAGTGCCTGTATATTTAATAATAAATTAACACAAGTAATTCGTTTCCCTGCAGTATAATATTCAATGTGTATTTTAATTATAAATTAAATTATGCGCTGTATGCACAACTTGATAATGTCAAATAAATTTTCTGAATCTCCTCTACAACCTGCACTGTTAAAATTTCAATTCTCTAAGTTAATAAAAATTTCATTCGGCTTGAAAACCGTCGGCGATTTGTGAAAGACCCTGCTTATAAAAGGGAAGGTTGTTTAATTTATAATTGAACAAATAGGACGAACCTTAAAATGCTCTGCGGTACATCCTTAGAATTAAATCAACATCTCTGCTCTTCTCGCCGCCGTCGCGTCGTTTGTAGGTTGAAAACCTTTAACGAAAACATCCTACGAAAATAACTATTATTACATGTAAAACGAAAGTTATTACATTTAACAATTTGTTCAATAAAAAAATGTAAATGAAAAAATTGGACGCGGTATCGATGATACAAATTTAAATAATATGAATATCTTTTTGTTGAAATATTTCATACCGATATGAAAACCATTCGCGTCGTTAGCGGAAGCTCGCGCTAGATTATCGTACGCCGCATTAAATGTGATGTGCGGGATTAACTCGAACAGACAGAAAATTCCAAATAAGCCAAAATTTTTTAATATTCAACTTTCAGGTTACAAAGCTTAATCTAATGAATACATTTTTATAATTATAATCAGCGAAGAAATTTAACATTTTTCATTTTCGAGTTCGAACCTGCGTAAGTTCGAATTTTTGTAATTGGAACTTCTGTTTGAATGATTTAATAATTTCAGCTAATTAAGACGTCGACGAACGTCTAATTTCCTTCCTTTATTTTATTTTAAAAAATTTACTCATGAGGAAATTTGAAACGCATAAATCAAGCTGATTGCCAGCAGCAGTGTTTTTTTGCCGGACCATCTCATTAACTTTTTTTTATTATTTTCAGTTGTGATTTTAATTTAAAAACCTTTTTTATAAGTTTAACGTAGCTTCGGCGTTAAAGAAAATTCTACAAAGTTTTCTTGTCTTTGGTTGAACCCAGCCATAATTTTCAAAATAAAATCTGGTAGGAAAAATTTTACAAAAGAAAGTACTATATTAAATTATTTGGGCAAGTTTTTACATGTGACTCACAATTTAAAATGGTGATTATTTTATTTTATACCTTTCGGTATAACACCATAACAATATTAGCAGCCAATAGCTGACGACAAGCTAATTACGCAAATTCAAGCCACGTCAGCTGTTGGTATAGGTCACGCACATATACCAAACAGCAGTTGAATATTTTATGAGGTGACTCCACTTGATCGAATTTTAGCCGGTATAGGGTGGTCGAAGATTCCATGCGATCGTTTCTAGTAAAATCAAAACCTTCCTATGGTAACTTAGCTTAAACCAAGACATACCGAATTGAAAAGGATACAATTTACAAAGATTGGAATTCTGAACTGGTGACAGATGTTAGACAAAGATGTCTCATTTAGCACTCATGGAAAAAATCGCACACTTGCTAGATCATGCAGAACGAAGCGGAAGATCTCCGATCTTCAAATTAAAGACAAGGTGGTCTGAAAGTTTAAGGGATAATTCTGGAAAAATTTTTATTAACAACAGTTTTTTTTAATTTGCTTGGGCTGAAAGAGAGGCAATTTTAATCTATATGAAGTAATGGTTACTAGTTACAGCCACATGATCAGGACCTCGAACTAATCAACCTTAACTAGACCATCTGGAAAATAGTCCAGCTTCTGCAAACCGCCTTCCACGATAAGGGTCAGGATGCTAGTGATGATTCATCTTAACCGATCTGTCCGTCATTGTGTTAATTCATAATGGTACTGGTTGAGTTACGATCTCAATTTTTCCTGACGAAGAAGGTCCACTACTACATGTCACTCGTCGCATTCTTCTCGGATAATTTACTTTAGTCGAAATCTGGTAAATAAAGATACCTTCGTCAAAGGTAGTAAGGATTTAACAAGCCTACACTAAAGAATAGAATTAGAGATACTTCGGAAAATGGAAATTTAAATCTAAAAGAACAGAAGTTAATAATACTGGAACGTTATGAAACAAATTTTTTAAAAATCAGTGTTACACGATATCTGCACCCTAAATGAATTGGGGACGGTTCACCCCCGCTGTATCAGCTTAATTAATTTTTCTGTAAATATCTGCCCAATAAGTTTTCAAGCCTTAAAGCAATCAAATAACAAACGCACATAAAAATCTTTAAAATACAATGGATTCCTTCTAATTGAGAAAGCTTTAATAAAATTACATGAAAGCTTTCATTCTTACAAGGCATTGTACAAGTAAATAATACTTCGAGTTTTCGTAATTAAGGAACAATATTGTCAAACAATTAAAAGGTAAGCAATGAGTGATTAAAGGTTTTAATTATATTTTTGTGTTGAAAGAGATTGAGAAAAGGTTTGTCGAGATTTGTGATTACAGGATAAAAAAAACGTAGATAGAAAATTGGAACAATTGTCATGTTATTTCATTACGTTCGGCTCTGTATCATTAAATCAATCATTAACACTAAATCACCTGTTTTCAATAATTAATAACTTATTCGTTTATATCCACATTTGTTTAGTAAATTAGAATTCTCATGAGTATTTCATCATTAATTCAAATTTATTGTGCCTACTACTAAATAAAATTTAAACCTGTCTATGTACCATTTCTACCTTATTATCGAAAAGGAAGGGTACGTTAAATTGAATCCTGCAGTCACAGCCGGAACCGATTTGCGATTCGATTTGCTATTTTATGAGAAATGATAGTGGTGCCCTTTTATTTTAAACAGCTTTCAATTTTAGACCCGTTGGACGCCTTGTGGGTTTCATCCCGACCTACCCATACCATTTCGTTAATTCGGCAACCAGGTAACTTGAGGGAGGGTATCTCATCATTTAAGTACGTAACAGAATTCAAACTATAACTTGATGGGATTATCAAAATTAATGTAACACTTAGTAAATGTAATACAAATAAACACTATGTATAGCATATCAAAATATTATCTTTGGTAACGATTTCTTATTTAATTACATTAAGCAGATAGGAAATATAATTTAGATCGAGTTACGTGGAAATTGCGTACTAATTAATTTATTACCAAAGTGTATCTACCCTAATTAGTATTAAAGCAGTTAGATATTCGAAATTCGATAATATTATTTTTATTTATTTTCTGTGTGAATTTTATTGGGCTATAGTAATCGTGCGGGCAAAGTTAACAAATTTTGGTAATTAAACTGTAATTATACGTGGCACTTTAGGAAATGCCTAAATCCCCACGAGGGGTCACATTCGCCAACTTTCTTAATGGCTTGCGTGTGTACGCAAAGCACATGGCTTGAAAGGAAGATGAAATACCTGCGCTAAATTTAAACTTCGATATTTAATTAACAAAAACTGAATTAAGTGAAGATATTGCGAGCGGGTGATGAGCTAAATAATTTTTTTGTACCTACCAATTTTCTATAGCTGCAACAAAAAGATTTTCCTTTGTAATCAACAGTTTACGATTATCACGTAATAAATTATTTTATGTGAGATTGAACACATAAATATAATATTAATTTTGTTAACAATGGCGGTGCTGTGATGAACTTTATTTCATTAATTTAGAAAATTGATATCGTCATCAGCTTTGGCACTAATAATAATAAGTTTCATTAGGAGTTTGTAATTATTGCCCGTCTAAAATGTGTTAGCAAAATCTATACCTACCAACAGAATTTTTTAGCCACTCTAACGCCTAAAATGTAATTAAATTGGATTAAATATGTAAGAGATAATCAAAAAATTAAAATTGCTCTCGTTGGATAAGCAAAATTAAAATTAAATAATAAAACACGTTGTTACGTTAAAATATTGCCTAACTTGAAAAAGTAAAAATTGAACTGGAAAATAATGAACCACCAATCAACCGCCTCCTTCTTACGAGTACTACTAAAATAATAGAAAAAAACGAATAACAAACTTTTAATTAACATAAAAGTACTAATTATCGCTTACAAAGCCGAAACGGATTCGCTGTTTGTTACAAAGAATTTTTAGAGTTGCAAAAACAAAAAAATTAAATTTTCTGAAAATTCCTTAATAAAATTCTTCGTTCTATTTTCACAAATTGCTTATGCAAGCAGCCTCTATTGAAAAACCAGGTAGACTGCGGCTGCATTCGTCATGATTACAAAACAATGGGTGCCAACGGAAGAATAATTACGAAAAGTTTTTGCAATTTTACGTAGGTACAAATGAGCACACATTTCAGCAGCGTTTTTATTTTTATTGCAAGATTTAGGTACTTGAGGTTATTCAAAATATTGCGGAACGACGAACTCGAAAATTAACGGGCATCCAGTTTAGCATCACATCGATTGAGTGATTTATTCTACCTTTCCTATTCGTTAAGAATCTTTGACGCTCAGTACCTACTACTGAGCTTACAGTTATTGATCTTGGAAAATTTATTATAAAAATAAATTATTTTGGTTTATTTACCACATACTACATATCTTTTTATTCTTTTCCGCAATTACATCAGTATGAACCGGACTATTTTATTTATCAAGTTTCTTTCATTTCCAATTTTTTTTATGAGGGAAAATTGAAAAAACTAAAAGCTTATCATTGCAATAGCCTATAAATATGATGTCGCTTTTAGAAGTTGTTTTATAGCAAGACAAAATCTCTAAAACTGATTACTCGACACAAAATTTACTGCAGTATGACAGATTTAGCCTTTTTTACAAATTACAACAAAAAATTACAATTTTATTTGTTTTGATGTAGTAATTGAGATGGATTTTCGAAAAATCGTCGGGCGATATACTATGTACTATGTATTTGATTCTTATAACTTACAGTCGTGGTGGTAAATGTTTTAATTATTGAAGTTTGCTTTCAATTGTAGGTAGGTGTAATATATTTTTGTGGTTAAATGAAAACACAGAAAAAGTAGGACAAGCGTAATAAAATCCTGAGTATTAAAGTTTTTAAACCATTAAACACATAAATTGAAAGCTATCAAAATTCAAGCCAATGCAACTCAATTCTGATAATATCACCGATATATTCACGTCGCTGATCACATTTGGACAAAAAGGACGATTAGAGCATCGAAACTTGCTCAACGCTTATTAGCGTTTCAGAAAACAATACTTCCCTATACCGGAACGTGAAATTTTTCATTAGTCAGTCGAAACCTACTATTTTTTGTTAATATCTTTTTATCCATCAGTGCTGCATCAAAAATATAAATTGTAGTCAATTTTCTTTACATATTAAATATTACCTATATAAAGAAAACATCCAAAATTGTTAACGCCGCAAACTCCATCGATAGAAGTCACTTCATTCGTTGCATCCCTAGGATCTTCTTTCCATGATTCCATTGAAAGAACAGATTAACTGTTTTTCTTGGCTTTTCTGATATCTGGAAGCGACACTTTTAATCTGCCCTAAGGTGGTTTATAATTAGTTTCTCCTTCAAGCAAAGGTGCAAGATAGTTAGTTGGCAGCGATAGAGTGACTAATAGATGGTACACTGGTGGAGTCTTGTACTTTAATGGACGTCAAAAAAGATAGTAAAGTTATAGATAGACATACAAAAGAAAAGCATACCTTTAAAGAGAAAATGGGGTAAAAAATTGCAAGTACAATGATTTTCAAGATTAGTAAAATAATTGCTAAATTTTTACTTAAGATAATAGAAAAACTACAAACTGCTGAAGGAAGTCCACAAAACAATACTTAAGAATTCCTTGTCAATCACGGTGTATGATGTGCTGAACGACAGTAACGGTACTCAAAAAGTCTCCTAAGCCGATAAATAAGCAAACATGCCTTTACACTCACCCTAAATCAAATATTACAAGGGTTAATATGGGACGAAATATACTTGAAATTTTGGGTGTCACGATCAATGAGACTTTACGATGCTGTATTACAGATTGCATTTACTACATAGAGATCTGTGGCCATGGAAGATCTAATAAAGTATAATTGAATTCAAAAAAATCACAACTGAGGTGCACTGAAGGTTAAATTTTATAGTAATACTGATAGAAAAGATAGAAAAAAGGCTAATAATCGATATTTTTACAAACAAAATCTAAATTAATTTATCGAATAATTAATTATAAACCTATACGATACGTAGTACATTCGCTCAAATAATGACATTTTTAAATATTGCATGCAGTTCAGTGTTTTATCGCATCTTGCTCGCTCCTTACTCATTTTTCTTTTAATCTCATCATTGGTTGAGATCGTTTTCTTCTTTTTCTTTTCTTCTTCCAACTGTATGCTGCTGTCTTCCTAACTTTGACAACCTTCTTTCCTATGTTTATTTTACAAGAAAACTATGTCATATAAATTAGAGACTTGCAATTTTATTTAAGCCTCAAACCAAGAGAAACGTCATACATTCTATTTTAATAAGGTTTTACCATGCCGATACATGGATTTTCCAATACCTTCCTAGATAAAACGGCAAACGGAATAAATTTTTTACTTTTCCATTGAAGAAATCGAAAAAATCAAACTTGGAAGTGTCTTCCATAAATAGTAAAACGAATTTAAACACTATGTTACAAAGTTGGGCTTTTGAAACTGATATTCTCAGTGCCCAATGCTTCGTTACATAATCAAGATTAATTTAGGTCACAGTATGAAGGTAGAAAATAACCAGAACAAAATAATAGTAACTTATCACCAGATTTATTTTAATTATTGTATAATTTTTGATAATGGAAAGATAGGAAGGACACTAAATTGAAGATTGGAAAGACACTTGAAGAAATCGATACAGAATTCAATTGCTCAACGAGATGGTTGCTAGATAGTCGGCCCCCCTGGATTGATGAATTGCTATCACTAACATAAAAAGGTTTACAGGCACATCTGAAGACCTAGCAATTATATGCTCACATAACCACAGTGCCAAGTGAACTTTATTTCACAAACAAATTTAGGAAAAATTTCTGCACTTTTAGAAATCGGGCCAAAAGCGGAGTAACCATAATTACGCATTGAGAATTTAGGTACCTACCTTTGAAATCCCTACAGTGCACGAACTAATTCTTCACTCTGTATATTTTAAATATAAAAAATTTCATTTCTTTCATTTGATTTGATAACATTATATCTTCACGTTATTTTTCAAGTTATACTTTATATCGTGATCATTTTTTTATAGGTACTATTATAACGTTTTTTGTTGTGACTTACATAAACACCATTTTAACATTAGTCTACCATTATTACTATTGATGATAAGGTAAAAAAAAAAACATTAATGTGTAGTCTGAAATTGGTCGTAGTACATTGCTTTCCTTCAGTTTTCAATAAATCTTTTTTGTTAGCTACTTTCACAGACTATTACCATTAGTGATTATCCCAGCTACTAATGCTATTCGCAATTTTTTTTAAACAAAATTATTCCAATTATTAAATAATAAATGATTTCTTTCAATATACTTTTCTCAAAATTTAGTTTTTAAAGATGATTTAGTTTCTACACTAAATCCATAGTTTATTTTATACGTAAATTTTTGCTGAAAAATAGTGATCTTCCAAAAAACCATCCAAATTAATTGTGTCCTATTATTTTTTACCCCAACTATGGTATTTGGATTGCCACAGGACCAACCTACGGATCTACAGAAAAAATTTTATCATCCTGTAATCATTTGAATAGGTACACAAAATATTGAAACTAAAGAAAAAGTTTCAGTTAACCTCAGTTAGTAGTCTCAATATTATAGTAGAATATTATTTTGCAAAAAATTCCATTTCTGCCATTTACTACCATCAAAATGTAGGATGAACTCAAAACTTATTTTTAAAAAATACAGGATAGTATTTGTTAAGGTTACAGAATACTCGTAAATGATTAATTATGTTTCATGTGGTTTAATCATAATCACATCTGCATTTCAGCATAATTTAATTAAATATTTTTAAATACGACTTATTTTTCAGAGCAAATTTTGGACAAAATGATTTATTTCGTCAGAGATTTTTTCAAATAGCACTTATACAATTTTTTCTTTTGCACTTAAAATTTTTCTATATTGTAGCAATTTCTCAGCTCTTTTTACAACTTTGCACAGAAGCTGCAATCATTTATTCTTAATTTCGCAATTCTTTGATATAAATTAAGGACGAGCTACGAAATATAAATTTTACATTCATTACAAAAAAATTACATTTGTTATCATTTAGAAACACGGCTACATAATCATTCTTCAAAAAGATGTAAAAATTACAAATTTTATTTAATAAAAGTCAGAAAATTTTTATTTGATTCCTAATTGCAATTTTGTTTCGTTGTAAAAAAAAGTTAATTGCACAAAGCAATTGTGAAATTTCTACTTTCGTTTTCCATTTTAAGTAATAAATTGATATATATTTCACATTAAATTTGTGGAAACTAAATCATATGGTGGCGACACAGCATACATCATGACTAAGCTTTGAAGTAAAATCTAATACCGTGTTACGCGTGACATTGATGAATTATTGAATCTTCGTTTTGCTATAGCCTCCCAGAATGATTACAAGAAATGGAATAAAAATTGATGAAAACTTTAGGAATTATGATGTTCGCTTTACTAATCACTTATTTCGATGTAAACAATTCTGTCCAAGTGGATCTCGTGAAAAATATATTAAACGAATTTACATGATGAAGCAATTTGGTTTAAAAAAATTGCAGACGTTTAAGTTGTTTGAACTAAATTTCCTTTTCTCGAGTATATTTGATTGAAAACTTCAACGAACATCAACGCTTCGATGGTTACCAACATGAAACTTCTTTGAGAACAGTTAAAGTAAAAAATAAATACTCTTTTTACACGAACATCTGCTCAAATTACATTTCGTGCTACAGATTTCAGATCATCCCTGTTACTTAATAATAGTAATATTACATCCACCTTTTGCGTGATAACAAGAAATTACTTTTTGTTCTTCCTCCCCCATACATCCATCGTAAAAGGTTGTGCTTACACACACTTTATTAAAATGTGCTCCATCAGCGAGGTGTCTATAAGTCACCTATATACAAGAAGAGAACAAATTAAGTTTCTCGAGAAATATCCCCGTTTTTTCCAGTGCGTTAGGCTTAAAGGATTTACGATATTTAAATCTTAAATATTTCAAGGTGTACCACCTACTCTACCAGTAGTAGGTAGTTATAAAAACGAGGGTTTTATATATTTCGGTGTATTATTTGCAAACGGATACTCGAGCGAATGGAGTAACAAATTTTCCATAAAGCGAGCTTTTTCGAGCAAAACATCGAATGAAACATCGCGTTGAAACGCAATATTGAATGTAATGACGCTTGTTGAAGACGAACGCGCCTGATATTATCCCTATGTCACGTTATTAAATTAAAGCAAAACGGAGAACCCCTAACGGTGCCATATAAAAACGTATTTTCCGACTCGAACTACCTCCAATAAATAAAAATTAATTTTTTTATCAAATTAGATAGTTTTTGGAAATTCCCAAGGAGATTAAGAAATTTCAGGTCACGTTTCTTAAGGTCGCAATTATTAACACGCAATGGTGCTCGAGGGTAACCAGATTATTTAAAAAAGAAATCCCGTAGGAAAGCTAAAAGACGTTATCACACGAAATGGTTTTGTGCGCTGTTACAATGGACCAAAATTATTTTTCTAATGCTTGTCGAAAAAACAGCCTCTATTGGAGCAAGTAAATTTTATTTCTTCAGATTTTGAACATTTATGGAATTGCTTGAATTAGAATGTTAATGCAAATTTACCAACACCGTTGAAGCTTTGGGACGTCTCATTGCTCTGTCCCATTTGTTAACCCGTCTAAAACACAATGGATGTCACAAGGGATATCTTATAAACACTAAGAACGTATGAACTAAATAGCAAACTACTCAATATTAAATTTAGAGTTTCTGAAATAAATCCTTATTCAATTATACGTATTTCTGAATGTGTCACATAAAATTTAATTATTCTTATTTTGCTTTGTATTGCGTTCCAAATTGTTCTCCTGTTCAAGTAACGTTGAAGTAGTAATGACAGTTGAAGATCCCTATTAAAGATACTTTTTCTAAACGGAAACTAAATACTTTATCCTTAAGCTGTGGGGGAGACCGGGGCTACGTGACCCAATTTTCAGTTTTATAATGTTTTCCAAAATCTGATTTTCAAGTTAAAACGTACAAGACATTCAAATTTACTTTTGTATTTTTCTAACTTTAAACGGCAGAAGTTACTGTCGTAAATGATGTAAAAATGAATTTTTGATAATGAATTGCATTTTTCTAAATAAAATTTTAGTCTGTTTAAATAATGCGATTACCGGAGACTGATGGAAAACACAGTATTAGCACTAAATATTTGGGGATTTTACATATTTGTAAAAGGGATTTACAGAGTTGTAATAAACAAAAACTTATGTAAAACATAATTAGAAATAAGCTATACACATGTGAATTATTCGAACATTTTTTTGGTAAATTTAATCTGAACGAAAGTCGTTGTAAATTACTTAGTTATAACGGTGTTGTAAATTTATTTTAATAATTAAAATAGTAATTTCTATAACATGAGGCAAACTTATTATCGTAAGGTGAAAAAATCTCAAAGAAAAAAATAGTTCTTGCAAAAGTTCAACCTTTTTTGATGCAATCAGTTTAATACAATGTATTGAACGTTTCAAAATATGTATCTATTTATGTTTACAAACAGAAAATAGCAGGCCAAATCTAGGGAATACGGTAGATGTTTAAGCATTTATAAGGTAATTCATGAAATTAAACTGTTGCAATTTCTGAAGGCTAAGCTGGTGCATTGTCCTGATGAAACAGCACTCTGTTCTTGTTCAAATGTAGACGTATTTTCCTGTAATTGTTTTAGCCTCTTCAAGATAATCGATCAACAAAATTTATGGCGTTTATGCCTGCTTCTATCAACTGTTTAGTCTGTTCCTTTGTTTCTGGAAAGTAATGAATTGATAAATATATGTAATCAACAACTGTTGTGTATCGATTACGTTTATACTTCTCCAAACTGCTCTTTGAATTGTTGAAGACTTTTGATCACTTCTTATCAGTTGAACATGATGGCAAAGATTTAACCACTGAGGAATCATAATTTTTGATTATTTTTAAGGTTAAAACGAAATATTTAATGACCGCATGAATCTTAATTTTGTCAAGTTAAAAATAATTCACAAATTGTTCACTTTAAATCACCGTAGCAAAGGAAATAATTCATTATAATAAAGCTGAATATTTTAAACAAATCTTATGAAAGATTATATTTGTCAAAACTTATGTAAAATTTTAAAAGTGGCGCCCTCTCTTAGTCAGACCGAGAACTTTTTACTTCACCCTCTTATATTATGCAGTTTTTGATTATTAAGGCGGAAAATTTACATTTAATTTTTAAAACGAAATGTTTCAGAACTTATACTAATTTAATAAAATTAAAAAGGTGGAAAAATTAATTTGTGTATTAAATTTAATATCGCAGTGAATAGAAGGAAATTCAGATCAATAATTGGAGCTTTACTCTCTCCAATCGGAAATTTTTGTTAATGCGGATTTTAACAATAGAATTTTGAAAATCTACTCAAATTACAGAGCAATTTATATTTAGAAAATAAGTTATTTATAACTGAAGTATTTTGTTTCTTTTATCGAAAATTAGAGTACGGCTTGCAAGGGCGGACTAGAAGCAGAATTAAGTTCGGACATCTTCATGACTACAATATAGGTTGAGGGTGCAGATTTCTACCAATTTTGTTTTTTCAAAGCCGGTCTCTCCATTAGGAGAATATAGTCTATTAAAATACGGAAGCTTTAATAAACACCTGACAGTAACAAAACAATTAATGTGATGTAAAAATTTGTGAGATTTGTAAAAGTCTACAAATTGTAATTAATAATGCTTCTTAGGGGTGCATTCTTACAAAATGCAATTTTTAAAATAAATTGTAATTAAAATTTTTGCCTTGACATGAACATTGCTAGCCTCGGGTGGTAAGGGGAATTATACAGCCTTATATTGTAAGAAAGAGTATGTAAAATATGAAAAAGTAGATGTGAAACTGGAGGGGGTCTGGAGGGTACAGAGTGCGGAGTACTCTCCAGCCAAGAAAATAAAAGCTAATTTCCAATTTCCAATAATTCGCATAAATTGTTGATGTTTGTACTTCAGCTGGTGACAACATAATATAATAAAATCTGTAAATGATAATAAGAGCTAAATTTGATAGTATCAAGAAAACTATGTAAATAAAATACATAAATTGATAAATGATGTGAACGTTTAATAAAATATGGTTAAGCTATGACAACAAAATGTACAGCTCTTAAAAAAAATTATGACATCATTTAACTTTCGGTTTCGTGATGAAAAGACAAAGTGAAATGTCAATTTCCAATTGTTAACTTTGACTTCTGCTCTACTGTTTATTTTATATTGTCAGTTCATATCTGTTGATCCTCCTGTTTTTCAGGATCTCCAAAACACAAATATGTATGACCATTTATTTACTTCTTCTCCTGTAATATTTTCGGCCCAGTTCAATTCAGTTCCATTTAGATTAGCCCCCTTTTTTTGTCTTAATACCACAATTTCAAGTATTTAAAGTAACTTATAAGATACGGACATTTTTGTGCTACTGTGCAGTCCAAATGTGTTAAATTTTTCCCAAAATAAAATATAATAATTACTTGATTTCTAATTCTACATTAAAACAAAAAAGCTAACCAATAAAAAGCTATATTTTTTTGTATAAAAACGTATTGAAATTACATTGACAAATGCGCATCTCATCAATCAATAAGCTGTCTGACAATGGACGCGAGTACTGGGCATGTTCAAAATAATTGACTTCGTGTTAACTTACCCTTGCAGCCAACTAGCCCCACTCTTCCTACTACCTTCTTTTTCAATTTATTGTAAAATTTCCAATATTTCTTTGGTTCTTTTTGTTTAAAGAAGAAAAGATTCAATAAAACGAGATCGTTTCGCATCAGTAGAATCGTCTTTAGGGGGAAACCACAAACGCATAGTAGAAATAATTCCACCGAGGAAACTACTGCTACTTGCAATAATGCGTTTGGTCATGGAGACTTTTTTGAACTCAAGTTGATTAATTAAGCTTTCAACATGATGTTATAGAATGCGTGGCAATGGGATGTCAAATATTTAAACAATAGCAACAACTGCTAAAATTAGTTATCCGCCAGGTACTAACACAATTTTAATTAGAAATTGTGTCAATAATGATGCTGACTATACAAGATCAAACTTAATTACTAATTTATTTGACTAGAATAAACTAAACTCAGCTAATTACATAAGTTCGTAGTGAGAGGGGTAGGAAGATACGTATTTCGTCAGGGAACAAATTAGAATCGACTCATTACATACTCAGCAGAAATACGCACTTAAATAAACAAACCTACCAAATTAATTTGTTTAAAAATAAATTTTTAATATTGGAACGAGACGATAAAAGGAAAAAGAGAAAATGCGAAGTTTTATCAAAACACGAGTTGAATTTTCTGATTCTCGCCTGCTAGTGAACAAACAAAATAAAATAAATTGAAACGTCTTTATTCATGTATTGATTTTGAAAACGAGCGTAGGTAGGGTAGGTTTAATTCCTTTTTAAGAGTCGTTAGAACGCTAATTTGCGAGTTTCAAAATAGAAAGTGTAAACAATGCCATGGGGTTTTAGGAGTAGCCGGGGTTGAGGCGTTCTAATGAAACCGCAAAGTAAAATGGTCCCGATTAGTCCAATCGCTTGGGGCTAACTGAGCTGTCGGAATATCTTGTCAACTATAAAGTCTCCGGAATATTATTACCTAAACAACGTTCCTGCTTTAAAGCTTATTTTATTACAGCAATTGGAGTCGTCGAGGACGAAGCTTTAAATCTGAGTCGTAATTAGGTTGCGTGCAAAATGGCCACACGTCATTTAGTCAAAAAAGAGTAGTTTGTAAAGTGTAACAAGGATACTTGACATGAGTAATGTACCAGGACATGTGCAATAAACAGCCAATCCCTGAGGCAGGCACGTTCAAGTCTTCTTGATTGCTGTTGTTTGCCGCTTGATCACGTATGGAGCGTGATGCCATCAATCTGCGCGTCACTCCTTTAAGATGCCAAAAATATTTAATCCCGTCACACGAATATCGGCATATCTAAACATAAAGCGATTTTTCCCACACGCACCAAATTAATAAAAAAGAAAGAAATTATTAGCACCTGTTACTATTTCCTCATTAATATTCTCTATCTTAAACGCCATAAAGCATATGTTAATCTTTTCTTGAGTATAATTTAAATTTTAATTAGGAAAAGCGAGGGCGTATTTCTATGTTTTACTACATCGCTTCTTCAAGTTGACATTGCTTGTTGCTTAAGCGCTTTTCGCATCTTTGTGTTTCTTATATAACAAGCTTTCACAGAGTATTCGTGTTTTAATCAAATTTTCTACAAACCTAACATTTAATTTTCTTAGCTTTGTTTTCTAAAATTTGTGTATTAGATTATATGTTTCAGTGACTCGACAAATAAATTTTTCAATTAAACAAGCAATTTACGTGTTTCTAATACGCTACGAATAGAGATATTTTAATGAATTTTCTTCTAATGTAAGCTTTCTTTTTCAGGCGAGGTGGAAAGATTGCTACGCGAGTACACACAAAATCAGGAGATGGTACGCAATATTGGAGCCCATTATTATCAAATTATATATCCAGTTCAATTACGACAGCATAAGAAAATGGGCATTTCTACCAGAGAGATAGGGGGGCCGCCTAAGGTACGAAAAGTGCGGAGTTCGGTATGTCATTGCACTAATTCATCCCATTCCACAACATTAAAAACATTTTATAAATCTTAGACTGTCATTTTTTTGCTAAAAATACATTTTTTGGAAAACTACTTAAGCTTGCGGTTGACAAAATTAAGTTCTCTAATAAAGTCAGTTTTAAGATTTTATAATTTGGAATTTAAATAATTCAGACATAGTCTACACTTCTTGTTAGACAAAATGTAAATTCTGTTGGATTTGCGCTATTTTAATAGTCTTTACTTGGGTCATGAATTAAAATTTCATCGTTTATGTAAAGATTAAACCCCACAAATACCCTACCTTTCATTTAATTGTTTAACAAAATTTGATTGTCTAAACTCTAAATTTAATTACTCAGGACCGGCACGTTATACCTTCTTATCGTTCACACTTGAAGTATTGATTATAAATTTGGGAAAGATACAAAACTTATTGTATTATAATTTATTTATATACATATGGGGCATTCCACACCAAATCGACCACTTTTGAACCCTTTTGATTTTCCAGAAATTTTTACATATTATACTATCTCACCAAAAACAGTTCTGTGAATTTTTTCAAAATTTTTCATTAAACCCAAAAAGAGTTACAAATTTTTAGAAAAACTAAATTTTGTAAAAAACAACAAAATGTTGTTTTTCTTCAAACGATCGTAACTATGTCAAAAATTGACTAATCGGAACGGTTTTTTTTTGTTTTTGTTTGTCTTTAAACGTACTTTTCAAGAAAAAAATACAAAAAAAATATTCAAACTTGGATTCTACAAAATTTTTTATTTTTTCGGAGAAAATCATTAATTTTTCAAATTTTTCCACTTTTGATTTTTGATTTTTTTATTTCAAAAACAACTCCGATTTATTCCGCGTATAACAACGCAAACCCCATAATGAGCCAACATTTTTTTTTATTTTTTTTGTTTAATTAAAAAATATTTTGTTTTATTTTTACGTAAATAATATTTTTCAATTAAACAAAAAAAATAGAAATAAATGTCGGCCCATTATTGGGTTTGCGTTGTTATACGCGGAATAAATCAGAGTTTTTTTTGAAATAAAAAAATCAAAAATCAATAGTGTCGAAATTTGAAAAATCAATGATTTTCTCTGAAAAAATGAAAAATTTTGTAGAATCTAAGTTTGAATATTTTTTTTGTATTCTTTTCTGAAAAGTACGTTAAAAGACAAACAAAACCAAAAAAAAACGTTCCGATTAGTCAATTTTTAAAATAGTTACAATCGTTTAAAAAAAAAACAGCAGTTTTTTAAAAAATTCGTAACTTTTTTTGGGTTGAGTAAAAAATTTTGAAAAAATTCACAGAACTGTTGTTGATGAGATAGTATAATATGTAAAAATTTCAGGAAAATCAAAAAGGGTCGGGTTCAAAAGTGGTCGATTTGGTGTGGAATGCCCCATATATATCATTTACATACATATATATCATAACATAGCAGCTCACTGGAATTTTATTTTTTTTTTATCTTTTATGTTCAAAATCTGAGGTTACATTGAAGTCTCACTGCCATCGACCAATTAATCTGCAGTCCTAGTACCAAAATTTGTGATATAATCCCAAAAATCATAATCTTGTCACCCAATATTCTTATGGTAAAAATTTATATAAGGACAAAATTCTATCAGTAAAAGTCCTGACGGCAATACCTGAACAAGAAAGCAACTCCTTTAACCAATACACAAAAATTATTTGAAATAACAATAAAGATCAATAAAATAATGATCAGTAAATTTTCAAAAACAAAGTTTTTAGGCTAACCTAACAGAACCAACTCAAATCTAACCTAACTAAAGCAACTTTGTGCAGAAAAAAATTAAAGGGGTCCAAATTAATTTTTTATTTTATACTAGCGTAAAAATATTTTGAAATAAATTTCTATACTAAAGTAACACATGCTCATTAAGGACCTTCATGTTAAGTTAAAGTGAAGAATTATTTAGAAAAAATTGAGTTGGTTTATATTTTCTTTTGAGTATGTAAATTTCACAATCATACGAGTATGATATCGATCAAAACCGATCGCTCGTTAAGATTAATTTAAATTTGTATTTGAACTGTTATTTCGTATGTGTGCCCTAACGTGTACGCATTTTGTGACAAATATGGTAACGATTGTATTGTGTTGAACATAGAACACCCTAACTGTTGCCACAGCAAAAACTTTTTTTTTGGTTTTTCAAAATGGCCACTAAAAATTATAAATTTGGAATTGAAAAATTTCAGTTTAAACTTCTTTAAGTTGCATACAATTTTACGTAGTATTTTGCAAAGATTTAAAAAGTTTTAGAAAGAATTTCCGCACTAATGGAAGTAGGTGAAGGGGAATCTGTTCATCCAGAGTTGTCAAACTGCCAAACCCCCACAGTTTTTTTTGCAGCCTGAATTAACTTCGAAAATTCAGAATTCTTTATTTCTTGGGTTAAGTCGTGTTCAGAATGAAGTGGAGTCTTGCTTTGCTTTGGTAGAAAGCTGACAAAAACCAATTAAATATTTTCTTCTATCCTTTCCTGTGATTTAAAAATTGTTCATTTTGATTAGCCCTTAATAGCTTTCTACCAAAGCAAGACGATAAGTTCATATCTTCATCTTCTTTGGGTATCTATCCGTTTTAGGATGTTGGCGATTCTCCTGGTTAAAGCCAAGAAGACTTTAGTAGGGAAATGTTAACAAGTTGGTTTTCCTTTGCCCTCCCCATAGTTTACAAAACTTAATAGTAATTTTTAATTTTTTTTATTTATACTTTTGCCAATAACAAACGCCAGGTGTGACTATGTTTTTCAATTTTAACAACTAAGTTGTCACCTTCACTAGAATAAAAAATACCCAAAAAAAAATTTTTTGCTAATTCAAAGATTTCATATCATCAAACTCAAATGAAACTAAAAACTCAGCTTCGTTTTTATATAATAAATATATTGTTCCTAAAATTCCCAATTCCCCAATAGTGGAACGCTAATTATATGCTTAACGATACTTTTCTTTTATTGAACGTCTTGGTTCTTATTTTCAAAAGCTTTTAAAAAAACAATAAAATGTGAAACACGAAAACACGAAAGCTTTCATTGAATGAGTTCATAAATTTTCTCGATTTCTTTAATTGTAAATTTTACATAAACAAAAAATTGCAATATTATTATTAGGGATGTGATGACATTATTGATTTTAAATTTAAATTTAAAAACTATAAAAAAAGGAAAATAAGCGGCTGAGTTTTATAAAAAAAAATTATAATTGGGTATTTATTCTAAAAACTTAAACTTATGTTAAACAAAACTAGCAATAATAGCATATTGGATAAATATTTTACGTTTTTTATTTATTTTTCAGAATAACAACGTTCTATTACCCTCTAGAGTGCTTATGTTGGCTGATTGACTGACTTATTTATATTTTATAACTTTTTTGTATGCATTATGAATGATAAGCAATGTTTCAGTCACCATCTATGTGAAATATTCATAAAATATTAATAATCTAGTCATGGGTCAACTTGACAACCGACTTTTAAAGGGATAATGGTTAATTAAATTTTTTTGAATAAATTAGTAGCAAATCCATCAGAATTTTAATAATGAAAGTTTAAAGATTTTTTGCTATTTACACGACTCATTAGTCACAATTTCATTTTCATTCGCTTGTTTGTTTTCTCCATTTCTTGTTGGTCCTTATTTTAAGTTGCTATAAATAATAGCTTCTATATTAACAACAAAGTGAGTGAGACTCGAGTACATATAATAAATTAGCGATTTCAGGTGTAAAAGCTTTTTAAGGATGCGGTGCTTTAATTTATGGCTGACTGATAACAAAGTCTTGGTAGAACTTTTTGTGCAAACAATTCTAAACGTTCATTATAAATGTGCTCTTGGGTTGTTCAAAATTTTGCATATTTTATTTTAAATGAGAGACATGCTTACTGCACAAAAGAAAAAAAAACTTTTTATTTAGAACTATAGAGTAATTTATTTGCATCAAGAGGATACTTTGTATCTTATAAAGAGAATTTATTTAAACAAAAAAATTACAACTTTTTTTTAAACTTTTAAATGCACCAAGGAAAAATGGGAAACTGCTATTTGTGGTTTTCTTTATTTGTGTACTTCACGACAGATGTTTAAAAATATTTAGAATAATTTAAAAAAATTAATAATCTACAAGATTAGAAGAACGCAGTGTTAATTCTGACCCGATTCTGTCAGACTATACTTTAATTCTAGATTAGCTCACATGAAGCTTCCGGTTTCCTGTTTCGAATGAACATCGCTCTGACACGCTTTCATCTTTTCTTGCTTTGAATTATTACTCCCTTGGTGTACTTAGACACAAAAATAATGGATTTGTAGTACAAAATATATGTGCGCCGCCGAAAATAAACGTGTTTATTTTTTCAAACTCGATTGAGTGCAAGATTTTTACATAAAGCAGCTAAATTGAGAATTAACTTCTCTCCTTTTTTTTTAATTAGTGAAACTCTGCATAATTTTAGTAATGATTTTACTGCATTGACAAATCAACTCCAGCCTACCATATTTATTTATACATTAATGGTTTATTAAATTAATATTATATACGAGAAGAGTGCAAATTGTTTATTTATTTTATTAATATTTACCACTTACTTACCTATCTGTAATAATTTATTAATGTTAAATATTATTTAGAAAATTTTCGAGTAAGAGAAAATTATCCTATAGCGACGGATGTGGTGAAATTAAACTGAAATTCGCATTGTGAGTGAAAATTAAATTGAATTATGTATTGATTGTTGGTTAAATCCATAAATATCTTGAGGTGTACATATATTTGATACGAAAAACAAGAGAGCTGTACACAATAGCAAGAGTTGAAGTCTTTTGTTTAGTTCTAGACATAGTTTTACTTAGATCTACATGTTTTTCTCACGAGATCTTTATGTTCCATTGTATTTTACCATCAGAGTAGAAATTCTTAAGAATTCACATTCAATAATACCTTTTGGAAATAACCACATCGAGTAATCATTTGGTAATATTGCATTAGGGCGATTAAAGGATTAACAAAATATTTAAAGCACTTTTGTTCCTTTTTATTTATATGTTTAAACGAGCTCCAATTAAATTTAATTGATTTTCTTCATTAAAAAATAAAACAACTTGATTAGATTTTTAAGCTTAAATTAAGATTATTTTCCGTAATTCTAAACTTGTGTTTTTATTGATTTCCAGCAGTTGTTTTTCTACTTATTTTTTATTTTCTTCAAGTATTTTTCCGGTCCGAGAAGTCTCTTATCAATTTATAAAAGAAAAATTTGGCTATTTTCAAACATGACATATTTGTTTCTTCGTAAATACAATTTTTGTTATGTGAAAGGGTTTATTTTTATTTTATTTTTTTCATTTAAACTAAAACAAAAAATTGTTCTGCTTTTTGTGCAATCCAAACGTAAAACTATTAATTTAGCTTAAGAGATAAATCATGAATACCATGTTCAAAACCAAAGGCTGTCACATGGAAATCCTTGTTGGAGTAGAGCATACTTTACGTAGCACGTGAAGTAAAGGATTACTTCAGTTAATTCCGATGGTATCTAGTTAATGGTCAATGATTAAAATATTTAGTTTTAATCTAGTAAAACCAGCTTTCATTATGATTATTATCAAAGTTTATACAATAAATTAAAAACTGATACTGCATCAATTTTCAACAAAAATGTTATTCTGCATATTTTAAGTCATCTTCAAGTTAGTGTGTTCGATTTCTTGAAACCTACTCGACGTTCTCAAGTGTTAATATGTAGTGAACCAACAATTTTCGATTCAGTAGTGTCAATTTAAAATTTAAATCTTTCAATTATTTGGGAACTACGTGAAACGGGGACACCCTTAACGCAGATTCAAACTTGATTGGTTTAAACGTACACAATAAATTTTTTCGGTAAGCTTTTAACAACTCTTTTATTTTCACTTCAATTTTGATTTTCTCTTTTATGAGATTAAAAACGAAATATCGAAATTGTGTCAAATTTTTTAATTTATATCAGCATAAATGGTTTTACGTCTTTCAAACTGTACCTACGCAGAGATTGGCTACCATGTGGATTTCTTTTACTACCAAGGAAATATTTACAATTTTGTTGACTCAATAGCTTTGAATGCTGATTTCTCTTTTTTGGAATAAATATTTAAATAGCTGAAAGAATCCAAAAAATTCTTTAAAGAAAGATAAAAACTTAAAAGTGAGAAATCAAAGGATCAGAAAAGATTGTAAAATATATGAAGGATATATGAAAGATATGAAGGCAGATCTAACTTCAATGAAAATCGTAATCTGGATAACTGGGCAGCTAACCATTAATGTTATAATTTGAATAATAATTTGAACAATATTTTCTCAAAATCACAAATAGGTACACTGATATACTGCAATTGTCGGATCTATTAGTAGGGGTATTCACACTGGCTCGTGTATTGGTGTTGTATTTATACACCACCGTTGTAATATATTAGCAACGTCTAGTAAATACACAACTTTATTTGGCGTTGCTAGAATAAATACAACGGTGTAAAAATATAAGGGTATATACACGTTAGTGTGAATATCCCTATTGTTTTGATGTGCTTCTTTCTCCTGATTGAGAGTGAAATAATTGTAAGTAGCAAAGATTTAATCATCTGCGGCCGTCTCTACTTTTAGCATTAATGAGAGTAAATAATGATTAATGCACCAGTCACCTAAATACGCAATTATAATGATAGTTTTATTGCTCAGACTAGAAAAAATAAAGATGGGAAGGTAATAAACAACATCCAAGGAATACCTGAAAAATGGAAAAATTGCTGCAAAAATTTATATAAAGATGTTTAGATTTGCATGTTTAATTGCATCCCTGCGGTAGAAAACAAATCTAATATCCTTAGATCACAATTAGAGCAAGCTATAAAATTAGTTAAAGATAGAAAGGCGCCAGGAACTGATGGAATCGCGGGATAGGTTCAAAACGCTATGAAAACAGCAAGAGTAGACATAACCCAAGTAGCATTTTTAGCTGAATAACAGCAATTTTTTAGCAACTTGCTAGAAAATTGCTGCAATTCAGCTAAAAATGCTATGTACAAAAGTATAGATCTCAGGTATATGGCTAGATGACTGGAAAAAATCCATATTCACACCTCACCAGCAAAATGCACTAATTATAGAACATTGAGGTTCTAATTATTCTAATTAGAAACTATAATTAAAATACATAGAAAATTAAAGCCCCTTTGAATGCCACAGATAGCCGAAAAACAGGCAGGGAACATTTTAAACGTGAGACAGCTGATTTAAGAAGGTTAGAGAGTTTAACGTCCCCATGAACCTTTACTTTGTGGACTACCCCAAGGTAAGAGAGAACTAGCTTTGGAAAATATTTCAGGAAATGGGGAAACACATCATGCACAAAGTCCTTGTAGAAAGAAGAAATATCTATAGGAAAACAAAAAATTAACAATCAATGATTTGCTGACGACTCCCTGATAATTGCAAAAGATACCGAACAGATTGGCTGATATAATGAGAAAACTATTAGAAATCAGACCAAAATAATGATAATAAACAGAATAGACAATAATTCTCCACATTTGCACAAAGTGGCCGGTTTTGATGTCGTGGAGAAAATTGTGTACTTAGAATCACTCATCACAAACAGTGGTGACAGTGAAGCTCCGATAAGACGTAGACTGACCTTGGCTAGAATAACTAATGCTAAACTCGTTAATATTTGAAGAGATAACTCAATTACCAAAGCCACGAAACTGACATTGGTGACATTGAAGAAGGCCGATCATAAAAGCATTGAGGCATTCAAAATGTGGGTCTTTCAAAATGTCTTTATCTTGGACAAAACACTGCCCTAATGACTCCGTTTTAGAACAGCTCAGCGTCAAACTACACCTGCTTTAAAATGTTAACCAAATGTATCTTTGGTATCTTGGTCATACCTCTAGGAAAATGGAACGACAGAAAAATTGATAGTTCAAGAAAAAAATCGAAGGCAAATGAACTAAGGGAAGATCGGCAAAGAAATACGTCGACCACATAAAAGAATTAATAAACTCCAAGATGTGTGAAGAACATCAGCACGTGACTGAATCATATGCCACGAAATCCTCATTGGGGTAAAAGGACCGATGAGGTAAAGAATAAATTTAGCTACACTTTCCAAAGTAAATGGATTTAAATTTATAATTATAGCAATTAACTACTTAAGTAAGTGGTCAGAAATCAATGGTTTTTTTGCTTATTGTATATCATATATCTACAAATTTTTCACCTTTTTCCTACTGTATATCAGAGAGCCATAACTTCTTGTTTTACTGAGTGAACGGTGTATTTCACTTGAATTCCAACTTCACAACAAAAAAGAATTTGTTGATTCATTCACCTCACTGCGCTTTAAACGTTAACGCAGACGGTAATTGTTTCTGTAGATGTATATTTTCATGCATTTTCGGAAGCAAAGATGAGCACAAAGAAGTGCGAAAGATGTTAATAAAATTTATGAATACCATAAAAGAAGAAGTTGATCTGGTTTCTGGTGTTACAAATTATATGGTAAGCACAAAAACAGACATAAATTTAATTTGGATAACGGATCTTGAGATGGTTTTCACTCCCAACACTGAAAGACTTCAAATTTCGAGCAATTCATCTTCATGGCTCTCTTATTTCTTAAGTGAAAATACTCTACAATTTTTGATATTCCCCTTCCTCCAGCTAAAATAATTTTTTCCTGAAACAGGAGCAGATATTTTTAGGAGCGGAGTATTTAAAAAAAATGGTCAGCTTCAAATCTCTGATAAAACATTTTAATCGTTTAAATTATAGCATTTTTCATCTATTTAACTATATAATAGTACACGCCAAGGCAATTTTGGAAGAAAAAGGGGCCTTTGACTATAAAATTTTTGTTCTGTAGTTAATTTCGATGTAATAAAAAATAATAACCAGGTACTGTACCAAGTCGAAGTATTTCATATTTTTTTTTTTCTAAATTAAATTAAATTTTTAAATAAATTTTTTTAAATTATGATATTATATTAAGATTAGCATTTTAATATTATATTGAACTAGGTAAAACCATATCAAACTCCCAGTCCTTCTTAGCTTTCCTCCCGCATATCTCATGTATGGTTTACTTTGAAGAGTTTTCCGAAGTAAAACGCAGTACTTATTCCATTTGGTTGAATAAGTAGCTGTTCTGTATGGGGTTGAAAACTAAAAGTAAGATTTTAATAAATAAACTAAACAGCCAAACAAAATTATTGATTGAGATGTTAGTTACCAACTTTTGCAAAATGTTTGGTGTTACTACATAAGATGAAAGTACAAATTTTGATTTAAAATACTAAAATTTTCAACAGATTGAATTTGCAATATAAACTTGAAAACTCACCATGTAACTTTATTTACTATACTATAAAATTACTAACATTTTCTCAACTTTTGTCCATGAGGAAATCTTACAAAAGTACAACCAAGATACTATTTGTTTTTCTTCCGCTTTCTTAATTAATCAAAATTTTATTACTTTTTATTCCGAAAACATATAAAAAGCACAACTTTTTGAACTTTTCTGAATTTTCTTTTAATTTCTTAATTAGGAACACCAAGGCAACTTTTGACTAAATAAATTTTTGCATAAGTTTGGTATTGACTTTTCATTGTTAGGTTGAATATTCCGTTAAATATTTTTAAAGCGAGATTCGAAAGTAAACCGACCTCGACGGAATCTTATCTTGGCACTAAACCAATAATATCGGTATAATAGGTTGATTCGACTAAATTAGTGTCGTAAACCACACAAATTGTTATTCGTGATCTTTTTTATTTTTGTAATAAATATGTAGGAAAAAAAACTCTTCGGATAAAATTTCAAGTTGGGAATTAATATCATCTGAAAAATGTGACTATTATTGATGTTCCTGACGGGAAGTTTGAGTTTGAAACTAATTAAACTTCATTGAAGCCCAATAATTCGCGTCGTGATGCTGTGTTTCATGTATGTCTTACACGTAGATTAATGACAAGTTCGATGTACATAATTTCTAATATCATAATATACATGTGTAATTTAACAAGTTATATATTAGATACATATGGCACCGACGCCTCGTCGTCAGCCAAAGGCTACGAATGGTTACATTCGCCCTGTTGCTTTATTCAAACAAGTGAAAAGCAAATTTGTGTGGGTTTTGCACAAATTTAGTGATGCAGGAATAATTTGTAATTAAAATGTATCATAAATAAATGTAGATTTTTTCTATTTGAATGAACATTTGGTACCAACTTGAAACGTTTTGTATTTGGGAATAATTGCGTACGCTTGTTCGGTTTGGTGCAAGTATCTCAAATCCCTGATTTGACTTGGCTTATCAAGTACAACTTGGTGGAATTTGAATAGTTGGTTATGATAACCAAGACTTGTCAAACATAACCGAGCTCTTAGCATACCATATATTCAACAATGCCAAGATGTCAGTTATTCCGGAACAGAGTAGTTTCGATTAATCACCCACCGCAAGTTGTAATTACCTTTTATCTGCAGTTCATTTTTAAAATTTATTATTCCAAAAATGTTTTTGTTTTCAAAAACATCTCTTTAATTTCCTTAAATATAGTAAACCGTACGATAAATTCTCAATTTCGGTGTGCAAAAGTTTTGTCTTATTTGTATTTATACTGGAACCCATTTCTCGTATCATAACATTTAATTTATTTAACGTGCTTTCGAGTTTGTTTCTCGAATTATCCAAAAACACACTGCATAGTTGGAATACAAAAGCACGCTCCTTCGTATTTTATATTGTGACACCAACTCCATCAAAACACGCTCTAGTAAAGCATTTGTCCATAAACATATTAAACATTTAAATAAACATGACATTTCCTCGCCTAATAACAACGTCCGATTTAAAACTAGGAGTTAGTAAATAAATCACATTGGTAGGACTTTTGGTTTATGCGGTTAAAGCTGACAAAAATCGTGGTGGTGTATGTAAATATTTCTATAAATAGATTTCTAATGAATGCAATGTTTAAGCCAAATTATTATATTTGCATATATTTAAAGGAAGTTTTAATGTTTAGGGAATAATCAAAGCTACTATCAGCTTGACATATTTCTAGTATCCTTCGTCACGGTTACAAAGTCCAAGCTTTCAACCTATAAAGCCATAATGCAAAGCGCCCAAACTTTACAATTTAATATTAATTAAATGTTCCAGTAATAGTTTTAGTAGTTTTAGAGTACCTTGAGATTCATTTAAACTATAATTTTAATCAAATGTAACGTAACAACGTCAGGTATCCTAACTGTCCATTTTTTTGCAGAGAGGTCAGGGTGATGGAAGTCATTTAGCGTCCAGACCACGACAAAGGGTAAGTTTACTTTTATTCAAATTTTGATGCAAATATTTAACAATATCATGCACCATACATACGTGTGATAGTTTATGGTTAAGTTATCTTCTAACTTCTGACAACCGATTTCCAGTACAAACAAACCCAACAATGCATGCACTAGTTTATGTCATTAGTTTTCCGGTTCACACTTCACTACCGCATTATATGCAGTGTTGTGTTCTAAAAAATATAATACGCTCGACTAACTCATTTTACTATTACAAGATTAACTTTGTTGTTTACAATAATGAGCTGTCACCACAATACAATTTTGAATGAAATATTTTTAAAACACTATCGAGAAAAAAGGTAAAAATTTATTGAATTGTAATAAATAGTAGGTACCTAATATGAAACTCTCTTATGAATGACTTAGTTAATCGCAAAGTTTTAGTTAGTAAAAAATTCATATTGGATGCAAAAGTGGCACACTCGATATCCTCCAAAGGTTAATGTATCGTCAATAATATAATCTCTAGGACCCAGTTTTTTTGATGAAACTCATACTGGATATCGATAACTTACATTAATTTACTTTCTTCTTTGACGGCCATTGCATTGCAGCTAACGCAAACAGTTGTGAATATAATTTACCAGGTTCAAACTTTTTTATGGCTAGTCTCCGTGCTTCAGAAGGCACGTTAAGTCGGTGATCTTCCTGGGTTAACGAATTGTCATCATTAACATAAAAACCAGAGGTACAAGCACATCAAAAGACCAGCCTACCAGATGTAAAACGAGTGTTATACTTAGAATAAACAGTGTCAAGGTAACTTGACCTGGTCGATGGTAGAACAGATCGAAATATCTCAAAAAGTTAAAGAAGAAAAAGACTTTGTTCTTATAAAAACTGCCAAGGAAACGACGCAGTGGCTGGAAATAACAAGCCCTAGGCTTAGGCTGAATTTATTCAGTTGAAGAAGAAGAAGAAATAAACATCTACCTGCAGATCGGTAGTTTAAAGATCCTTCAAAATATCGAATAAGAATAATGGATCATCAAATTTTCACAAGTAAAAGTTCCAAAATCATTTATGTTTTAAATGTTTTATTTATTTGGTATCACTGGTTTTGCTATATAAATATCATCTTTAGAATTAACGAGTCAAATTATACAACTGAAAAAAATCACATACAAAAGTATTATGTATACAAATGTAATCATAAAGAACACTTAAAACCGTTTAAAAACTAACTATTACTAACTTTAGTTGCAAAACTGAGTACAGAAAATTATAAAATATTTCAAGTAAATAAATGATGGTGAAACTTTATTTTACAATCCTCCAGGCAATCCAGTAATTTTTATTTTTTCATAACTACGTTATGTATTTTATTTAGGTAAACAAAAATATCCGGATGTTTGTGCTATTTTTTCTTCCATTAGTTGAAAACTCTCCATAGTTACTCCATTTTTGTTGCTCTCCTCAAAAAACCTGGCTCAAATTTAGTGTTAAAATTTCGTTTTAATTTAGTTATTTTTTAATAATTGTTTCAAATTATTTCGGTTTACCAAAAATTAGATTAACATCAGTTTACTTTATTGATAATTGGTATTTATAATGTAGTTAAATTTTTAAACAGATGCAATTATTATGGAAAATACTTAACTGAACCTAGTAAATGGGAAAGTTATGTGTTGTGCGCTTCATTGTAACAAAATCAAAATTAAAAGATTTTTAACCAAATAAACTACTAAAGGTTGGTTATTTATTTAATTGAGTTGTGAAATCACAATACGATTATGGGTTATACCTACCTAATATTCAAATAGTGAATATTCATTTCAAAATTATTCATTTCCCTGTGAAACTTCGGAAGTCAATACTATATCTTTAACGAAGTTTTTTCGAGCAACTCTCTGGAGGAAACTTTTTTCTTATTTTATTCTTTTTTTTTATAGATTATCTTGTATTAACATTTTAAATTCATGTTTGAAGTTTCACCATATAAACCAAATACATCTATTATTAGCACACAAAATTTATTAAATTAAATTCTAAAAAAATAAAATTTCAACAACTAAACATAATAAAATCGAAAGCTTTACGATCATTAGACGTTTTTACAATAAATAATGGAAACATCGGAGAAAGACTTATAATACAGGTTTGCAATTTGAAAATTGAAATAGGAAAAACGATTATTTACTAGCAGCCTCCACCCTTGCATTCTGAAGTAAACCCAACCAAGCTGAAATATCAAAGGGGTGGTTGATTGAGGCTTAGGAAGCTAAATGTTTTAATATAAAAGTATTCAATTTGCCCCTCCCCCCCTTTAGACCCTAACCGAAAACTTGGTAGTACATGTTATAATATTTAATTGTATTCGTCCTACCTCAGGAAACTGCAAAATTTAATTTTACTAAAGACTCTTATTAAATTGTGTGTAAAATCCAAATTAAATTATTTCCTTCCACTTCCAAGAAAATTAATTAAAATAATCCATCGGAATCTCTGTTATTTTATTAATGTAGTTAGAATAAACTATCAAGACAACAATGTGTGGATCCTTTACTCAGTCATTGAAACAGTTCCAGTCACGCAGTGATAAATTAAGGTGACCCATTTGAATAGTGCTACAATATTTAGTTGATAAATGTGATATTAGAGGACGCAGAAACATTTCGGGTATTATTTACGACAAGAGCTTTATATGTGTCATTTAAATAATGATTAACATTTGCTTACTGAAGCATCTTAGTAGAAGAAAATTTTGAAAATTTAGCTAAAATTAGAGCAGAAAAAATGCTTTTCTGGTTTACAAATGAATTGGTAAACCGTAAAACTGCTAAATGTAGAAATCAATAATCCATTTAAATCATTTGTGACATTTATTACATTTAAATTTAATAATCAAATATTGACTTCCGGTTAAGTGAGGGAAAATTGCAATTCCCATCTCACGATTATGATGTATTACATGCCAAAAACTAATATCGACTTTGGGGTATTAAAATATTAAAAATTTTCTATTGATACACCAAACTCCACTCGTATCTGTGAGATTCTTGTACCTCGTGTCGCAAGAAAATTTAATGATGCGATTACTCGATCTGCTAGTGGAGTTCTGTTGTATGTAAATTTCTCGATTAGTGCTTTACATGACATTACTGTAGTAATGTAGCATCAAACGTATTCGTCAATATTTTATTCGCTCTCGACAGTTGCTATATTCTTAGCCTTATATGTACGTACCTGAAAAGATATTCAAATACAATACCAAAGAATGGCGTATATAGAACTTTAATGAGATGGAAGAAGTATGTAGGGCATGAAATGTGAGATAAAATTTCCTTGCTTAAAAATTTATGATCGGTTTCGAAGACGTCGACTAAAATTAGTGAGTTACCGTATTATAGATTTTTTGGTTACACGGTTGCCGTTTTTCCCTATCCTTACCCGGTGTGCTGAAAAATAAAGAAAACACAGTTTAACGTGGATTTTCAGCCACGGAAATATGAAAGGAAATTCTAATTTATCCATAGGAAGATCTCGTAAAAAGACATTTAGGATTCCATTCCAGGATTACCAAAACTTTAAATTTATTTTTAGGCGATGTCCTTGTGGGTACATCAAAATCCTTCTTCAAAAAAGGTTTAAAAAATAACTCTCGAGTAATATTCTGAAGAAAAACTAATAAAACCTAAATAACTTAGTATATCATTTAAATTGACCCTTAAATATATAATGAAAGGGGCGGCGCATAGACCGAAACTATAATTTTCTCACGCAAACGAACAAACAATAACATTTCTCAACCATTACTAATAAACGGACACAAAATTACGCCCTCGTTAAATGTCAAATATTTAGGCATGAACTATTAGACATAGGACATATTATGTATGTATACCATAAATATACATATATATCTCGTGTAATGCAAGACGACACCAAAGCCATTTAAGAAAGCTTTAATAAATATACAAAAACCCAAGCAATTATAACCTAATGTGCAATTAATAAAAATTAAAGTATGCGATATGGCAAAATGGTTAACATTTACAAAGAAAGCATTAAAGTTTTTGGAAATTTTTCGACTAATAACGGGCTTTAAGTTTTTCAAAATTTAAAAGAATTTTGTTCAGAATTTGAAGATAAATGATGTTCGTTAATTTGCAGTATTTTTGAGTTCAAAATTGCAATTGCAAATTCAAAACTTGAAATGTACAAGAAGAAAACTTACCTGGACATAGAATTAAAATCAAAATCTTTTTCTCTGTGATTACTTTAATTTAGAAGATTTGTGTCTATTAATGCAATAATCAAACAATTTCAAGTAATTTGCAACTACTGAGAATAAAGTTATGATAGCAAAGAAAATTAGATTTGATATGGGGGTTGCTGAATAATTTTATCCAAACTGTTCCAAAATAACAGAAGTTTGCTGATGAGTAAATTGATGCCTTACGAGAACTTTGGCAAGAAAAATTAATAAAATCTATGATGCCATACAACCGTATTAGCAACTGTTCCTGGAGATAATGAACAAACGTGACGTCACTGCACTAAAAGTTTCCTTTAAGAAAATCTGGGATTATAATTTTTTTTATTGGATCACTCTTCAATTTACTCGCTAAACTCAAGATTGGACAACGTAAAAAATCGATACCGATGAGAGGATAATAACAAATCTTCCAAGTTTAAATCAAAATTTTCTATCATAATCTTATAGCACTGAACGTGGTATAAAACAATTTCCAAAACTTAGTTGGTGCTTCCAAAAATCATTGGTGTGATTAGCTAATCTCAAGAAGTATAAAACTGGGACAAACGTCAAAACACGGCTATTAGTCCATCGGTTCCGTGATAGACCATGTCAGGTGTTCTCTACCTCCCAGACACCTTCCAGATACAAATGACACTTCCAAATGGTAGTGTCTCGAATTAAACAATTTAATCCCAGACTAAAGAAGTTACAATTAATTTTAATATGTAAATTGTCCAGCGAAAAGAGGAATCACTTGGTCTTATCAAGACCACTTCTAAATGGACCACGTTGAGCTGCAAAGTGAACGAAAGTAAGCTAACTCCAATTTAAAAATATGAAGAATTGGATGGAATACCGGGGGTCTAGGCTATAGGGGGTATGGAGCCAGTTGATCTCTATTTTGAATGGGTTCGTTGTAACGGACGCCAGCAGTTCATTGTCCTGCACCGCGACGTAATGATTCAGACTCAGTAGGTAATCAAATTAAGGATATTAAATTTTACAATTTTGAGAATGTTTACAGTTCATTACACATTTTTCTAATTAAAGTAGTAGTTTTTGTAAAAGCAGTGTAATATATTTTTTAATGGAAATGTTGGAAAAGCTGGAAAGGTGGTTTAAAATAAAAGTTGTAAACTGTAATCTATAATGCGTTCTGCAGGGTAATAACACGTCATTGATGTTTATTTTAAATATAGCTTTTATATTTTTTGTCATTTTGATAGAATACTTTGTCTTCTTTTGTGAAAATATATAACGATTTATATGGTGGAAAATTTCCTCTAGCGAAATTTTTAATTTTATCCGGTTTTAGTGCTCCACGTAATTAAAAATGTTCTCGTTAATGAAAACTACTCTAAAAATTTTTAATTCTTCAGAAATCTTGTTTTTCATAACAAATTTATTTTAACGTGGAAAACATAATTAATCATTTGTTGAATTTGTGTTTTTTGCTGGAAGAGTGTGTTTATTCATTTAAATATTTTTATACATTAAGTATTGTGTGATATTTGGGGAAAAAAACAACAAAAGTATTATTTTTGTTGCAAAAACCTTACGTTTACTTCTTATTTGATTAATGGTCCTTGTATAAATGCAACCATTAGCTGATTGATAAATATGCTTAAGCAGCAGCGTAACATGATTGATGAATTTTAATTTGCGTCATCAAGAATGTAGAGAATGAAGCCATTATGACATTGTTCTCCATTAAAATGAATCTAACAATTGTCCAGTCAAATTACTTTGAATAATCAATATTCGGTGTCGAACACTTTTAAATTGAAATTCAATTTTACAGTAGCACGTAAATTTGTTCCCTTCCGACCTTTTCTGTTGCATTTTGTATTGGTGGTCTGTTGATGCAGCCAACATTTCCATATGTAGATAACCTAACGTCCAATATCAATTTGTGAACCTTACAACTTTTTATCAGCCCAATTTTCCTTATATTTGAATAACTCCATATATGCATCAAAGGTTTTTCTGCTTTTGTTTACAACTTTACATAAAATAAAAATTTTGTAACTTTTAAATTTTCCAAATATGTTTTCAAATTAACATCATGTTTGCTTTTCCCTCTAATTTTCTCAAATTTTCTAAACCGCTTGATCAAAGTAACGCAACTTGTTCAAACAATACAAAACCTCAAAATATAATTAAAGTTTTCAACTTTTCACTTTCATGATGAAGTTTCAAGTTCCATATTCTGACGCTTTTTGAAGGTGGGCAAAAAGTGGTAAATGTTAAACTTTTACTTTAAAACAATAAAGTATGCCAATCTACCGTACATAACAGCAGTAACTTTTCAGAGTAGCGTGATTATTTTATTAATTTTATTATTTAACACCTGGGACAATTTTCTCAAATAGATTTGGGATATCACCTTTTGTTTTAAAGTTGAACGCCCAACCAATTTGAAAATAAAGTTTTCTATTTTTCCTCCCTCTTTTTTCTTTTTTTTTTGACATTTTTTAAAAATACTATACTTTGGTGAAAATGTAATGCATTTTAGTTATAAAAATGCCGATATAGTTATTATTATAGCATTTCACAATCCGGACTTAAAAATCCATATAAAATCTATATCCCTACTTTAAAAAAATTTAATACAAAACATTTAATAGCTTATTGAATGATATAAAATATATTAATAGCTTATTCCGGTCTTCATCCGAAATTTTAATTTTGTTAAGAAAATTTATTAAGCTATATTAGCAGTACACGATATTAAATCAATATTTAACATTTAAAAAAAAATTGTATTAAAAATTTCTATTTATTTTATAAAAAGTATTACTTTAGTTATTAAAAACATCGGTTCTGTTATAAAACAATTCACTATAGTGGTTATTTCAGCAAAATTTTCTAATAAATGAAAATTTAAAAATAATAAATAATGAAAAACATTAAATCAGAGATTCCTATGTAATATATCCCTAAGATAACATGAAAATTTTAAACATTTTTATTAACTGATACATTTGCATTAAACAACTGCCGGTTATTTTATATCACAAAACTTTTGTTGTAATAAAACTTGTAAAATCAATAAATTTTTAACATCTGAAATTAATAGATATAACATTTAAAAATTAATGTTGGTATATTTCATAACAATAGAACCATTGCTGAAAGCTCATGCGAATAAATATGATTTTCATTGCTGTTTTTCTTTTATTACTTTGAATTTTATTACAGTTTTACTTTTATTTCAAATCACTATAGATCTAATGGTTTAGTCAGAACGACTATAAATTATATATTTGAATGTGTATTAGCAGTAATGTTTCACATTTTCAGGCTTTCAAAATTTGATTTTGTTTCATAATATCTCTATGGTAACTGCAGCTCTCAAAAATTGTTTTGGGCCCGTAGATTTGTCAATTTACTTAAAAATAAACTAGGTAAGCCAACTCCACTTTGATATTTTAAAATATTAAATAACTGAGAAAAATGCATTTAGCAATTTTCATTTTTAAATCGATTTAGAGGATTTACAACCCTCTATAAGTCCGATATCTCCCCCAAAAAATCACTAGATCCACTTTAAACAAATAAGCTAAATTCACTTTGTGTTCCCCGCGTATATTTCTCACTTTTTGCAGTTCGGTTTCGAATATTCTTAAGGGGGAAAGCCACTGTAACGATCGAAAAAATAACCTAGTTTTTAAGAATTATTTTCACAGAGGTAACTAATTAATTAAGGAATTGGATTATTGTTATTTTATTAAGTGTACATTGAACTTGTTTTATATAAATTTTTATCTCATTATTTTAAATATTAACAAAAATATGAGCCATTATGTAAAGACTGATAAAAAAAATTCCCTCTCCATGGTGGCATCGATATCTTGGTGAAGAGTTATCTAAAAATAAAAATTAAAAAAGTATTAAAATCTAAATGAACGTAGCTATTGTTGTACGTAGCCGATTGTAAAAATTTTAATAATTACTATTTTAATAAACTGCTTGAATGAAAAAAGAAAGAGTTTTAAAATTAAAATACATTTCAATCTGTTGCCATTTCGTAAATAATCAAAAAAATAAAAAACGGCTACGTACAACGATAGCTATATTCATTTAAATTCTGATAATTTTTTAATTTTTATTTTCGGATAACTATTCACCGAGATATCGATGCCACCATGGAGAGGGAATTTCTTTATCAGTCTTTACATAACGGCTCATATTTTAGTTAATATTTAAGATAATGAGATAAAAATTTATATAAAACAAGTTGAATGTACACTTAATAAAATAACAATAATTAATTCCTTAAATAATCAGTTACTTCTGTGAAAATAAATCATAAAAACTAGGTTACTTTTTCGACCGTCACAGTGGCTTTCCCCCTTAAGGGGTACCAATGTGAATTTTAGGAATTAATTTCAGAAGAACTGTAAATTCTATTTAATTAAATTTGATTAGTAGGTACTTATTAAGATCACTTTTAAGATGTGTACTAATTATAGAATTTTATTAGAAAATATTTAAATTTGTCGCTTCCGTACTTTCACTGGGTTCATGAATTGCCACCATTAACAAAACAACCATCAAGATCAGGCACATCTGTAGGTCAGTCTTCCTACCGGATAAATTATATACCCATAGAACCAACAGCGCCAAGTGCATCTGATTGCAACGCTTGATAACAAAACCTAATAACCCAGCTCTGTTTGCATGGCTTTAAATTCAATAAATTGGCTGAGTTTCATTTAAAAAAACTTTTACAAAAATAATTACCACGTACACCTGCAAAGCAACAAAATTTGCACACTCTGTACATCCTGGTAAAGCACGCGAAGAAGCTACAAAATAAATGCAAACGCTTTAAATGATCTAAGACAACAACAATAAATAAAGTTAATCAAATAACTCGCAATGCTGGGTAACACATTAAGAAACTTCCAGTAACAACTGGCTTAATGTCTGACAGTCAATGGAGCCTACTTTCGGTATCTTGAAGATAAAAATTATATTGTTGCTTTAATTTACTTTCTTTTGATGAATTACACGTTCCTTTCAACTGCTAATTTTTCAACTTCACCTTCTTAATTTACAATTAAGCCTTGCAATATTATAAAAAATACATTTTCTTATATTATCTTAAAAACACTTTCAGTTGTTCAAGTTGTCGTTATGAAAATTTATTTAAATTTGATTTTTTTTAAGCAGAAGAAAGGAAAGAAGAACGCTGATAAAACATTTTCCTGCTTACTTTTAACATAGTTGAAAGATTTCGAAACATCAAAATATCAGATTCGAATAACAGTTCGAAAATAATCAAAAAAAAAAAACGTTTTGGGCTACTGAAATTAGAAATCCCTAAAGAATTTAATTTTTCGATCGGCTGAAATTTGGTCTCAGAACTCATAATGCATAAAAATTTCAATTTTTACGAAATTTTTAAATTCAATACAAGTAATTCGGTTGCTGGAAAAGTACGAGGGAAAACATTTATCTAGAAAATACATTTTGAATTTAAACTGTGAGGAAGATATTAATGTTACAATATTTATTTTAAATGATAGAGGCTAAATTGGAAGCTTTCGCTTCTCTGTTTCTTATTTGTAATAATTTTCCGGTTAGTTAACATTTTTCTTTATTGCTTTTCTTAAATAAATATTTTGTAATAACTCCATTCGAAATTGTATGGGATGACTAATTGAAAGAAAAATTGAAGAGAAGTTTCAAATGAATTTAATTAAGTGAAAACGACTTGTAATGTATTTTCTAATAGTAGTATAGAATTTTTTTTAAAAGCAAAACTCGACGACTAAAGTATTACTAAATTTTTAAACAGAATTATTTGGCAGTGTTAGCAATTTTTGGCAAGATTTTTATGTTCTAGAAATCTAAGCTCTACGCTGTCGTGACTGCGGTTTTGTCTTCTTTTTAATGAAAATAATAAATTTTGCATTAGCAAACTAATAGCAATAGAGGAAAAAGTTTATTGCCATATTTCGCAACTTTTGCGAAGAATAAACAAAAGGCAAGCAATAATAGCGTTAGGGAAATTCAATATTTTTGAACATCACCTTCTAACTTGAAGATATTTGATTACAAAGAGTAACCAATTAAACTTTTGTTTACTTTGGAAGACTCTTCAAAAAATAAACTACTTCTTGTAGATGATACGCCCTTCGTCTACATTTAATGTAAACGAATTTTCTATTAAAAGTCGAACCGTTGAAATTTCAATTCATCAATCTTACAATATTGTTACCTTGTTTGATGTTACCTAAAACGAACTTTCCATATCGAATTTAAATTAAAAAATTTTCAACAAATATTTGACGTTTTAATGGAACAACCCTTAACTACATCTGTATTAATAATGTAAGGGGCTCTTTTAAACTGGAAACTTTTTTGATCTTCTTTTTAATAAAATGAAAGTTTGGAATAATTTAAGCACTAAAGTACTTACTTAACCTGAGCTTATATTTAAAATAATTTTAATAACGAAAGCTTGATTAAGCTCTTCATCTATTTTATGGAAGCCTTGACAGGTTAAGTGATTTAAAAACTGTAACTGAAATTTCACAAAGAAACAAAATAGCTAGATATGAATGATGACTACAATTCGGAGAATTTAATGATTACTATTCTGTATAACGATTTTAGGACACCCACTATGATGGTAGTCATAAATTTGCTCCATAAGATTAATTGTACCGGTTTCCCACATGAGCGATTAAATTTTGCCGCTTGGCGATGAAATAAATTGTGCAAGTGTTTGCTTTTCCCGTTACAATCAAGCGAAACTCAATATTTAATCGAAGTTCTGCAGATCAGATTCTTAATCTATGTTGTTACTTTTCTTTTTTTTTTCTGTTAGGTGATCAAATTTTCTCTATTTCCTTTTCAAACAAATTTTTTTGTTAGCTTACGGCTTACTCGAGCACGGCAAATTTAATGTTTTCTCAATCCATATCTCGGCTACATTTAATTGATATTCTAGGAGCAAATACTCGGAGAACGTTTCTATTCATTCAAGCAGATTGGAAATTGATGATAACGATCGATTTAAACTCTTTCTGCTATCTCTCTTGGGAAATATCAATGATAATTAGCATGCTTTCAAAATTTCTAACTTAGTTCGAATATCGTTAACTGTAACCTGAAATTTAATGTTTTGTTATTTATTAATGTTAAAATTTATTTAAAGTATACTAAATGTTAATTAATATACAGGGTGAGAATTTCATTTTACCTTTTCAAATTTTTGTTTGTCGTTGTAATATTATACATCTACTCTCTATTGTGTTAATATGGAATACCCCAGCTCTATTCCGGGCAAAGGAAGTACTTTATTCTGACCGTCCACCTTCTCGGTCGGGAGGCATTGTCAAACTTTCGAGATATAATTTTCCTATAATGTAATCCTTCTGGAAATGGAAAGAATTACAGTTCCGGTGATTTGAAGTCCACGTTAAACTGTAGGTCTCCTATTAAGTGTTATAACTCTTACATGCACAGAACAAACGTAGGAAAGAAGGAATTGTTAACATTTCAAATTGTGTTTGCCAAAACCCTAATCACTTGTTTCAACTGTTTCAACCCTTTTTCAATATATTCAGCGTTATGTCACCTCCAACTTGATATGTTGAAATACAGATTAAAACTTAACACAGTTTTGTAGAACTCTCCTGTAGATGTGTATAGCATTGCAACTACGTTTCAAGTTTTTTATCTATGTAGGACTTATTGATATTATAAATATTTTGCAAATTAAATTAAAGTGTGCCTGGTAAAGTATCTGTAATAAAGCTTAAAGCCACGAACTTAAAACCTTCTAACTAAGTTTATGCTTTAAGTTTTCTTTGGACTTTTGAACAGTTTTACAAAATTTTAAATTAAAACTTGGTTTTCAATTTTTTATAAATTTTAAATTATAACTTTAATTTTATTAGCACTTATAAGCTACATAAACTAGAAACGAGAATTACCATAAATTGATAGGTACGATATAGTGTAAACAATTAATTATGTAATTTAATTGTTTCGCAATTTGCTGCCGAATAGCCATTGGTAAGCAGCAGAGAACTCGGAACATATTTGTTAAATTAGCTTTAAATTATTAACTTTATAATTATAATTATTATATAGCTTTGATATAATATCATATTAAAACTTTTCATTCCACTTACTGGACATAACTTTTGTGTCATGTTTTTGTTTAGCTATGGTTTCGAACAACTAAATGTTTGAAAAGGAATTTGAACCTTCGAGTTGAACAACTAAGAATTGAGTTTAAAAAAGTTAAACTTTCGTAAATAAATTTTAAAGAGGTATTGGTGAAGCTATTCTTAGATTGCCATCAAAATATATTGTTTAAAAAGGACCTAAGAAGCAACATCAAAAAGTCTAAAACTTGCAAAGCTTTCATGGCATCTGGAAGTCATTCTGGAAGATTTCCAAAGAGGTTAAAAAACACAGGAGGAAGAAGTGAATAGAAGAAGCAAACACTGCTTCATCATTCTCATCTTTGAAATTGGATCCTGGTTTGTAATCCTTTAATGAACTCATAGCTACTACTATTTTGATTAGGTGATAACCCAAACTCGATTTTTTGCTTTATGTAACTGTGGGCTTCGTCTACTCGTATATAATAGTAATGAGGAGAAAACACTTTAACAGAAATTACACTCTAAAGAGTAGCAAATTTGTTTTAATTTAAGAAATATTTAATACAATAAAGAGCAACAAATAAGAGAACATAACAATAAGAGAAGGTAATTGTTTTACCCTGCACCCTTCAAAATAGCACCCTAACTATGATTGTTCTGTAATTAAGTTTATTCATACAAAATGATAACAAATATAATTATATATAAATAATGGAATGTTGAACATTACTGTTAGAAACCGAAGGGGTAGCTCTCATTGCACCTGTGATTCTGAGACAAGCACGTCATCAAGAGAGAATGATACGGCTTAATCCTCAACTGGAATAATAATTATATAACTTAGATTTGTTGGCAAATACGAAGGTTCGGTTCGGTTCGATCTATAATTTTAAACTCGGTATGTAATCAACGTATCCATTCATGTGTGATTACCCTAAGTAAATTACACAAGCTCAAATTATTGTTTGTAAAGCGAGTCAACTTACGTAACTTAATTAACAACAAAATTACAAGTTGTGGAGGTCATTATTGGGATCCAAAAAATGTGTACTACTAGGTAATTTTATTTAAAAAAAAAAAACTGTTAATCGCCTAATCAAGTATTTTAACCCTAAAACATTGTAAGGTAATAAATCTGTACACCAAAATGCATGACGCGTTATTTTTCACCACCTGTTGTGGTAATTAATACTCAGGTCAGTAGCCAATTCCACAAATGAATTCAAGCAATACATTCAATATCTGAAAGTAGATTACGTTGTTTCGCTGGAGTGTTAAAGATTTCTTTGCGTCAGGGGTGGAGATAACGCAAAATTTAGTTTTTTTTCAACCGAGCGGAATTTACAAAACGAAACATTCTAATTTAAAAAAGCTGGAAAAAATTAAACTGAAACTTGAACTTTTCATCCGACGACACTGCTTTATAGACGATACAAAAATTGAGATTGTTGGAAGCAGGAGAGTGTGAAGACTCAAGGGAATGAACTAAATGCGTGGTTCGTGTGGCAGATCTAGAAATCCGTTTAATTCGTTCGAGGATAGGGCCCCTGAAATACTCATCCAGTGCACGCAATAAATATTTAAATAGAAAGAAAAAAGTTTATGAATATCCACTAATCTTTCTCACTGAATGTGAAAAATCCGACGCTATTTAAACAGACAATCGACAAATTAAAATGTAAATAAGAAATTTCTAATTTTAATTATAAGTTTTCAAAGTTGGGTATATTCGCTAATTTATAAAAGCCTTTTTAATGAATTAAACAATTCAAATTTTAGGTGAAACTTCATTAATTATTATTTAAATGGTTGGCGCGCCAAAAGTGATTATAATTGGAACTAATAAAATACTAAATTTATTTATATTTTTTACCATTTGGTATTAATTTAAATAACCGCTTTTAAGTACTATACATTACCCATGTCAATTTTTGATACATATTTTAATGTTATTTTTAAAACTAAAATGAAAATTTATATGCTCAATGCATATTCCTATATGTACATCATTAATTAGTATGCAACGTTAAACAATATCTAGTCTAATCAAATTATAAATTTGTCGATAGATATTGAGAGCAGCGATATATATTTAATTGATAAAATCCGTGAAAAATTAATTAAATTATTAAAACTCTCATTTGTAGTCAACAGCATGTACAATTTTCAATTATGCTCTAATGGATATGAAAAATTGAATGTACAATTTACTTTTCATGTTTACATTGAAATATTTTAGACCACCTTGCATAACCAATTATTAAAAAGTTGAGAATCAATTATTATTTCTCACCAAAAAAAATTTACAAATAAAATATTTCCTCGAAAAATTCAAATTTTTTGGTTCAAATATTATTTCAAAAAGGAAGTGGGGTCAAACTTTCTTTGAGTAAGCAGTAGCAGTATATTCTATGCTCTGCTCAAACTAACACATACCAAATAGTGCAAAATAGTAATAATAATCGAATTAATACAATTTTCTTCAACTTGTCTAAAATGAAAAGTGTGCTTCAATTTTACTTTATTTCACTTTCGCACTTTTATTAATTTAGACTTTACACCGTAAATATCCGAGTAAAGTGTAAAATATATACAGTAAGTTGCTAAGGTATTAAAGAAAATCATTGAAATTTAAAAAAATGTTGAAGTTATTGATGCAGAAAATTTGAGTTTGAAAAAATGGTCTTTTATTTTTATAAAACCACTTATTCCGTATAGAAAATAAAACTATTTATACAAAAGAGCTTTCTAGGTTTCTGCAAAATTCTTAAGTATTTTAAAAGCATAACTCTCGAAGAATTTCACAACTTTGGAGTCCACTTTTGTGGTAGTCGATGTAATGCGATATTTTGTAAAGCAAACTAGAAGTTTAAAACCTGAAAAATTATTTTTCCTTTAAAGTTAAATTTATTTTCAATTTCAAGTGTTGAAAAATGAAATTGTATAAGTTTTAGTTTAAAGAAAAAGCATTAGAATCGCACTTATACTTGGGAAAGCAGATAAGCGAAGTTTGTGGGGTTCTGGCATATTATATCAAATTTTGTGGGATTCAAAACCTTCATTTTTGTACAACATTTTTTGTAGTTACTTTTGCATTGTAAATTACTTTGGAAACTTTAAAATTCTTCTCAAAATTAATGATTTTTTAACTTTTGTTTTTAAGTTTTATGAACTTTCTTTTAACTAAAGTTGAAAAATGAAATTATATTATGGTAGGTTACAGCTAACAGTCACTAAATCATTTTAAATTTTTTGAAAATAAATTTTACTTTCTGAGCAAGTCTATTAAGCTCACTTATAGTGGTGAATTACCACTTAGAAAGAGCTTTTTTTATTTCTGAAGAAACGACATTTTTCAGCACCACCAAACCTGAATTATTATATCCTCTAAAGAGGCAGTTATTTTTTGTAATCAATTAATCTATAGTTCTGAGTAATTTTTTTTTTCAAATGAAATTTAAAACTTCAGCAATTTATGTCTAAAAACACAAAAATTTAACATTAGTTAATTATTGATGTAAACAAAATTTTTATTAATCATTGTTACACTTACTGTTATCTGCATTCTTTGCTGTCTTATTGTGATTATGATGAAATAACTTTATAATTAAATTCTTTTTTTTTTAATAATTATTTAACTTAAACTGTGACAGTTTCTTCTTTTTAAACCTTTCTGAAACGATTATGTTAATCTTCAAATTTCTGCATGAAAATGACTTAAAGCTTTGTTTTATTTTGGTTACAGCGTACTACCACCTAACGAGATCAAAATTTATTCAAACGTAAAGAACAGTTGTTAAAGTGCTTCCTCTACTTTGGCTGTTAGTATCAATAACATGTTTGGCCTTGAAAGTTAAAAAATATCGCCTTTTTATCTAAACGAATTGCTAAGAGTCTGATATCGTTTACGTAATATACAGCGACAAGAGAAGCCCTTATAAAGCTTTTTAGCTTCTTAGCATAATAAATTCAAACAAATATTTTCTACTTATTTGGATAATTTTCATACTAAGATCTAGAATGTGTAGATAGAGTTTGTAATGGTGAATAAAGAAAATAAGATAAATTGAATAATAAAATTAGCATTTCAAATGTGACAATAACTGTTACATGACAGCTACAATTAGTTGACTACGCAGGTCGGGGTATAGGTCAATTAACGGTGTAAACGTAAGCAATATCTGCTAACGGATGACACGTTAAGCTCTCCTGGCGAAACCCTCGAGGTAAACAGTTGGTTAGCAAAGATTTCATCAGCTTGCAGTCCAAATTTCCTGAATTATTTTATCAATTTTCGAATAAAAGCACTAACCGAAGTTTAAAATTTCCAAAATGTACGACGTTAACCTCTTTGGTAAAACTAATTAAGCACAATTTCCACCACGTCCATGATCATAAATTGCTCCTCACGTCTCGAAAACAGGCACGTACAAATTATGTCATCTATAACGCCCCACATATTTTAAAGTTTCGCTCCAAATAAGTTTCCAAAGAGGTTTTTTGAAAAAATTAGTTTGATCGTACGAAGGATGTATTTTAAAATTGTTGCAGACATCTAAAGACATGTATATTAATGTGCAAGTTTGTTAAAGTTTTTTAAAACTGCAAGTTGATTTATTGCCATTACTTTGATGCACGATCATACAGATACAGATGCTGCTTGTAATATTTATAACGCTAACGTCTGGCGAGAAATCGATTTTGTGAAACTTTTTCGAATTGCATCGTTATTTAGTTTTTAAAGTTTAAATTTGTTTTTTAAATTATGGATACGGTAATTGCGCCATTGAAAATTGACGAAATATTAATTATAGGTTAAGTTAAGCGAGGTCAAGTCGGGTTAGGTACTTCCCCCTCTTCGCTAACTCCGTTAACACTAAACTTGCACTTTATAAGAAATTTTAAAGAACTCCCACGTGACTTACGAGCAAAGTTAAACGTATTTTATCACGTAATAGAAATTTAATTTAAATATTAAAATTTTTTATAAAGTAAGAGATTTGGTGTATGTTTACCGATCAAATTTGGCAGAAACATCTCGACTCATTAATATTCATATACACGCCTACACGAGAAGAGCTTTTGAAAAATTCATTTTAGAATTGAATCAGTAATTTAATGTGTCCATAATCATTTTAAAAGTAAACAAATTTATCATGGTAAGTTTGTTATTATAAAAACTTTTTTATTTTATGTCCAAAAATGAATTGCGTGATATATGAGACGAATAAAAGAGCAGATGTGTTTAGTGTTAAGAGTTTTTAACAGCACATGATCTGTAGTAAGTGCAGCATCAGCCGTTTGTCAACAAAATGGCGTCCGGGCTGGCCACGGTTGTTATGTTTTTACTTATTTGGTTTTTCCTTTTCCTCGTTTAGACTTATTGCTTTTGTACACGCCTTGGTAAATATATGAGTGCTTAAAACAAAACAGCTTTTATTCTACACCTTATATACCTTGATTTATGTCAAATATGTTTCCAGCTAAGAGGAGAAACCCATCAGAACTAAACATTTTCTAAAATAAGGGCGCACTTTAATTAACGAAAAGCTTGCTTATATTTTTGATATTGCTACTTTGAAAATTCATTTACCAACAAATTCAATTACATTTCCAAACCAACACAAACTTTTCGGCTTTCGTCGAATAATTTGTTTAAATTTTAATAAAACCCCAATATTTTATTTGTATTATTTTGTATAAAAATACTTTTTTCAATAATGCATTCTTTTGTGATTTACAGCAGCAATAAAAATAAAGTCAAAACAAAAATTTATGTCTCAACTTTAGTTTCAGTTGAACAATAATAAAAAATTTACTTTCTCGGTAAGAAAACTACTATAGAAAAGCGATCCAAAATTTTCCACTATTTTGCTACTTTTCTTTAATATAATATTCTTGGGGTAGGTTCATCTCTAGGGTATGTAGGATCTTGAAGCAAAAACTCAAAATGCATTTTATTTTGAGTGTTTTTATCTAAACGACCCTCGACTACATAAGAAATTTTCATATTTTCTGACGATATTATTACTGAAAAGTCTTACAAAATGTCGACTTATCGTAAATTATTTTAATATTAAATTTTTCAAGATTGCAGTTTTTGAATATTCCCTTCTTTAAAACAAAGAAAGAAAATTCTCTGATCGAGGTTCGAAATCCACGTTAAATCCACTTGTTTTGATAACAAAAGTTGCTTTGTAATTGGAATCAACCTGTTGAACAAAGATTATAGGTATAAAAATTTCTCTCTGTTGAAAAGATGTAAATTTTTTGAATGCATTATTGTTTTAAATTACTATTCTAGTTATTTAACGTTTCATCGTGTGCAGGACAACAAATTTTAATCTGGAAACATTCATTTCTGCTGCAGGATATCAATATTAAATTTGTAATTTTTCATGACGTTAGTATACAGTAAAGTAATTTTTAAGTTGTCACGTCCAATTTAAGAACAAAATTTTGCTCACTTCAGTTTAGAAAAATCTGTTTCAATCTTAAATTTTTATTTCACTTTTATACTTGTAGCTTGTAACAGGAAATTTAAAAAACAATTATTACAACAGCTTATTCTTAAGGATGACCAACGGCGCTATAATTTCCGCAAAATAATTTTTAGTGGTTAAAGAAGGTTATCTTAAAAGTACTTAATTGGTTTCTGAAATCACTAAAAAATTTACAATTACATAAAGATGCAATGCAACTTTTAATGCAAAATTTTAAAAACTCAATTTCATTAGGTTGCTTTTAACTAAAAGTAGCTAAAAATATTTTTAGTTTTTAAAACTACGTTCTACTTTTTAACAAAGTCCATTAAGAATTCGTTTGTTTTAATTAGAAATTTTGACAAATAAGGTGCTGTAGACATTAAACTTTGCTATTATTTTTTGAAAATAAGCTTTAGTTTACGAAGTAGCTGAGCTCAGTGTGGGAGCGGTCGAAAACTACATAAATGAGCTTTTTAGTTTCTACGGAAATTAAGCTTTTTACTTACATCAAACTTGAGTTATTGTGCATGATGTGAAGGTACTAACTATGTGGTAACCGATTTAATTCTACATTTTGCAAATTAAGCGGTTTTGGTGGCCTAAAACCCTAAAATATTACAACTTAATTTATTGTAACTTTCGTTTAAGTTTAAATTGAAAATTTTGAATAACAATTTTATATTATAATTGAAAAATTCAAAAGTCACTAATTTTGTATTATTTTTCACCAGTTATCTTTAATTTATTAGGGATTCTAAAGTAAACTTACTCGTGTAAGCATTGCTTGCTTAATAAAGGAGCTTTTTTGGGTTTTACAGAAGTTAAGCTGTTTAAAAACATTAAACTTAAATTATCTTACGTTGCAAAAATAATATAGGTACTAATTATGAGATTAACGATTAATTAAATTTTTTATTAATTCTTAATAATCAAAAAATCAAATCCAAAAATCAAAAATTACTAACCTTGTTTTCTTGGTCTCTGTGGTAATAAATTATCTTAGGAATACCTTAAATAATTTGAATTATTTTACTTTAGGTAAAGTAATATTGTATAATTTAATATTGTAATTTACTCTGTAGCTTAAAATTCAAAGAAACGTTTTTGAGGATTACATTTTCATAAACTTACTTTTGGTTGGGTTTGGTCTTGGGAGTTATCAAGTTTAATTTGATTTGAGTTACATCTTATTTTTCATTTTAGCCAAGTTTGAATATTGAATAATAATTTTATATTATGTTTAGCAAACCTAAGAGTCAGTAATAAACTTTTTATTCATTAAAATTAAGATTGGTTTTATAAGAGAGCCCTTGATACCGGTAGTTGTGCTATGATGTTTTTCTTCTTTGACTAAGAAAATCTTCTTTTTGCCTTACATCACCGACAAATAAAACCAGCTCAGACATGTTTACAAAAATTTATTAGTCGTCCTTCCTGCACTAATTATTTTGCATTTTAAAAGAGTTTTATAATATTAATATTCTAATTTTTCAGACTGAAATTTATCCTTAAGTTCTAATTATTACGAAGCTTTTGAGCATAGATCAGTGGGAGCGTTAAGATTTTTGCAGTGTTTGATTTTTTACCAGATTTCTTATTTTGGGTTAAAACGTCCGTAATATTATAATCCCAAAAATTTCAGTCATTTGATTACATTTGAAATAAACTTTTTATTAGGGTTGAAGAAAGATAAAAATTCAGTTTTGTACTTGGTTTTTAAAAATAAGCTTTAGTTCGTTAAGGAACCTAAATAAGCTCACTCGTGGCAGTGAAGAACTACATAATGGAGCTTTTTTGGTTCCTGCAGAAATGAAGCTCTTAAAAGAATAAAACTCGAATTATTTCACAATGTAGAAATCTACTTGTGCGATGGTCGATTTAATTCGATTCTCTTGATAGAAAGTCATTTCATAAGCTTAAAGTCGAAAGTATTATTTTTCTTTTAAAGTTTCAATCAAAATTTTTGAAAAATTGTATATTAGTCTGATTGATCCAATAAAAATTTTTATTTTCTAAAATAAGTTTTAGTTTTGAAGAATCACTTTTACTGGTGAAAAACTAAATAAAAGAAAGTTTGTGTATTTTCTATAAAAATAAAATTTTAAAATGTTACATTATTAACTCATTAAGATTAAATTTTTAAGTAATTCAAGTTATATGATTGAAATTATTATTAGTTTCCAGCGCTCAATAATAAATATTTCGCTTTTGTATTGTTATTAATTTTATAAACCTTACAATTGATTTTTTGGTAGTATTTTTTAATTGAAAATTTGATAATATTTATCAGATGATACCAAAAGAATAGCTTAAACTGCACCCCATCTTGCTCCACTCGCCCCTATTATAATTAAAACTCAGTAATTTTCTAACTTTTGAAATAATAATAATTAAATGTATCTATTCAATAAAGGGATTATTAAGATTCTAACAAAGGCCACCAAACATAGCTTAAAACTCAAAAATATTATAATTGATTTTATTACAGCCAACTAACTCGATAATTTTTAAATTAAATTATTGGAGGTATTTTACAGTTGCAAATTACAAACAAAACTTAATTAAATACTAAAATATTTTAATACTGTTTAATTTAAATTGTTCAACAAATTATAAAATTTAAAAGTTAACAATGCATACTACAATTACAACACCTTCAGTTGAAATTCCTTTGTTAACTTAATTTCTATTAAAATTGGTGCAGCTTTATTAGTTGAAAAACATAGTAAATTTGAAAAGGTTTCAGTTGTTGATTTCAATACATTTATTTCCATGGTAAATTTATTAGAAATTTTTAAACTATTACGCCTTTCAAATATTCTTATTTCTCATGCATAATTTTAATCTCCCTCTCGCCCCCAGAAAAAAACCTTTTTATTATTTTTTTTAAATAATGTCCAATTCTATCCTAGTAGGTACGAAGTAGGTAAAAAATATATTAAAAGTGTCTTTTGAATAAACTTTCCACATACATAATTATATACCTTCACTTTTAGTTAAACTTCAAACACTTTAGCGTTTGGATAAAACATTCTAGAATAATTTTTCGAAATATTGAAAAGTAAAGTTATAATTATCATAGATTAGAGCTAGGAGTCATTAGATATACTTAAATTTTTTGAAAGTAAGTTTTAGTTTTGGAGTAAATCCATTAAGCTCACTTATAGTTGCGAATTAGCACTTGAAGGGAGCTTTTTTGATTTCCGAAGAAACTAAATATCGCAGCACTACCAAACTTGAAATATTTTCTACTCTAAGAAGGCTTTTTATTTTTCATAATCAAGCTAATGCATATTTTGGAGCTAAAAAGGTTTAAAAAAATTAATTAATATTTAAAAAGCAGCTCGCCCTGACAATGCTCAAAATGAAACGAGCTGCTAGAATTAAGAGGTAGAAAAAGTGTTTAATTAATTATGAGGAAATTCATACATTTTCATTAAGGAACATCCAAGTGTAGGAAAATAAAATTAATGTGAGTAATTTGGAGTTTAGTGTGCACCATGTAAAGTAGTCAATAATAGTTAATTTGAACTAAAAGATAGTAAGCAAATAATCGTTAAATAAAATTTATGTTCTTATAAATGTAATGATTTTCGGAGAAAATAGTTGTTACAACCTAAGTGTGTCTAATTTAATGGGGTGGATGTAATTACAGTAAATTTAAGATACCTCGTTCGGAGCATTTTAAATAAACAGAGACGTCACTTACAACCTAATATGATATTTTGGAAGTGATAATTAAATTGGAATTATAATTAAAATTTTGCATCCTTAATTTGTTTCTCATTTTATTATCCGAAAACGAATGTGCTTGACAATGCAATTATAGTTACACTCGGAAATGCGGCAGCACATTACCATTATAAAAGCTCCCCGGTACCACAAATCATTAAATCTGCATGAAATATATAACTTTTATTCATTTGAACGGACGCTTGAAACAATTACTGGTTGTTTTACATCAAGTGGAGTTTTTAAAACAAATATTACCACTGACGAATACAAGTTCAAAACAAACACAAACAATTAAAATATACAAGAGATACAAACCCATTGGAAATAAACACAATAAATTTGTTCTCGTCTATGCATAAGTGGAACTTGAATTTTTTTCCATTCTTTTATTATAAGCAAAATTAATTATTTCTTAAATGTAAGCGATTGTTTGAAATTCTTTTAAGTAATCGTCGCTGCTACGTTTTAATGGTCGCAGCTTCCCTAATTTGAAAATATAATCGCACTTAATTTTTTTACCTCAACAACCATACAACTCACTCATTTTTAATCAATTAAAATTTTAACAAATATTGATTATTATTATTATTTTCGCCACCTTATTTTTCATATTATTCATAATAATTTATTTATAACCCGTCGTCCTTCGTCTTTCTCTCTCACCAATCAATCATATTTTTCAACGTGTCATCTTATAAGACTTTTATTGCTTTTGTGCTATTCTTATATTTTTTATACAAAAAAGATGTAATATTACCGCAGCGAAAGGGGACACTAAAATAAATTTAATATTTTAATTTTATAAAAATAAGCTATTTTTAGTGGTTAATTGTTTGCCTCGTTTTGTTATTCTTGGCAGAAGTTGATAAAGTGTTTTGTTGCCATTAACTAACTTGATAAAGCTACCGAGTCAACTTTTAATTTAACTTTTCTTTTAAAGACTCGAGGTAGCAGTTTCCTTATTTTTCTACCAGCTTTTCTTAAAGTAATAAGCAATGCATAAATAAATAATAATATTTTGTTATCGTACCATCCAGATGGTATTTAAATTTTAACAAAAAAATTATGTTATTGCGCATTGTGCAAATTATTTTCTTTTAACTTGTCAACCGACACCACTCTTATTTTCCATTTTCACGTCTTGAAATTTTTTTATTGCTGCAGGTTCTGATTTACATATTTTGTTATTAAAATTTTAAATCTAAATTAGATTTCGAGATTTGCATTTTGATTTCTATTAAAACTTGAAAAATCTTTGTCGAACCTTAATAATTTCCTTTGTGTAAATTATTATTTTAGCGATTGAAGCTTTCATTCACTTTTAAAAATAGAAATACAATAGATTATTGAAACACGGTTGTTCAATTTGATGGGTTTTCCAGAATGACACTTTCCCAACAAAGCTTCTTCAACAAGAAGTATAAGCTTTAATTAAAAATAAGAAATTGTTGCATTTAAAATAGAACAAAGCGTGTGGGTCAAGTTAACGTGAAAAAGTAGTGCTATTACCAAATAATGCTGGTGAATAGGTTTTAGAGTTTCAACTCTCCCCTCTCTAGATGACAGCGATTCACCACCTAACAAAGAATAGAATAGAAAGAGATGCGATTATCGTATTTTGTTTCAAAAATAGGTAAATGACACATGCAGTATTTAATATAAACGCAGTCTCAATTCAATGATATGAAATTTCACTCATATATATGCTACAATTTGTCCAATTCTTCATTTTAATGCTTTAAGTCGGAAGATTCATGGTTCATCGTCTAAATTATGTTAAAATTTAAGAACTGCAAATTATGATGGCACGAATGGTTGGATTCCATTTGCTTCAAAAAGTTAGATTAGTTCAAGCATAGCTGCAATAAAAAGAAATCTTTGATTTTGAAGATGAAAAGATTTCAGTCTCAAATAATGTGGTGACGTTAGAGAGGGGGTCCTGGGTATGACCTAAAACTGCATCCCTTGTTCTGTTCTTTCTGAAAAGAATAAAACGCACTAATTGAATTTATCTCGCAGAAATTTAAATTTCTAGAAGACGAAGGAACTTATAGGGCTAAGTCTTGTTATTCTGCAATACCTTAAAGAGATGGTTTAAATCTATGACTAAGTTCCGCTAACTAAGCAAAAAACTGACATTTGGAATGTCACGCAGTGGTAAATCACAGTTCAGATGTAGAAAACTTTAATTCGAAAGATTTTATTTAGCATTTAGTATAAAAAGTTGAAGAATCTGAAGAAATCGATAGTTTCTGTTGGTTTTTATTCCAAATTGTATTAATAAAAAAATCAGCCATCGCAGTCGATACGTAATTTTCTACATTGTCCACTTGACCAGTCCAGCCCCTGATAAGCAGTGGTTCGATTAGAAAGGTTTGGAATGTCATTCGATAGGTTGTGAAAATTTCCAATTGTTCCATTTCCATTACCGAATATAAAAATGTCGTTCCTAATTATGTTAAAAAAGTAATTTAGCGTGTCCTTCAAATTGTATTGTTTTCGCCCTCTTTATAATTCATAGCTATTTGTCGACGGTTTGACGGCTTCGCTCTTCCAGTGCGTAACCCACAGATCTATTTATCAATGCTACACCGCAGTGCCTTTATTGTATTTCTTTTATAATTACATCTACTTTTTTTATGTTTATAAATTTAATTTAGCACAATTTTACTCTCTCTCTCCACGCTTGATAAGACAGCGAACAAAAGAATTTCCAATTATGCCGTCACATTTAAATTTTAAATTAACTTATATTTGTGCAAGTAAAAGAAAAAGATTTTTATGTAAACAGCCATTCAATTAGTTGGAATTTATGTAAAAATATCAGTTTTTCAATAAAATATTTGCATAAGAATGTACTACTTTCTACATATTTCGTCAAAATATACCATCAGTCAAAGATGGTCGACTCTATAAGCTAAAGCAATTTTAACTTATTCTTCATATTTGTTTTAGACCCTTCACAAAATATAAATCTTTCGAGTGCCGTGTAATACTACTGATTGCTAAATATAAAATTTATGTTTCGCTTTATTATGCAAATTTATTATTCACATCAACATCGTATCATATTTTCTTTGTTTTTAAATTATTTTTAATTCTCCATTGTTCCATCAAACAATCAATTTGTATCAAATCAACTTTATTTTTATTCCTCTATTTTTACAGCGAAACATTAAATCACACTTCAGATCTAACAGCACTGACACGATAGTCAAGTGTGCATTAAGAATATAATTTATATTTTCGTGCTCATAATTTATGTTTTTATTGGATTAGAAAACACAAAAGTTGAATCTAACGTGCCACGCATCCACAACAATAACCATCGAGGAAAATATTTCGGCCAAGTTAACAAAAAACTTATGTGATAGTTTGCGCACACTCAATTTAATCGACTGTGTTTATAATATTTCGTTGGTCCGATCAATCTTTCCAAGTTAAATTCTCAAATTGTCACTCAAACCAATTAAAATTGGTCATTCCAAATTTAACAAACTGAATTGTAATCGAGCATTTGAGCTGTTTTCGTATTACAAGTGATTTTTGGGAACACAGTTTTCACAACTTCGTGAACGATCCTCGTATAATATGTTTTCTATTTTAAGATCCGGGTTCTCATATTTATTAATCCTCTATTTATATTTAGATGTATTAAAATTATGTATTTATTATTTATACTCCTAACGCTGCTGAAAATCGATACTTTAGATTCCTCTCCTATTCAAGAAGTTTATATGAAGTAATTTAATGAAATGAACTTAAATATTGAAAATATTTTGAATTACTTAAAACAAAAGATAGTATGTAAGAATTTTTTATTTTCGCTTAGTATACTACACTTAAACTTGATGAATTTTACACTTATTAATATTAGATACATCAGAGAATTTTAAAGCGTTATTATTTTAACCTCATAATGGTTGATCATTTGGAGCCTCGGTGAAGATCTTGGTGGTAGTGGCAAATCCTCCGGTGAGACCCTGGAGAACTGATGCAGAGAGGAAAAAACTGGTGTCAAATATGACAAACCATTAGACCCTGATTTCTAGATGATCCTGATGATCGATTGCTTATCAAAATAAAACACATACCCTAGCCTAGATGACCATATTTATAATTTTTATACCTTTGATTTTCTTCAAGTACAGTACTGGGAAATTCTGCAATTGATCTAACCTAACTCGTCAGAAAACAACCTAAAATTCACACGTGAAATTACCTCTTATTGACAGCGCTGCGAGTTCGATTGGTTATCAAGCAGACAGCACTCTTTCACCTGTCTTGTGTGAACATCTAAAGTTCATCAGGAGGAAAATTACGTCATAACGAAACCGGTTGGCCCAATTTTTGGCAGAAATGTCGTCTTCATTCAAGTGGGAAGGTTTTATCTTTTTAATCCCCGACTGGTCATACAACTTGAAATTTTTCTACGTAAGAAGGAAAACCGTTAAACAATGTTAAACTTATAACGACCAAACTTTCTTTCATACCACTCCATTTGTACTACTATAAATGTGATAACTGATCCATACGTACCTACTATTATTTTCAATAAGTAAAACAAAATAAAATGTTCAGATTTCGCATTTTATCGATACTTGTAGATTGATTTCTATTAAAATAAAAGCATTGTTAATCTTGTCTGAAAATGTTATACTAATGATTTTCTTGTCAAAACTTCAGAGTTTCAAATAAACTGAAAAATGTTGCTCGTCGAGTATGACAGTGTTTGATAGTTTTTCAAAATGATCTCAAAATAATATTTGTTGGTTCTATTAAATTTTCAAAAGAAAATTCTATAATTTGTTATTTTAAATAAAATTCTTTAATTAATTATTATACTTTCAGTTACAGTCTTTTTTTAAATTTTATTATACAGTACACCTACGTGGTGTCAGGTACACGTTGGGTTCGTTGAATGCTAATTAGAAAACGTATTAGTGGAAATTTGTAATTTTTTTTATCGGGATACAACTGATCCATTCGAAATTAAAACTTTTATTAATTAAAAGTTGTCTCCTACATATTTTATATTACACAGGAAAGCACAAATTTTTTAACAACCTTTTTTGTATAATATCTAATAAAAAGTTTTATATTTTATTATCAATATTATCGCATTAAAAAGTTGTAATCGTTAGGAATTTATGAGTGAGTTTGTTAACAATTTTGGCTTAAGTTAATTGTTAAAGTTTAAATTCGAAACGTGTAGATATGTTTAACAAGGCTATTTTTGTATTTAATCTGAGTCGGCTGACCCAAGGTTTGTTCTAGAGTAAAGAAGTTGATAGAAATAGCCCTAAGGTAATTAAGGACTATACAAATAGCACACATAGCCGGAATTGATTGACTGTGGCAAGTTCGGCCTTTTAGTTGTTCGACGACAAGGGTCAGCTTAAAAAATCTCTATTACCACTTATTTATTAAATGCGTCGACGACGCCGACCGACGACGCGATTTGAATTTGGAAGGCCTGCCCTGCTTTGTGCTCGGAATAATTTTGGAGAGTGCAGTGGGTAACGAGCGCACTTATTAATTAGGCAGTGCAAGGTGAAAAATTTGAACGACAATCAGGTATCTAAGTCAGTGGGAACTGTAAAGCAGGGCGTGGTAGAAGTTCTCTTTATTGATTCGTCATCAGGTTGGTTTTCAATTAAGAGCAAGTGGTTACCAGGGGAACGGTTGCTCGCAGCTATATGCTGCTGCCAGCGGGGTGATTTAGAAACATGCACATGATTTGCATACTTCACCTGTTACTAAATGATCATAATCAATTTCATATTTGCAAACAGCATGAAGCATGTGTGAGTTGAATCGGTTCATGCGGCGAAACAAATTTTTTATTAATTTCGCCATCCAAGTATTCCAGTTAAGTTCATTAGAGTCCTTTCACTGAACCTTATCGCACTAAATAAATCTCTAATTGGATTTTCTTTCATTTAATTTTCGAAATGTTGGGATTGTGTGAGGATGTCAGTGTTGGACAGAACTTTTTGATGGGATTATGTAAATAATTTCCCACGTGGTTGCAAATTCGCACCAATAGCACGATTTTCTCTCGAGCACTCCTGGTTACACCTAGTTGGAATGCAAACTTTTTGAAAAAAGTTTTCGTTATTGTTTTGGAAATGGAAGATTAACGCGATCAAACTCGCTGAAATGTAGTGAGTGTGTGGTAGAGGAACTGGTATTTAGAGTCTCTGGAGAGATAAAACAACTACTGTTCGAAACTCTTGAACCAGAAAACAGTAAATGTACAAAATCGCAAACATAAAATTAAATAAGTCAGGTTAAAGTGTTTACCACAAGTTTTGGGTTTCAAATAGAATATTTATCAGTGTAGAACGAAACTCGACCATTCTTAAACTTGAAATAAAAATTGCACTAATTGCATAACTATGAATGTTATTACTTCATATCATTCATTAATTTACAAATTGTCTCAATCGCAATCAATGAAAATCAAATTTAGCTCTCGGGTATAGTATAATTTTGAAGTCAAGATCAAACGCTTTATCAATCTGATGGTAATTGTACTCCAGCTTACATTTTGTTATCATCATATACTAGTGAAGTAACTATTATTGTTGTTTCAGACTGGTAAACACTTCCACCGCACCTCGCTTCTCATCAAAGCTTTCAACCACAAGTTTCGCTTAGATCTTGAACTTAACACGTAAGTAAAGTTGCTAGATATTCATTAATACACCTTTGATCTGCACAATCTTAACAATACGCCATGATTTCGAGTATAAAAGTCAACACTGTTTTAAATATCATATTTTATAGTTCTTGCACAAAATTTTAATATTGCACGAGTTTTACATATTTTTTCTTTTTAATTTTCATTTAAGCAGGTCACGAAATATTACAAGAGAAATGAAAACGATTCTGATGACTGACTCTCGCAAACTCATCTACAAGATCTGGATTTTAATACGCAAGGTTTTTCATAAATTTTACGTGGTTTTTGATACCAATTAACTTGGATTTAGAGGACATTTAGATACTCGACGTTTTGAAATGGATCCACGTTTGATTTATTTTAGGTCTAACATTTCTACTTTTTTTGTTTCTTTTAGTTATATTAAAGTAGCAGAAAAGAAAAATTATGAATTGACGTAAATAGTGACAGTATTTCAAATTGGAAATTTGCCGGACTTTGCAAGGCAATTACATTTTTGTGATAAATAGCTTAACTACAAAGAAGTTAATCACGTAGATTAACTACTTCTTCATTGCTAAAGAATTAGATTTTATTATAAACTAAATTGAGTTTAAAGTAATTTCAAAATAGCTAAAGCTCCTTTTTTGATTGAATCGGGGAATAACTTTAAATTGTAATATTTTAAATTTAAAAGTTTGCTTCAATGCCAAGAGCACTTACAGTTGCCGTCAATATCATATCCTAATTAAGATTCCCAACTTCAATAATTAAGCAATGAAATACTCAATCACCAAGTATCGTTTCTTTAAAATACAGAACTGAATTACTTTCCTTGATTAATGCTCATGAGAAAGCTAAGCTAAAACCGAAAACAAAATAAAAATACTCACATTAAATAAAGGTATTCCTTCACTTTTATTTTTTAAAGAAAAGTTGTGATACACAAAAAATTGTTAAATAATAGCTTGAAGCTGAAGGTAGCTAAAGCCTCCATGGACGTTGAGGATGTAGCGGTTGTTGGATTATAATTAAACTTCTTGGTTCACAAATTCCAAATGAAGGGCAATCAACAATGTCCAGACAAATCCAGACATGCTTCCAGTTTCCGATTCTCATAGTATCAGTTACTTGTGGTCAGGAATTAATTACAATTTATAACTATTAAAGCAACAAGTTGATGTAATAATTTTTTATCTTTAGACTTAAAGGTCTTTTCAACTAAAGAGCTTCAGGTTGGTTGCTTTTGCACTTGCATTTTGAACTATCCTTGGAGTTGCAGTCCGAATTTGTAGGGACCTGACCTCTTGAACCACTTTTCTGGGTTACTAAGCCCATATTCCTTACTTCATCTTTGTTGGACTTACAGTTTACTTGGAATCCAAACTACGGCACCAATAATCCTGGAGCAGCCACCCTTAGGTTCAACTGTTAAAATTACCCATAAAATGTTTTAATGTTTTCACCACAATTAAGACCTTTTGTATACCTAGTTTACGCTTCTCTTCGCAAAACTTCCGTAACTTGAATCTGAATCAATTAGTCCAAACTTTTCATAAATTAATTTAATTAAATAATAAAAATTTAGTCACAGCTCGAAGACTAAAAACAGCTTTGATCTCTCAAACATAAAATAATAAATTAGGTACTACTACAATTTTCAGTTATACGCTTGCGCAATTTTATATAAAAATTCACAAATGAATCAAAATAATCGTTACTACAGTAATTTAACAATATCTTTACTCGATGTCTAAAATAGTTTTTCCCTAATTAATTTTCCTGATGGATTAAGAAATGAAAAAAACAAGAAGTTTTTGCAAGAATGCAATACAAAGGTTCGAATCTAAAAAGAACTTTTCAATTGCCTTAGAATTCAAATATGCTCAGGAATATGGATCCTTTTCACGTTTATCTATTTACCTATAGATACTGATTGATCGTTTTAATATCGTACGATTAAAAAACTCTTATTAATTTTTCAAAATCTCTTTAATTTTAGAAAGGTTTTGGTAACGTTTTCAGGACGTTTGCCTAATCCAGGTGGAGTAATTAAAAAATTTTAAATTACCATAAATACGCTTTTTATATGCAGGGTTTAAAAATCTTAAATTACATTTAATTTTAATTTAGCATGCTTTAAAGAATCTTAAAAAGTGAAATAAGCGAGTAGCTTTCAGATTAGCTAATTTCATTTCGTATGACATAAAGTGGAAAAACTATTACGATGCAAAGCTATAAAATCTTCAGAAAATGCACTTCTATCACATAAATATTAAGTATTCTCAATTTTCGCGAAAACCTCTATAGGAAATGTTCATTTGTTATCGCATCATGCATACTTTATGATATGAATTCCAGCAGTACTGCACTTTAATGTAAAATGAAGTTCCAGAATCTCAATAAACTTGTGCAAATATGAGTTGCAGGTTGAAGCTGTAAATGAAAATATTAGACTAGAAATGTGATTTGCGAGAATTTCTAAACTGAAAACTGACACAAAAACGATTGCATGGAAAACCTTATTCGAATGCAGCATAATTAAGTGAATTAAGTATATTCAATTTTGGTACTACTCCATGTGTTGAAATTCATTTATTTTCATAGCTCTTTATTCGCTTTCTATAAAAAAGTGAAAGAGTTGCCTCATGTGGAAGAAGGGGCATATTTCTTTGTACGCAACAATTGGATATTAAGCGACCTCAGATTAAGCTCAATCAATCAACCAACAATGGCAGTACATGCTCTTGTTGGTCGTGTCTTATGGAGAATTCGTCTTCTCAACACATGGCTATTTTCGTAGTAGTATCCATTAGGTAGGGTAGGCCATTATATTATAAAGTTTACAAAAAATAATTTTTCTTTATTAAAATTGAATTTGTCCTTTTAATAAATTAAACAAATTAAATTTCGCTTTATTACATTTGACAGTTTAAACATTTGTTGCTGTAATTCTCTTTGGGGTGGAAATCCAGGATAAAATCTAATAAATTACAAAAGGTGATAAATTGTCTTACACTTTATTTGGTTGGTAGCTTCGTTGTTAGGTGTCTAAGGGACGGTTTATCAATGTAACGGAAGTTATTTGTTCAGGTTGCTTTTATCACGTGATTCTTAGTGCGCAAGAAAAGTACCAATCGGTGGAATTGGTTCGCCTAGCCAGTTGTCATCGGCTCAGTAGGGTAGAAAGTTTTCCTCGAATCGTTAAACCCATCCTTAGGTTTTATGAGACTAAAAGTGACCATTAATTATGTAAAACAAAGGGGGGTATTTATTTTAAATTAAAATGATTAATCTTTGGCTTAGTTATAATTTAAAGATTAAAATTACTTATTATAACAAAGTGTATTATTGTGTCTTGCGGACAGTTTAACTGAACCCAAATGGCTTCCGGAGGTTAAATAGAGTATCACGTGATAAGCAAGCTTTAGTAACTATTAATATGCATACTATGATCTAACCTCTTTTGCCCTTCTCACCACCTGCCTAAATTAAGTTGGCTACTTTAAGCAAAGATATACAACGTACCACGAACAAATTTTATAAATCCTTTAAAGCTTGCCGGTTTTGAGACAATAAAACGCATGTTATGCAATACTACAATACATTGAAAACCCTTAAACATTGTCAGGACATATACATACAAATTGAACTTCTTCAAAACATAATATTTCATCTTCTCGTCTGTTCTCAAATACTTTTGAAACTTTCATGATATTCGATTGTAAGATCGAAGACGAGTCCTTTGATCTCAAGTTTTTCGTTAGTTATTCGAGAATGAATTGAAAATTTCTGATTTTGTCATATTATATAATATAAGATTGAATCTTTTTTATTCCTCTTGTATGAACTACGCTACGGCAACCGCCACCACCACCACCTACCGGTTGTATGAAATTTCATATTAAATTATTTTCTATTTGTGAAAACCGCTAATCAAATACACCCAAACTCGAAAGCAGCATACTTGAACTTGTTTACAACTTTTTCCACACACAATATAAAGACTTGTTTGTTTAATTTTTTTCAAAAAGCTATTTTCAGAAAACGTAAAAAAAAGTTTAATTGATAAAAGCGTTTTTGATCTCAAAATGACGTCTTCCGTAAAGCTCTTTAAATTTGCCTACATAACTAAGCGTATACAAATAAGCATTTACGTTGTCAAATATTTCTTATGCAAAGAAATATCAAAGAAGTGTGTAGTATTTTTTATTGGTTTATATACAGCTGCTCAATAAAAAAGATGTCGAAACTTACTGAACTCAAAGTCAGATTCAAAGTAAAGTTATTTCTAAAGGGAAATTCAAAAAGAGAAGGAAATTCACTATCAATCACTGTCTACAAAAGCCTAGTTAAACCAGGCAGTGTGTTTGTTTGATCCCTTTTTCTTAGCCGACTGACCCTTGGGTATCTCATATGTGTCAATATATAGTATCTGCAACACAAAAAAATAGATATGCAGATTGCTCCTCGTTTTCACTTATTCGACCTTTATCTCTACTCTCAGGACTTGGCGCTGCCAATTTACTTTTAAAAAGATTAATGATGGCTAAATTTCGTATTTTCAATTTTAAAATTAGCACACAAATTCAAAAGACGCAATCTAAATCCTAGACTTAAAAACTTTTCGAATAGTTTAGGGGTAACTCGGCCGTAGTCCATAAGTTGTAGATCGCACTCGAGACTTTCCACTAGTATTTTTAAAAGAAAATCCTCTCTGTCCATTTGACTTAAAAAAAGTTGTTCAAGTCATCAATAACGGACCGACCAACGTCACTCGCTCCATTTTAGAATTGCAATATAGCGTCCACCTAAGGCTTCAATTACACTGTGCATCACTCAAACATCACAAATAAAAGGAGATTTTCTAGTTTTATTTGTTTCCTACTTTAAAGATTTGGTGTAAAAGTGTTAGATGAATCAGATTGTGTTTTTTTTGCTACAACACTGATAAGCGTTTTTTAGACGTTAGGTTGCTCTTACATAATTCAGCGTTCAGCTTAGGTCTGGCTAAAGCGTACTTTCAGTGCAACTGATAAGCTGTGCGTGTGTCTGAAATTATACAGAACGATGTAAATTTATACGTTTGACTTGCAATATTAGTTTGTTAACTATTGTAATCAAAAATTCAGGATGTCTTGTGTCACACGTCAAAATGAAACGTCTTGAAGTGGTATTATTTCTTCAAGACGATTGGGGTAGCGTAGTGTATGTAACTCAAACAGATAGAAGAATCCTGAGAAAGAAATTTTCCTGAAAATCAGACAGTTCAACATATCGTTCTTGAGTGCTCAATCCACTCATACAATAAGAACTTTTGAAACTTTTTATGTGTTGGGTTACAAATTTTCCCGTAACCCGTACAATTTTAATGGGTTTTTGTCGTATGATGAGATATAGTTTACTTTTATTATATTGCTGTTAAGTGTGGGTTTTTTACTCAACCTAACAACTAACTGTAAAAAAGAATGAATTCCAGATCTTTTAATCGGAAATTATTTTTATTAAATTTTACAAAAAATAACATGCTTACATTTCAAAATGAAGAACAAATTCAAACACACCATCATCCAAAATGGATCATTCACCAAAACGGTAACGCTACGAACTGTTGGTTAGCTAGCTACAGTGAAGATGGAGTGGGTTCTCTATAAAAGCTGAATTAAAAGCGTCAAGTGAACCAGAACGCAGAGTCAGTCAATTAAGTAAATAATTCCTTACTACACTCCAAGAAAGATCGACTCTTCAAGCACGGTTTTTCGATATGGTTATTTAGGTACAAAATAAAATTGTTTACTGATCTGTGGGTTTTGTGATCTTCAAATAACAAAATATTATTAATCCATCGGTTTCAAAGTAGAATTAATGCTCCATTGAAGATAAGACAACAAATTGTGATATGATTACAATAAAATCTGATCATAATTTAGGACATGAAATGCATCTAATTAATAAGCAAAAATGGTGAAAATTGGAGAATTACAACCAAAAACTGCAATCGTATAAAATGACACTTTCGGTCACGGAGGTCACTTAAAAACAAAATTTTCTTGTTTCTTTTTCTATTTGTCTTTCCTTCTAAGTTTACAATTAAAAATTTTCAAATCTGTCCATATATCTTTTCCAAAAAGTACTCGAATTTGTTTTTAGAAAAAAAAAAACATTTAAAATACAAATAAAAATTGTAATATCTTTCAGCGTACTTCTTGTTCCAGAGAAACTAATAAGCGCTAGTGTTGTAATTATAACTCAACTTGCATACGCTTTGCCGCAACAGGAAACTGAAGTCTAAAACGGTGTAACTTTGCAGAAATAAAATCATATCCGGTTTTAACCACAAATACTAAACTATACACGTTGAAATTGATTTCCAGAATGTTCCAGATCTTTTACATTATAAAGGATTAACTGTTAGATTAGACCATGGAAGTGGTCAAGTTCGATCCTTGGTTGTCCCCGTTTAAAATTCTGACGATGTTATAATACCAGTCTAGACTAAATAAAGTCTAGGCGACCAAGTAAATTAGTTAAGCATATTTTTTATAAAATTTTAATTATGTTTTAATTAATTTTCAGACAACTTCTTGCCCCCAACATCATGCAGAAGCACTTTTTAGCAAACGGAGCAGAACAAGTTTCCAAACAGGTAACTATATCAATTATATAGAAAAGTTGAAGCTCTTCTAGATTTTAAATAATTTAATTAACTTAGAATTAGTTTTTAGTTAAAGTTTACTAAATAAATTATGTATTATGCGATTTCGTAATTCCCTTGAGGCGAAAAGTTGATACGGTATTAACATAGTGTTACGAGTAATATCACTACTTGTGTATACATTTTCCATTATAGAAATTTGCTCTGGTATCTTTTTGAATTAACAAACCATCTGATTAATATTAATACGATGTAGCTTTTCATAAATCTACGCTTGACTAATTTAATTTAACAAAAAGAAAACAATTTTATTTGCCCAAAGCGAAAATAAAAATCTCCAAGTTAGAAAATTTGCTAATTCTGCGCTAGCTTTCTATGAATATATTAGCAAATTCTTAGGGTTGTTTTTATGATACATAAAACTTGTCTCTTTTTTGGACTTTTCTTGTGCGCTTCACCTGCGACAAACTTCAACCCCGTGATATAAAATTTAATTAAATGGATTCTAAGCAAACGCGCTACTGACAATCTCTACCAAGTACTTTATACTAAAACCAAATTACCGATCCTCTGCTTTACTAGACACTTACTGATTTTATGCAATCATAAACTTAATCATTATCGCTCGTTTAAATAAAATATGAATAAATTTTAATGTCATGTGACTTTAAAGAAGTTTACATTTTAAATTCCCCGTTTATCTGCTTATTAGTTTAAAAAAGCTCCACTTTCGTGAACTTTGTACGAGCTTTTAATGTTTTCAACTAAAAAGGAATCCGAATTCAACGGACCTTAAAGATTTATGAATCAAGTTCAAATTTAATATTCTGAAATTTTGAATTTACACAAATCCAAAAATAAAATCCTTTTGCTTCTTGCTACAGCTAAATATTTTAATCCGCCAGCTATTACAACATTTTGGTAATTTAACTATTCCGCGCCTCCAGCTAATACATAAATCTTGTTATTCTTGTTATCAATGCTAATATCCATATTCCCACAGCATATTAAAACAAATCAACCTTAAAGTGTACGGTACATTTACTAATTTCAATTGAATCAATTATTATTATTGCACAAATTAATTTAGCTTTATACGCTCCACAAAAAAAATGCAACATAAAATTCGATATTTGGAAGTGATTCCTCTTCGTTCCAAAAAAATAAAACTAAAAGGTCTTTACTGAAAAAAATTTGAAATCCGAGTGGCAGGTTTGTTGACATAACTGATCAAAAATGCTTAAACAAATAATGCACTTCTAACTTTATTTCTAGCAATTTATTTTATAAATCCTAACGCTCGAAAAAATTTAGTCGTATTTTCGAGGAGACTCTTACGTTGCAATATTTGTCACATTTGAAAATGATTGCTTGCTCACGAAAAGTAAAGAGGGCAAAATTTTTAAAATGCTAGCCCCATATGTTCAAATAAAGTTATAAAATTATTAATTATCTTGAATCGTATAATAAAAATTTATAGTTTGCCAACAAAATCGTTATCGGACCAGCAATAAACCACAAATAACGTGTAATTAAAATTTAATCAAATTTAATGTTTTCAATAAATCATTACCGCATTGTGAATTGCAAACACAAATTAATGTATTACAATCAATGTAATCTAATTATTTATACAGGGTGTCTCGGAGAAGATTTCTATTTTAAGTCACTTGAATAATTTGGAACTAACTCGGCATTCCGCTATTGGCTACTCGGCCAATATAGTACCAATATCGATAAATCTTCTGCTATTAATAATTATTGGTATGTTGATAAGAGTCACGAAAAAGACAATTTATCACAATTCGATCTGATATAATAAGTATTGTAGCCTTTATATTTATAGACTTCCTGCATCTATTCTGCAATTCGTTCATAAAAATCCACAAAAATTTTGTATTAAACATAAATTTATCGCCGCCTGTCGCCTCGGTTGGGCTTGCTAAAATTGATAAATTTTTTTATAGATCGGTGTATTTTATTCCATCTTTAAACAAACGCCTTCTCTTTGACTAACTTATGAGGTTACCTACCAAATTCAAAACAATTACATGGTTACAAGATAATAGTGCTAAGTGAACTTGTTTATTCAGAAGAAAAAGAATAAAAAACAAAATCATCTGCTACGTTAGGGATCCTCAAATAACCACATGATATTAAAACTTAAGCCATTCAAATACACGATTACGATAGTTATCTGGGTTTCAAACTAAGTTCTCTGAAAGCCATACAAGCTCCAAAAAAATGTCGTTTTTTTCTCATCAAACATAACAGCGTAGCTGCCGCCGAAGAAATACTTCCATTTGAATGAATGATTATTATTTGGCCGTTTTCACGACGAAGGCGTTGTTGGCCGCGTAGACTACCGGAAAAATTATAGCGAGATGAGTTTGAACCCCAATTGTGTTAATAGGAGGACTTCAAGATCAGAGATCGAAAGCTTCCAACTCCGAATAGCACGGGAAGTTGAAAAATTCTCCAAGCCAATCATGCTTATCCAGAAAATGCAAAATTAGCCCAGAGATGCCTGGCGACAATGAGTTTAGTTTGTTGACCGGCTCACCTTTATCCATAGAGGATAAAGGATGAGTCCTGAAAATAAAATACTTTACATCGTAGTTGGTATCAAGATGTGACGTACGAACGAGTTAAGTTAACTTACATAAGAGATCATCCCAAAAAAGAGGTAGGAATCAAGAAGAATCATACAATCAGCTGTACCCGGATTTTTCATCAAAACCTTTGTAGTTTTTAATCAAAAAACAGAAGCGTAATTAGCCTTAGATGCCAAAGAAACTACAGGCTCTTAATTTAAGGCTTCTTGGTGTACAAAATGTGAAAAAATGTGTGTGAAATCGAGGAATCTATGGTATGGAATACCCCCAGTCGTAAGAAAGCAACAAAAGAAGTTTTCAAAATTGATAATGACGCAAATGGTATTATTAAACCCATTGGTTGCTGAAAACAACTTTTTGAAAATATTAACCTTTTTATAAGTACTTAATTTTATTTCCTTAGGAAGGTGAAGCTCTCAACCAGCAACAAAACCTTGAAGAGCACTAATTAACCCAAAATGAATAAAAGACGCACCAATTAATGCAACTTACCTACGTCGCCATTAGAATGATCTATCCTATCGTCGTTTTTAATCTTTTAAGAAGAATTTAAAGGGGCCATTTGTTGACGTTCGTTTTTGGAAATTAATCCCATTGTAATCTAAACGAAAAACCTTCAAAATTATTTACAGTTTTGAGAAATTAGTTAATAAAAACGTACAGAAAACTATGGTAATTTCAATGTTTCATATTTAATATTTTAGTAAATAAAATTTGTTATTTATCCATTAATGAAAGTTTTGCTAATTTAAATCAAATCATATTATTTATTTTAATTTTAAATGTCACCATTCGTCATTCATTTTATGTCACACTGGTTATAATTTATTTTAGTATTCAATTATAATTTTATCATGTTTTTGGCATAATTCTTGAGGTTTTATTTATGTATCGACAGTGTAAACTGATAGTTTTCTCTTTATATGACAAATATTTCCTTTTTCCTATTCAATTAATTTTCTCACAATTTGATTTCTCGATTTGACAGTCAGATTGACTCCCTCTTCCGCTGCAGCACAACTGAGAAAATGTTATATAAGTTATTTAAGGAGCATCCTGTATATAATAGCCATTAAGAGCTTTTTAAATAAACGGTCAATGATTATTTTGAGTTTGAAGTAAGAAGAAATTGATAATTAATTTTTTATTATTGATTTACTCGACGAAAAGAATTATCTCGGGCTTCACAATGAACAATTACCACCGACTGTGAAATTAACTATCCCCTGTCATTTACACTACATCTTTTCTGTAGGGAGTAGAATAAAACGTGCAAAGAATAAGAAAGTTAAAACATAAAACGTCAATGAGATTATCGATACAACCATAAAAATTGTCAAATTCACGAAAGATAATGAATGGTTTTCATTAGGTAAATCGCGAGCGAGGTGTTATTTTTCAATTTTTGAATGAAAGTGTTAGAAGTTTTATTTTTTTTAATAACGTTTGTTTCAGGAGATTGAACATTGCTATTATCATGGGACAGTTCAAGATTATCCTGGTGCAACGGCAGCATTTCATACGTGTAATGGAGTTAGTGGAGTTATCCATATAGGGAACGAGACATTCGTGATACATCCGTTTTATGGAGGTGATCTTTCGGTCAGTATTTATTCATTTAAAATTTTACTGTAACAATGCATTGAGAACATACAGCACAGGCTAAATTAATTTTCGTGCATTAAGTACGAGTATGATTGCATTTACGAATTTCCATTTATGCATTTCGCATTGACAGTTAGCGTACGCGCGCTAGCATTAATTAAAATTAATTGGTATAAGTTTTAATGAACACGTCCCTCCTGTTAGAATCTACAGATGTCTGGTAGCTGATGACAACTGACAGCCAATTACCCTAACCACCCACCCATTCAAACCGCTAACATCCCTCTGTCGATAACAGCCTCCGATTAAAACCAAGCGACAACATCAAAAACTTTACAGAAATCAAATGTTAATTTGCAAATGTCAGTTGGAAACTTATATAATATTAAAAGTTAGGTCACCTTGATTGCACGAACTAATTCACATTTAGAGCAACACTCGCAATAAATACCTCCAAGTTTCGCATAACTAACTTTATCAATTTCAAATCCATTCAATGCTTTGCCAAACTTCAAAGCTCCTTGCTTTTTCTTAGCTTACTGTTTATAGCTATACCTACCACCCACCTACGCCGCCTTTAATATCAAATTACACCAAATGTTGTGTAATTCAAATAACTCGGGCACCACCCGTCTAACGAGATTATTGAAATAGCCCCTATTTGATTATTATTGTTTGAATTTGTAATGGCGGAAATTAACGCGAATGGTTTTTAATAATTAAAAGTTGGTAGGTTCGGTAGTTTATAGAAGGAAACGTAGGACCCAAACGCTTATTATCAATTAATGTTGCAATCTCCGGTCAGAAATAAACCAAGAAGAGCAATTTAGAAATGAAAGCACCTGTAGCGGCACTCCCGGTGACCACTATACTAATTTGTTTTCAAAATTATCTTTTATTTTCTACGAAAGACACTTTTGCACTTTTCTCTTTTACTATTTTGCCTTTAAAGCTATTCACAGCACATAAAAATATTTTTAACAACAATTTTTCCTAAGTTACGATATCACAAAATTGTTCAACACCTCGTAAAACTTTATCTTCAATTTTGAGGATCTTGTCATAGCCCACAATTTCACCTTTGAGGTTTAAAGTCACCTTCTGGCTTTTTTAAAACTGTGCGATCGCATTCTCGAGAATTTAGTTTGATCGTATAATAATTTACGGCCAAGTTTTATCGATGAGTCGCTTTTGGTTGAAACATTTAAAATCATAAAGTTAAAAATATTTTAATACGCCCAACTTGGATTTTACTTTTCGCAATTTGCATATGCTTTGCAAATATCAACCGCACGTAACTCCTTTGAGAATTCAAAATTAAACTTACGTCACACGGATGCAAATGTTTGTACAATTTTGTATTCAATGATGGTAATTTGAAAATTGTTTTATTTTTGTAGTGATATTTAATTAACACCCCTAAACGATGTTAATAAGTAAAGTCGACTCTAATTTAAGTTTTTATGAGTATTTCAAATACTACTTAAAGCAAAGGTGATCCGATTGCTTTAATTAAATGCGGTGTAGTAACGGGGTTTGGATTCAGCAACCGAAATTTTCTACCAAAAATTTCTAACGGCTCCCTATATTATACCCTTGATTACTTTAACGCCATGCTAATAAAGCTTAATTCTTAAGTAAAACAAGTTGAAAACTATGATGAAGTCAGCAATCAAACAAGTATTTCATTCTTGAGGGGGTGTTTTGGTTGGTAGGAGTAAATAACCCGAAGCAGGGAATCCCTTGATTAGAATTCGCTAGCATAACCATTAAAAACGGATTAGAGTGTTAATTCTTACCACCCTAAACACTTGTGCAACTGTTCTTTTGATAACATTTTTACATAACCATATATCTTGCTCAATCAAAACTACTATACCTTTCAAATTTTTTGTTGATACGAAACAAATGGATTTTCAAATATTTGATTTGGATGTAAAAGGAAAAATATATTCTTTCTCGACAGATTTGTATTCATTGTGCCAACATCATCATGTTTGATTAATGTTTTTATGTTAAAATTAAAATTTATGTTTGCAAAATAATATTTACTTAAGAATGGGAATATTTTTTGCTTGCTACTTTGTTTTTATATTTTGGCTAATTCCAAACTTGCTATACTTTAGATTCAATGTAAGGATGGGTAATAACAACTACCATCGTTTCCCATCTGTCGTTCAATTATTCTAAAAATTTAATTTTGAAATGCCAAATAGGCTTTGTAAATCAGAACCTGGTACATAATTAAATAAAATGGTATATATGTACCTACTAATAAATTATTATGTACAGTTCTTGCTAGGAAAAATAAACAATTTGTTCAAACCATATTTGAATTTGGCAAATCTGATGTGATTATTTGAAAATAAATCAGCAGTACCTAACTAAAATTTGTAATATATATTTTCACTTTTACCCGATAATTATTATAGAAAAATACTATGTAATCAATCATATAAATACAATTTTAATTAATTAAAGGAAATTATTCTTTTTTAATTAATTATAACGAAAAATTTTGATGTATAATCTTCTATTCAAATGTTTAATTTAACCTGTTAGCTTAAAATACATCGAGTACAATGTTTATTTAGACAAAAAGTAATAACATGAAATTAAACTTTTTTTGCTGAAATTAAATTTTTCAGGAATAATACAAACATGCATCTACAGAAGTACAAATATGTAAACTAACTATTTGTTCATAAAACACATAAAAATCTACTGTATTATTGTTTTATTGGATACTCCGGTACCCGCATTACTCTATTACATTGAGGTTCTACTACATGTAATAATAAATTTTATTTATTAATATTTGATACTCACTTAGCCAATGATTACCATCTTACTTCATAGGAACATCACACATAACGTAATATTTATTTTATCTGGCAGTAATTGTACATTTGTGTTTATATTAAATATCAGATTGCTAAAGTTGTGCGGCCTGAAGGCAGCACTGGAGCAAGATTTGATTTGATAATAAATGAAAGAACCAACTGAACTTACGTGCACTGCATCCAGTAATATACCATGCTTATCCTTTTTTCTTCTCTTCTTTCTTTGATAATTGAGATCCACTACTATGATGGGTTTCAAATAAGTCACTTGAAATTGAATAGAGGCTTCAATGCTGAGAAGTATTCCATACCCCCCAGGCCCCCGGTTCTAATACCTTGACGAAAATCAATAAGAGGACGTACATCATGTTGGTCTCCTGGACCGGGGGGTTTGGGGGTATGAAATACCCTCCAAGTATACACAAAGTTTGAGTTTACTAAGCACACATAAAATCTAAATTAACACCCCCTCTCGGAGATATGAAATATTTAGGTTTTATATTCGAATCGAAAGATCGAACAACAACATCAATCAAGCACTAGGTGACCAAAGGTGGCTGAAAGTCTTCTGGACTATCTTGTAATCATATAATAACAGCACAATAAAAATACTATGTTGGTTTTTATTAAATTATCAAATTTAAATTTTTGCCCAGAATTATGTAGATGATTTTTAAAATTGTCCATAACTTCTGCAAACTTCATTTCCTGGCAATATTTATAAGAATTTTTATTATTAATTTGATGAGAATAATACATTCCTAAATTTTTGCTGAGTCACTCACTCAATTCAATATACCTATACATAGTACATAATATTAAACTATAATAATTTTAGCTATCATTGGTACATTTTATGATTTGATCTAAAATATCCGTCCTCTTCAAACAATATAAAATAATTGTGTTTTATTGCAATACAAATAATGTATTATTGAGTTTTAGCACACGCAATAATTTTTATGACAAATTTTATGTTTAGTACGCCACATAAATTACGTTTGCCACTTAACTAGCAAGTTAAATACAAATTTAACAGCATAATATGGTAACAACTATTTTAAAGCTTTTACGATGTACTAATCGTAACTGCTTCCCTATTGCACTTTATATTGAGCGAATATAAGCGAAATACAATTAATTGAGCGTCTAAATCAGTCTCAATTGTAAATGTACAGCACTTTATTGCGGGATTCCCTTATCGAGCCGAATATTTCCCTGTTACCTCTAAAGATAAAAAGGCTTGAAACGGATAACCAAACTACTACCGAATCTGCCAAAATCGAACTGATAAAAGTTTTAAAGCCATTATGGCTACCCCAACGGTCAATATATTTAGAAAATCTATTAAAGTCAATTAGATACAAAATATATCGCTCTCGTTTCTCCGCTTTTTGACAATTTTCTATTTTATGTACAATTTTAGAATGGACATAATGTTACTGCACAGCTTTACTATTTTTTAGCAGAAGCATCCACACGTGATATTTGAAGCTCGAACAAAGGCAAACAAAGGGTGTGCTAACTCAGGAAACATGGAATGGCGATTAAATGCGCACGCTGGTTTTTTGCCATCAAAAAGTAGAGATCGTTCGAAAAGAGATGTACGTGAGGCTACCAAGTACATCGAAACAGCTTTAATTATCGATAAGGCGATGTTCGAGAAAAGAAATGGCAGTACGCGAGCAGAGGTGGTACACGATTCGATCCAAGTGGCCAACATTGCAGACTTATATTTTCGTACGTTAAATACTCGCGTTTCAGTAGTTTACATTGAAACTTGGCAAGGAGGAAACCAAGTTCAAATAGATAGAACTCAAGATATCGGTCGTGCTTTATCTAATTTTAACGATTACACTTCTAGAAATTTATTTAAAGTAGACAAAGACACAACTCAATTATTAACCGGAGAGGCTTTCATTGGAGGAGAAGCTGGGATGGCTGTTCCTGGTACGGTGTGTACTGCAAAGGCGGTCGGAATTAGTGTGGATATTAACACTTACGAACCCCACCTCCTGGCCGGAACGATGGCCCATATGATAGGTCACAACATCGGGATGGGACACGACGACGGAAGAGAAGAATGCTATTGCAGAGATTGGCATGGATGCATAATGGCGCAAGCTATAGTGGGACTCGATAACGTCCAGCCTTACAAATTTTCAGAATGTAGTCGATCCGATTATATTGATCGGCTTCGAACGGGAAACGGAATTTGCCTTTTAAATAAACCTAACGAATTAGAGGTAACTAAACTGCTTTCGATATTTATTTCTTTCATTCCAAAATGATGCATTTTTCTTTCTTTTAGGTTAGACGAACTTGCGGTAATCGAATAGTGGAAGAAGGCGAGGACTGCGATTGTGGAACGATAGACGAGTGTCCGACGGTGGATCCGTGTTGCGATCCGATTACTTGTAAACTAACAAAGGAAGCGGAATGCGCTTCCGGTCCTTGCTGTGACGATTGTAAATTGAAGGAGAGAGGTCTCGTTTGTCGGGAAGCGTCAAACGAGTGTGATTTACCGGAGCACTGTTCCGGTGAAACTGGAGACTGTCCATTTGATATTTATAAGAAAAATGGAAACTCTTGTGAAAATAGTAAAGGTTATTGTTTTAATGGGGTGTGTCCCACCTTGACGGTGCAGTGTGAACAAATTTGGGGTTACGGTGGAATTTCTGCCGATGGGGAGTGTTTCGAACAGTTTAATTCTAAAGGATCGATTAGTGGTCATTGCGGAACGGACTTGCAAGGAAAGCTGATGAAGTGTGCACCGGAGAATGTTAGATGTGGTTCTCTTCAGTGTCAGCTGGGAAGTAGATATCCCCAAATCAAAGGGTTAGATGAATTATATTCCACAACAATAATTTCGATTAAAGGAATCGAGTACGAGTGCAAGTGCGTTGTTCTCTTCTAAATTTAAAAACAAAAAGTTTCATTTATTGTATTTTTTAGGGCAACTAGTGGAACGGTCACGAAGTTTGATCTTCCTCCACTTGGTCTTGTTCGAGATGGAACTCCTTGTGGAGAAAACCTTGTTTGCCTTAATCAATCTTGCTCTAGTATATTTCCATATATTGATCAAGCAAAGTGTCCTAGTAATCAAAATAATTTAGAATGCTCCGGGCATGGGGTAAGTTGTAAAGGGAGGAGAGTGGACTTGAGGTTTAATTGTTGTGGTTTTAGTTTTGTACGAATACCAACAAGTGCTACTGCGAGCCGGGATGGAATGGGCCCGACTGTTCTATCCAAGTCGATCTAGCAACTGTATCACCGATACCATCCACGCCGCCAGAAGTTATCATTCCTAGTACGAACCTTGCCGATATTATGAAGAAGAAAGAAACCCCCTATGGTGAGTAACGACATTTTGGCGACATCTCTAGTGACGTGTGCATGTATAACTTTTTCAAGTGTTTTCCCAACAGGTGCACTGAAAGGAATTCTCTTGTGTAACGAGTATATCATTTTAGCGTATTTTTTCTACAGGTTCCTCTAACACGGACAATCTAAGTACCTTGACCATGGTATTTATCCTTGTTGGTGTTGTGAAAGGCGTCTTCATATGTTTTGCAGGAGTGGCAGTTTGCTACAGGTATTAATGAGCTGTCGGTCCCAGAGAAAGAGAGGATGTCTGTTTTATGCAATGTACATAAGCTTCCCCAGATTTCTCGATGTTGTTTTGTACACATATAAAAAATATTATGCATTAATATTGTATACATAATATTAGTCTGATGCGTGCTTTTGTTTTTTCTCTTCGCCTTTATGTTGATGCATGATGCCGCCGTCCGGCGTCGCCGTTATCCTACACCCTGCGTTGGATCTGCAGAGGATTATCACGGATCCAACACGATTTTTCTTGTGGGCGTTCTCTTGTCGGTGGTAGGGGGTGTTTTCCTTGTGTTTACGTCTGCAGCTCTATGCTACAGGTCAGTCGTAGTACACAAAAACTTCTCGTTCTGCCTCAGGTTAGTGCGCAGACCGATCAGGTAGTTCCTCATAATTCAGCATCAGCTTAGCTTATTCCCTTTAGTTTCTTTATGTTAAGTCATATTTTTTGCGAATGCTCAATGTCAGTAGTTGAAATTTTCAATCTCGTTTATTTTTTACTTACCTATTATATTATACAATTTTATTTTGTTTCTATTCATCAACAATTATTTATTTTAATCTTTTCTGAAACGCGTTTTAAGACACCGATAAAAACTTTATTAGAAAAACGGGGAGCATCTTAGATGTTCCCTACAATGACCATTACCTTAATGGTGCTTAGTGCTTATGTACGCATTTTAGCAATCATGAAATTCTATATGCGCACTGACGATGCGCATTGAACGATTTTGCATAACATTCAACATTTTTGACGATATCTCACACACAAGTGCCCTTTTAGAACTATTTTACGTATTTACAATTGAAAAGTACTTCACATAATTGTAAGCAGTTTAATTAGTTCTTTGTATAGTGCACGTCCTGTTAAGTAAGTGAACGTAGCCGGTAAGGGATTCCCGATCCAAAGCTGCAAATCGATTTTCTCGATTAGTTCAAAAAAATTACTTTACGCTTGTACGGGAATCCCCTGCCAGAGTGTAGCATGCGCTCCAAAAATTACTTTTGGTAAATGTACTCCTATGCTTAAATCTTAGTGTTTCTCTATCTATATCTCTATTAGTCGCTATGTTTTGGATGAGTGACGTGCGAATGCTCAATCCCATTTACCTTTCTATAGTCATATAGTAACAAACCCTCGTTTCCTGATTTTTTTTATAAATATATAAATATTTTTTTATATTATGATGCTTATTACTTTTATAAGATAAATATCTCAAAATTGCAAATATTTTTGAAAAATCTGGAAACTTTATCATCGCCATCATCATTTTGTTGAGGTCTATACCTAAGTGTGAATGCTTTTTTAAAAAGTTAGTTATTAATTTTAAAATATTTAGTTTTTACTTTAAATTTATTTTGCGTTAAATTACAACTGGAAGGAAGACGACGGTTCGTAAATACCAGAAACCGTACGTTAAAAAGACGACAAATTTCAACATAACCACTGGAAATCACTCCCAGGAAGATTCTGTTAGTAATGCCAACAAGATTCTGGGAAACATTGCCTCTTTTAGGTGAGTTTGTTTTATTACAACAAAAATCATTCAAAAACCATAACGACATGCCTTTAACATCTTGCACCCAATATTAGGATTTTTTTTCGTTTTCACAAGTTCGACAGTTATCATTCCTATAGTGAGATAGTAGAACGAATGGTTAGTTTTTGTTTGCAGTTTGGCGTTTCTTTTTTTTGTATTTTCACAATCTGTCTATGTCGAATTAAAATTAAATGTATTTGCAAGTTATACGGAAAGCAAGTTCCATCGGAAAATTCCGTCAGATCTCACAAAAATTTTTACAAGGATGGAATAACTCGTTCAAAAATTATTCTCACGGTTTTTGAACGAGGATGGAACTTTGCACTGTTTAAATTTTTGATGTTTTATTTGTTATGGTGAATTTCCACTTTTGATTAAGAGAGTTGGGCAACTGGAATAATTTATTGTAACAGTCAGAATTTCCCACAAACGGACCAATGCAATCTAACTTTCTTGATCGAATAAGTGGAATGTGTGAAAGTACAAATAATTTTAATTCACGTATGCAACTATGTCGATGTTTGTTTGTTTTCCTCAGTAGTTATCATACCTCTGCATTTTCATGTGGTTTCAAACAATCGTACTTCCGCAAAATTTTTTAAACAATTTCAATTCTAAAAATTTGTATGATAACAATATAATAAATTAATTTTAAAGAAAAAATTTTAATATCCAATTCTAAGACCTCTTTTTTTGTCAGTCGAACTGATTCTCAACGAGTTCTATTTCGACCGGCTAACCATATGGGAGCAGCGGGTTCATCGCATTTCCAGTTAGTTCTCCATTTGTTGCTTTAATTTGTAATTTTTCTAACGCGGTTTTATTTAGGGATCGAAAGATGCAACAAATACAACGAATAGCAGCAGGTCCAGGAAGTGAAGATGACAACATGATTTCTGGTAATTGACACAGTTGTTGTTTTTTCGAACCGATTGTTCAATTCGTACATTTCTTGTAGGCGAAGAGGAAGCCGTCTCCTTCATAGATCTTCAGCACAACAATCTAAAATTGCCCGAGAAGAAAGGAATATTGAAAAAGCAAGATTATGGTCTTCTTGGCATGACGGATGGAAAGGATACTTGGAGTAACGGAACGCATGGCGAAACTATTTTACCGCACGCGCAAGACACGATAAATCAAATAATGGGTGGGGCAAGCATGACCGAGGTCGAAAGGACCCTCAAAAGTTTGAACGGATATCACGAAGACATCATCCAAGCTCTTAGAAATGCTGCAACTCACAGGGGAACTTCGAGCAACGTTTCTGGTAGCAGTAGTGCGCTGAGTGAAGATATTTTAAGGAGAAGTCTTCAAGAATGCGCGCTTGGTTATCCGGACTACAAACGATCGGGTAGTCAGGAGAAAGTTATGGAACCACAGGTAATTTGTGCGAGAGAAATGGAAATTTTGATTATTAACAAATTTTACCCGACAGGTGGTCGTGGAAGCGGAAGATGAAGAAGATGACGAAGTGCCTCCTTGTGGGCCTATTCGTATACGTAACTTAGAAGATTTAATACGACAATTAGAACACCATTCTAGGCACATGAGTCCAAGTGGATCGGAAGATATAAGGATGTCGGAAACGGAAGCCGATAGACATTATCGTCAAGAATCTTCGTCCGTATGTAGCGAAAGCTCCCATCAATCGCATCGAGATTCGCGTTTCGTTTATGGACGATATCGACAGCCCTCACATCGTCACTTGTATCCTCATCATCCCGGAGAAGAAGAGAGTATTTACGAAAGTGCCGATCACGATCGAGTGGCACCTTGCGGAGATACTCCGGACAGCGAGAGGTAAGTAAGCTTTACCAGAACAGCTACCAGCTGCTGGTACTGCTGTTACACTCATTTTTTCTAGTGATGACTTTATTCAAGCTCCACAACAGTTAGCCCGGTGGGCGAGTGATAACGCCGTGGGGCAAGCGGGTCCAAGCAGCGTTGCTCCACCAGAGTACTTTCCATCTCCAAGCAGTTCGGCAAGCGAGGAGCCCCAGAGTATCGTCCGCGCTCCGGCACCTGCGCCACCCGTTGCCCCAATACATCCCGGAATCGTTCCAGGCCATCCAGGAGTCGCCCCGGTGCATCCAGCAACTGCCACCATCCATCGACCTAAATATTTTGCGGAATATAAACACTGATAGTGACTTACAGGGTAGACTAGATTTACCAAGTTTTTCCTAATAACGAGTTCGAGTAACTCTTTATATGCGTCGGTTGCTTCGACTGATAATTCCTATGGAACAACGTTCTAAATTAAAAATTATAGCCTCGATCAACAAATCGAGAAAAATAAACTTCTTAAATTGTGCAAATTTAGCTTAAACTATCGAGTTGGTTTTAATCCGACATTATCGTTCCCGTGTTAATTGTAAGTGTTGTGTCGTCAGACAGACTGGCGTATATATTTGTTAAAACTTGTTTAAAAAAAAAAAAACTTTTATGCAAACGTGCACCACGCGTGCATGCATATTCTAAATCCGTGAATACCCGGTTATGCCTTAGTTCTTATGCGATCGTCGGTACATTTTATTGAACCGCGATAGCTTTTTCGTGTGTTATGACGAAACTAAACGATTTTTTTAATTGTAGATGTTAGTTCGCGAATTTTCTTGTTCACAATTTATCACGAAGGCAATGGCCTAAAAATCATTACAATAATTATAAACGTTATTAGTTCTCGTTGATGATGTAGCAACGGTCTTTCCAAAAACCATTCTCCAATTTTTGACATTAACATTTTTTAATTTTCTGTTAGATTTTTAATATATTGAAATTTTATCTGTGATAAATGAGTTCTAATGAACGCTTTTATTTTTTTCTTATACGTGCAGGGGATTCCCAACTGGAACAACAAGCTTTGAAAGGCGACTTTGGATTTTCTTACCGAAATGCAAAAGAATTGTTTCATTTCGTATTTTGCTCGTTAAGGCTTACTGACCAAGAGGCGATCCTGCGAGTCGTGATCGCTCCTTGGAAATCGTACCTTGAGATAGCGGCTCTCCTGTACGGTGGTCAGACTAGATCGTTAATTTAAATTTCAATTTTTGTGCTAAAATAATTCACAAATTAACAATTTTGTTTATATTATGTTCTTGTGGTTCTCCTCTTACCTCGTTTTCCTGTTTGAAAGTTGGAAAATCGGTAGTTTTTAACATTTTTATAGAATTTTTACTCAAAGATACTCGAAGAGTCGTCTACTACAGTTTGGAATCCTCGCGAGAATTATAAAAATTGGAAAGTAATTAGGAAATTTATTTAAAAGTTAATGACAAAAATATAAACATTTCTAAATTGTTTGGCAAGACCTTTGCTCTCTTATTCGTTCATTCATTAATTCATTCATAAATTGTTATAAAAATATTTTTATGCTCCATCCATTTCTAGGATTGTACAGTACCTCTTCATGAAATCGTTGATGAGCGTTAAAATGAATGTGTAGGATCCACAATTTGCAATCGAATCGAACAAATAATAAATAATAGTCACGTTAAATTGTAAAATATTCGCACGATTCGATTGCTAATTACAGTTGATGGATGTTATAACAAAAATAGATGCAAAGTTCGCTCATTACGATTAAAAATTCTAAATGCTCAGTAGATTTTAAAGCAAACAGATTATGAAAGAACATTTTATTTAGTGGAGTGCATTAGTGACATTTTAGGGTGCAAGTGTATATAAAACGAATGTGTGGTTATTATAATTATTAAACAATTTCGATAGAATTAAGATGTTTCAACTGATTTATTAGAAAGAAGAACATTTTCAGTTTTTTATACTAAGAAAAAACAAATTGGAATATGAAAAATTATCTTATTTTATTTGTCTTGGTCGTTTTCAGCACGCAAATTTACAAAAAAAAAACAATGTGTGATCTCCTTGGACGTGTATAAGAGGATCTGACGCGGAGAAAGGTGTAAGTGTCAGAAAAACGCAGTAAATCAAATTTTCCTTTAGCCCAAACAAAAAACACTTTCGTTTCTTCACTTCGACCACTCTCCACACCTAAACCTCATTTTTGTTTGATAAGCAACTAAGGAGACCACTTCGTGAAGACTTTTTGCAAAATTTAAAACTCTGCAGTTAACAATTACGTTTCGTTTCAGATTTATTGGCTTAACGTTCTTTTGAAAAATGTATTTCTGCGTGTAAATTCGGAAAATTATTATTAAATGTCAATTATATCGTTCAACAAAGAGTCACAACCAGAAGATGTAATTATTTGTTTTTAAGTTGCTGAGCAAAATTAACTGTGTAGGGTAGAAAATTTGCTGTCCAATGTATTTTTGAACACTTTATAATTTACAGAAATTTTAGGTTAAAAATGGAAAAGAAAGACTCGGATTACCAAAATTTCGCCAAAAATAGATAAGTTGTTATTACTTACATTGCACTATTAATTTAATAATTTTCGCACCTTATAATTAATAACTGCAGCTGTTGATAAAAATGGGCGCCTATACGGGCGTTCATCGTTGTGTTATTTGTAAAAATTTCATCCCTTTTTAACAATATAAATATTGTTTGTTTATTGAAAATAGAATAAATGTTTAAAGGTTAAAAACTCGAATGTGATGAATGTTGATTAGTTTTGTTAGAAGGGATGACTTTTATAATTATAAGAGAAAAATGACGATGGGTGCATTAACATCACTTGCAGAATTTTCTAAAGGAAAGATTGATGTAAATATAGTGTTATGATGATATACACTGCCTAAATAAATGAATTATTACCTATACCCATTATTTATTTCAACACAATATACAAACTTATTTGTAAAAGCTCCACTTAAAATTAAATTTTATTTTCCAAGTGTTACTTATTTAGATCCTTTTAATGCAAACTTTGCCTAAGCATCCTATTTGGAATGGAACAGAACTTTTCTCTCTTGTTCATCAATTATTTTATGATTTATAATTTATTTTATTTTTTAGCTTTACTACATACATTCGAAATAATTAAAGGGCGCGAATAAAAGTGTACTCTTGTAGTTTTAGATACACTTTGTTCTCAATTCAAACTAGGAACACAAAAGTATCAGAAGTCTAAAGAATTGAAGCAATGACTGTGAAGAATTATGGTAGATAAGGTAAGTCAAATTGTAATAATTGTATATCTACGTTGTTGACCTAATGATATCATTTGAAGAGACTCGATATCAACAACTGTAATATCACAAATACAAAAAGTTTGAATTGAATTAAGATTTTTATTTTTGAGACAGCCTAATTGTTGTGCTCCTTTAATTAAAGCATTCGAATTTTGCCCCTAATTTTGAAATTTACTTCTTTTAGTTTTTAATCTATTAATGACTTAATAAAGCAGACTCTTCCTTCTGTATTGAGTTTCATTAGGTTCAAATTTGTAAAAAGAATTGCTAGCACATGGAAGGTCCAACAAATAATATAATATACGATACTTTCAAGTCCTGATACATCAGGACCTCTTAGAAGGCGACGTAATAACGCTTATTCAATATCTGGAAGAAGAAGGCACAGCTATATCAATACGGATCTAAGGAAAGTTGGAAAGCAGTGGTCTCCAAAACATTACAGAAAAATTTTAATGATTTTGTAATTCATGCCCATGAAGCATTAAGGCAAAATTTTGCTGTAAGACTGCTGCAGCGTTTAGAGAATATATTGGAGTATGGAAAACAATTCAGACAAATATTCACCAAAGTTTTAACAATACCTCTCTCCCTCCGTAAGTCCTTCCTAGAAAAATATTTTATTAACTCCATGAATTTAGGTACATATCACTAAATTTTCGGTTTTGTTTTCTTAAATTATTGTTGTCAGGTACTTTGAAGGAATACGAAAGTTAGAAGATGTTTGCGAAAAAAAATTAGTAACTAGCTTTGATTTCAATTCGGAGGTTGACAATCCGGAGATCAAACCTAGGGCTTCTAGCTTAGAGTCCGGTCCTTAGCCCGTTGACTTAGCTCACTTCTCAACAATTTATTCAATGGAAGAAAATTTTGCGTTTTCTGTTTTTTCTAAATCTGTATGAAAAAACTCTGAGATTCACGATATGTAAGAATTTCAAATAGAAGAAAAATTGGAAAAAGACTACCTATGTAAATCAATTTGAAATTTTTTGGGGAATTCTTTATCATGATAGAGGAATTCTTTATCGTATTTCTTCAAAATTTTGTATAAAATGCATGAAACCAATTCATACATAAGAAACAATGCAGTCGATCCTTCAAATGCAGTCAAAATTGGGTCTGGCAGTCGCTTATGTCCTTCAATGGTGTGGAGATGATAAAGAAGTTTTGATGGAATCTTACAGGGTAACGATGATGGTGATACAAACTTGTTACTCTGACAATTTTAACCAGAAAACCAAGATTATCCATCTTTTTAACCATAGTACCGCTGCATTTTGTTTACCCTTGATAACAAGATTTTTAGTAGGTTTGATCTTAACACGGTAGGAAAAATATGTTTCAATAGTACTGGATGAAGTTCTTCTTCTTCATCAGCCGTTATTCATCCACTTTTGAACGTTAGGCCTCCCCTTTTCGACTCTCCCCAAGTGGGGGAAAAGAGGGGTTTGTCCATAACTTACCACGCTGGGTAGACAAGTTGGCGAGTAGTCAGCAGATCAATTTTGGACTTTTTAGATCGTAGCACATATCCGACGCAACAAAAATTGTTTTACAAGATTAACAATTAATTATTATTATTATAAGCCCAGAAGTGAGTGCTAAAAATGCTTTATAAATTGTATTTAAACTATTATTTTCACATTGCTACGACTATTTTTGTCAGTTAACAGATCACTTCTTGTGCTAGACTTTTTTACCAAAAACTCGACCAATGTCATCGATCCTTGTTAGCCTGTGCCCTGTATATCCCTGTTAGAGATTTTGTATACAATAAAATAAATACAGCAAAATGTTAAATATTAAACTTTATTTTTAAAAAAACTTTTAATTACTCCATTTTAACAAATACTTAGCATAAGCGTCCTTTTTGGGCTCAAATGGAAGATCCATTAAAGACTTGATTTCATTAACGCTATTTATAATAGTTTTACCAAACTCTTCCATTTGCTTATCCCGATGACTTAGCACGAAAATTTGGTTTTCGATCAATAACAGAGATTTTTTAGCAGCTATCAGTTCCACCACGTCACAATCCAAGTATTTCAAAAACGTGCTTCCAAAATAAATTACATTGAAAAAGTTATGAAAATTTTCCTTAAACCTAAAGGAGTTCAGCATTTTAACATTCAAAAATTGTATGGTGCAGTCTTCTAAGTTGGCGCATTTTTTGCTTTTTGTTTTAACGATATCTCCAGCACCACGTACATCGACAACGTTTATATCGGGACGTACGAACGTCGTTGCTCCCATGTTAATATCATTAATTTTCTGATGAATATATTCTTCATTGGTTAGAATTTCGTGAAAAATTTGTCTCAAATTTCGTTCGGTTACGTCTGTGGATCGTTGAACGTTGACTCCATTTGTTCTTTTCAAGAATGAAGGATCTTCGCAGTCCAGACCAAACGTAACAAAAGGCCCTGTTTGCATGTCACCTAAATATCCATAATGTGCAAACTTTTCTCCGTTTGGTATGATGGCACAAACGAGGGAACGATTTGGTCTTGATACCTCGGATTCGAGCCAGGTGAAAGCCACTCCGCAAGATCTCCAATTTGTATACTCTTGACTGCAAACTTGCATTCCTCCTACTGAACGAAACCTCATATGGAGATCCCACTCGAAAGCACCGTTTCTAGAATCGTAACGAATACCCAATTGCTTTCTCATCCTACGATCCCAACTGTCACAAATATCAAAATCGTCGGTACCGTACCAAAATTTAAAAACATTCTCCAAATAATCGCGTTCTTTAAATTTCAAATGAAATTTGATAAACGGCATAATTTCGTTCAAATAGTCCAAATTTGTTATCATAGCGGCCAGTTCGTAAGCTTTCGTTTTTAAATATTTATCGACCGCCGGTCTGACCAAAGTGTTACCATACAGTTCCATAAAGTATCGAGCTTTTTGTAGAGCGCCCAGTTCTTCCTCTGGTTGTAGAGCAACATTTAACAGTAACAGCTGTTTTGCCACAACTTCCATGATGGGTTCTACGAGGAAAAAGTTAATTTTTACCTTTTTGTATCTATAGCGTCGAGCTAGAGTTTTCAAAACGTGACGAGAATCCGCTCCACCAACAATTAGTATATTTATTTCATTTGGGTGAGAACCATTTTCTTTTAATTCTTCTTGAAAATCCAAAGCAGGTGTTATACCCCAAAACATTTTTAAACTTTATTAAAATAAGGAAGTTGAACGACAGATGAACGATCGATTTAATAAAATTGGTTGCTTAGAACCCGAGAAAGGCTTAGATGCAGTGAGGCGCATAGCCGTATCGATTTATTTAATAAAATATTTTGAAATTAAATAATAAAAATCTTTTTATATTGTTTAGTGTTAATTATTTTGTTATGTAAATTTAATTTTGTACCTAAATATTTTACAAATGATCAAATTGCTATTACAACAAAACCATCACCGTAGTTCTAAAACTCTACTTTACCCTGTATATAAGGTCAAGTGACGTCCTGGTCCTGTACTTTCCAAACTGTCAGCTGTCATAACATTATCTAGATTACGTTTTTATCAAGTACGTTTTATTTTAACTTGCAAGTGAAAATGGAAATTGATATTTTGTTAGATGGCGAATTTGATGTCGATTACGCTTACCCAATTAATATTCTTCAAATCTCAACAAAAGCAGCATTATCGAGTTTCCTCAATCCACCCCACTGTTTACTCACTGACGAAGGAATTCCGCGGTTAGTCGTTACATTTTTACAATTTTTCTTATCTGTTTTTATATATACATAAAATGTACAGAGATTGGGAAGGCCTGATGGATATCACCGGGGATCCAGGACCATTTTTATACAATATTCGAAGATCGTCCGATCCCACACTAGAATTATTAAATTTTTGGTTATACAAACAAAAGGAAGAAGCAACAATCGACAAAATGTTAACTCATTTAAGAGTGATGGACAGGTACGACGTCTTAGAAGACATTCTTCCTTATATCGGTAAGTACAATATTAATTATTGTTTTCTCAACTTTTACAACTTTTTTTGTTGCAGTTCAAGACATACATTTGTATAATTCCCAAGAAAAAGATGAAATATTGACCCCCACATTTGAAATTTTAACAATCGATGATGCTGTGCGATGGAGTGAGGGTTTGGGACCTCAATTTTACGATGCTTTTATTTTATTTTCACATGTTGATATTAAATTTGTCGAAGAACTGGTTGAAACTTTAGAGGGCAAGTATAATTTGAAACTGTGCGTGACGGATAGAGATTTGGAAGCTGGCGTGCTTGTACATGAAAGCACTCTGAAACTGATAGCCGACAGATGCAAGAAGTTGATAGTAGTTATGTCATCCGAATTGTTCGAAAACCCTGTGAATTTATTCTTTTGCAATTTTGGGGTGAAAATAGGAATGGGTAAGTCAGGTTTATAGCCTTTGTCCTACTTACTACTTGTTTTTATTTTTGTAGAAAAAAAAGAAAACACATTAATTGGGTGTATTTACAAGCAGTGTAATATTCCAAGAGATTTGAATCTGTATTTCATGTTAGATAGGGAAAGAATCTCTAAGTTTGCTAATTTTTGGGAAAAATTAAGAGATAACATTCGACCTGTTAATGAGGTGCAACCGGTTGAATTGGGCATCAAAAGTGGGATGCAGCAAGTGCAAACTAAAGTAAAAACTAACACTGTTAATAAAATTATAAACTTTGTATCCAAAAAAGTGGGTAAAAAACAGGAGGAGCTAACGAGAAGTCAAATAGAAATAGCAAGAATCGAAGAAGCCGAAAGGAGACGTCCAAAAATAAATAAAAAATTAAAATTTTTTATAAAAAAGAAAAATAAAAAGAGAGCTGAACTTGTTGCTGCCTAAAAATATAATTTATAATCTTACTGGCCCGGTACAGGTGGCCATAGGCTATCCTACTATCCAGATCTTCCAAGGCTGGTGGCTCGGCCTACAATCTCACATTTTATGTCCATGTTGCCTTAAGCTATTAAAGATTGTTTATTGGTTAATTTTAAACTAAGCTCGATGATTTGATGTATCACTGAGTTGGTGAGAATCCATAGCTTTATATATTTTATAATATAGATTAAGAACTTTGTTAATACTTTTATTAAATTTTAATATTTTTCAATGTTTTTACAAATCTATACTTTATTTTTTGAGTCATCAGCAATTTCCAAACTGGAAGGCGCAAACACTACAAAAATAGTGAAAAAATTCTAAGCAGAAATAGGGTAGTTTTTGAAGGGATTAAATTGTAATATTGTCAGATTAGAGTTAAAAAAAGAACATAAATGTAGGAGTCACTTGAAGCGGAAAATAAGATTTATGAGTCAGATTGTAACTTAAAGTATTTATGAGAAATTTAATTTTTGATAAATAATTGATCAAAACGAATCTTATAGGTCACATTAATTTTATCCTAGACGAATACAGAGTTCAGTAATGGGATAATTTAAATTATCGCTTGAATTTTATTTTTTACATTTTAAAGTTTCTTTTTCGTGTTGGGGCTTTTTTAAATTTTTAATGTAAGTTTCATTTCATGCTTTTTAAACTTTATATATTACTAATACGACCCTGCCTTTATAACTATATATTACTAGTACGGCCCTGCCTTCATTAACTAGGAAATAGACAATCTTCAAACGGCTGAACAAATTTTCTTGAATCATAGCTAATAATACTCTTAATCAAGTCACCTTTCAAACAAAAACAACTAAATCAAAAAACACCCCTCTTTTTGGATTGGGCTTTGCCTATCCTACTCAATCTTTTTTTATAAATTTATGATTGGGGTCGTTTATGTGGTAGTTAACAATGGTGGGAGGGCTGAGTTTCCAAATCGAGGTGTTGCATTGCGTCAATTTTAACAGTTGGTCTTAAAATACGGTTGATATAATTTAATAAAAACAAACAATAACAATCTAGGGGGTGAGGGTGCAAGAATATAATGGTGTAATATTTAGAAGAGTTTTTGGGGGAGGGGGTTTATATTTAGTTGTACAAAGGTTGCCTATTTGTTTAAAAAATTACTACTACCAAAAGAAAGCAATAAAATTGATGTGTTTCATATTATTGGCGCACCCTGTATATAACGTTAGAGTACCACTTCATTTGTTTTTGTTATCAAAAACATTTGAATTTTTGCGTTTTAGTATTAAAATGCGGTAAAACAAGGAAAACACCAAATTTAATCGTTCACCTTATCAACTTTGTAACTGATTAACGAGACCTTGATTGAAGCGTCATCTGTAAGTTGGTGAAATGTTGCACTCATTTTATTTTTTTAACTATTTAGACGCTTTGTCAGTTCATATGGATGTAAAATTATGATTATATAGTAATTTAGGTGTTTGTGGTTTAACTAATCGACTAAAATTTATTCAGATTTCTTCTGGTAAGCCTTTTTAAATTTGAGGTTATGTTCGCCATTGTATTATTTTTTGCGTTATAGTTTATTTAAATAAATTACAATGTCCGAAGAAGGAGATCCCGGACCTTACGATGTGACAATCGAAGCTTTACAACCAAAAACTAAACGGCTGTTATCGGCTTTGTTGAACCAGCAATTTGTGATGCCCACCGACGAGGGCCTACCGAGGTTTTGCTTTAACGTTTTGTGTTTTACAACATTTTACGAAGCAAATTTTACAGAGACTGGCAGGGTTTATTCCAATTGATGGGAATATCGAGTAACTTCTTGCCGAGCTTATGTCAACATGGGAATCCCACGCAAGAACTATTAGCGCTGTGGTTTAAAGAGGACACTAGAGGAGCTACCATTGCAAAACTGTTACTGTACCTGGAGAAAATCGACCGTACTGATGTGATTGAGGACTTGAAAATTTACATCGGTAATTTTTGCACAAATTATTTTTACAATTTAACAAAATTTTCTTTCTTCAGATAAGGATTTGGAGTTATACAATAGAAATCCCACTGTGGTGACCTCTTTTTACTGTGGAGTCGATTCAAACGTTTTCAGCAGGGACGATTTGATACGAAAGAAGGAGGGTCTGCCTCTACAAAAATACGATGCACTTGTATTATTTGCAGATGAAGACGCCGATTTTGCAGCCAAGCTCATTGATAAAATGGAAGCTGACTTTCAGCTAAAATTATGTGTGAAGAGTCGGGATTTGGTGGTAACTTTGGTCAGCAACGAAAACGTTTACAAACAAATTAACAGCCGGTGCAATAAGGTAATTGCAATTATCTCGACAGCATTTTTGGAAAGTGGATGTTATAGATTTTTAAGTCAGTACGCTCGTTGGATGATGGAAGGTATTATTAATTTCATTTTTATTATTTTCATTATTTAATGTTACTGTTTTGTAGAGAAACTTCCTCCCAAAATCGTATATTGTTTGTACACGAGCTGTGAAGTTCCCTACGAGTTGAGTTGTTACTCCAAGTTTGATTATCGACATGACGGTACATTGTTTGATTTTTGGGGAAAACTTCGTAATTCAATCCAATTGAACAAGCCTGCCCCTTCTAAAAACGCTACTATTTACAGGTAGGATTTTTGTGAAATTGAGTTTTTATTTTATCTGCATTTCTTGTTATTTAAATGAAGGAAAAATTATAAAAAAATGAGTTCTATGACAATATTTGTCCCTTCTTCCTTACAATCCAGATCTAAACTATTTTGAAATGCCTCTTTTTTTAATTCGGTTTAAAAATAATTTTTTTGTCAAAAATATCATTAAACATTGCAAGTTTTTGATGAAATTAAAAATAAGCATATGAGTTAAAAATAATTCAATTGAAGTTAATTGGTTTTTATTGCAATGACAAATACTTAATTTATTTACATAATTTTATAATTCTTAATATGGTTGTAATTGCATTTTTGGTAACATTAAAAGAAATGTTACATATTTACCAAATTTTAAAACTTTTAAACAAAATTTTTGCTTTTCTACCCCCTTAAAAATTACTACCTAACGCAGTGGTTTCAAAACTTTGTTACTATGCCCACCTTGAAAATATGTCTAATGTTGGAAAGTTTTCCATTCATTTCATAAAATAATACAGACAAAAAATGCAATAAAACAATTAATACAATGAAATCTTTTTTTTCAAAAATATTTCCCGCTTTTGCACCGATTCGATACTCCTTAGGGAGAGGCGCGTCGCCCAGTTTGGGAATTGCTGCCTTGCCAAATAAATTTTTTTTACTATTTTGTAGTGTTTGCCTCAAAAAGTACCTCTTTTTTGTTTAGAATTTTTTCACTATTTTTGCAGAGTTCACAATATTTACACAGTTTCAAAACTTAAATAAAATTTTTGCTCAAAAATTACCACTTAGCGCAGTGTTTTTAAAACTATGGTACTACGCGTACTTGGCACCTTGGCCAATGGCGGATTTTACTTAATTATTAACGAGAGATCAAGAAATAACATTGAAAATTAACCAATATAAAATTACAACTGCCTGGCTATATTTAATATTTAATTTATTGGTTTCAAATTTTGTTGACCTTTTCTTAAAAATCGCCCTTTTACAGTTAAATTTTTTTTTACTATTACTCGGTACTGTACTGAGAGTGATATTCACAAATTTAACATTAATAAATTTACAGTTTTAAAACTTTTAGATGAAATATTACGATTGAAGGGTGGAGTACAAGAAGTACCTAAGTAATAATTTTTTCAAAACTATCTAAATGTTCTAATATGTGCAATTTTTAGTTGAAAAAGGACACAAGTACAAATATTACAATTAATAAAATGAAAGCTTGATTTTTTCAACAAAATTTCGCGCTTCTCTTAGCTCCAGTGTATGATTGACCTATATAATTCAAGTCTAATTTTAACCAATTGTTTATTAGTTTTAGTTCAAAATGTTCTTTTAAAAGATTGCAATATAAAATTATTTATGTACAATTCTAAATTTCGAACCTGACAGACTTGTGCAATTACAATAGGATACTTGAAATAATTTCCTACAAAATTCAAGGAAAAAAATATACTTAATCTACAATCATATTAGTGCTATGATTATTATCATTGATATTTAGTAAGAAAAAATAACAAATAAAAAACATTCATAATTTCCTAATATTCTATTAACGTCATTAATTTTAAATTTATTATCATCTCAACGATTAGCACTCATTTTTATTTCACAAAACTTGTGCACTATTAAATGTGCTAACTAAACGTTTTGTTTATTACTAGAACAACATCCCAACGACTCCCAGCATCCATCGACATGACCAGACCGAGACCATTTATAAACAACAACCAAAACGACAACTTAAACTACCTGAGCCCCAAATCAGATGGTGTAAAATTTAACAGCATGATCAACTTATCCTTTCAAGACAACAACAGCATTTCAAACGAAAACATTGCGAGTAGCAGTTTAAATCACGAAATAAAATTTGACGACGAAACCAAAAAAAGCAAAACACGAATTGGATGGTTAAAAAAATTGCTATCACACAAAAACGAAAAATGTTCCAACGATATTGGGTGTACACACAAGAAAGGGTTTTGGTCGCGACATCTGAAAGGGAAGGTTGCAGTAGCAAATTAATTTATTGAGCGTTTTATTGCCTTTTAATTGTAAAATTGCACAAATTCTAAATTGGTGCCTTAATTGTTAAGAAAAATAATAATTTAATTTTTACACTTGTAATACTCTACAAATTTTTACTACTCAAAAAAATAAGTAAATTTTGAAATTTGAAAACAGTTTTCATCGATTGAATTGATTTTGAAGATCTGATATTTGATTAACTGAGTAACAGTTTTTAGTTTTGTTTATTTAACTTGAACTTCTACCAATTTTTCAAACTTTTAGTTTTGAATTTTGCTATGGACACCAAAAGTAGCTAACACGGTTTGAACTTGCTTTTAGAGTTTGTTATAAAACTAAGATTTTAAAGTTTAATTCTTTTCTGGTTGATTCAAAAGAATTTTTCCTTGTTAGTTCGTCTTAAATTTCTGATTTTTTCTTAGCCCTTGCAACTTGATCAGTTCCTCCTCAAGCACTGCTCTTAAATTTATATTTTATTTTGCAAATGCATATTTAAAAACAAAAGTTGCGTTGAAATAAAGAAATTGTATGGAAATAAAAATTAAGTTAATAAAATTTGAAGATAACATACAAAATGTGCTTTGTTTTACGGGAGTAACTTACAAACAACCTAATTTTTATAAAAGTGTGCAAAAATTAAATTGTGAAACGGGAAATTCTTTATAATAATTTTAATTCTAAACACTTTTGACGAAAATATGGTCGTTTGTGAGTTATGAAACAAAAATTTCTTTATTAACATTTTTATAACTACCAAAAACAGATTCGGATAATGATTTTTTTTGAAAAAATACATTTGTGTTGAGAAGTGAACTCTTTCTGATATTGCAAGTTTTAAAATTTTATTGAACTAGTAATTTTTAAGTTATTTTAGTGATATTAGTAACTTACAGTATTGGCATTGTAGCTTACTCAAGTTTTTTGCGAGAATCATCATTATAATAAAAAAAATCATTTAATTTAAAAAAATTTACTTATTTTATGTTAGTTTTATTTATTAAAGCTTGTCAAATATAAAATTTCTGCATTTAACGGGCAGTTACCTTTATTTTTCCTTTTTCTTATTAACCCAAAATAGTTCTAAGCAATGCTTGCATTTTCTAATATTTGTGAAATTTTAATCTATAAGAAAATGTAAATATTGTATATATTTTTTAACTGATACAATGATTATTATTGCCTCACGCACAGACGCGTTTTCTTTTGTGCCATTACATTATCCCAAATATTTTAAGAAATACTAAAAGTGCTTTTAAAAATATCTTTTTAGGATTATCTAATTTGTTATGTATTAAATAAATATGTTACTGTTTTGTTTCTCAATATTTTTTAGAATACCCAACTTTGCTTCACACCTTTCCTAAAAATTTCCTGGTAATTTGAGCAAAGTATTTAAATAACATTCAAGGTGAACAGACTGGTAAATCAATATAAAAAGTGAAAAATGGGACCTGCAGGCGGTTAAAAATTTCAAAACTACCCTATTTTTTTTATATTACCATAAAAATAGTTTTATACTGAATTTAATCAGGATAAAGAGATATTTATTAACCAAAAATATAAGGCCCAGTTTATCAATCTTTAGTTACAAGTAAATTTATCTGACAAATATGAATTCCAACCGGATTGGTTGAAGTGGGCCTTTAAAGGAGCAATTCTTGTATAAATATATGCACTGGTTTGCTCGAGGCCTAAGGGATTTTAATGAAAATCAAGGACTGGTGGTTTTTGGGTGTACAAATTGATCTGCCAGGGTCTCGTCTTTGGGAAAATTTATTTTCGTGAAAAAAAGTCGACCTGAAAGATCTTTATTATAATTATTTTAATTCTAGACACTTGACGAAAATATGGTCGTTTGTAAGTTATGGAACAAAAATCTCAGTCTTGATTGGTTGATTATACAAGGTTGGTACCGCAAATCAAGCTCCCTGCCATAATTCAAAATTATTTTTGATAACTTCTATTTTGGGGTGGGCAAAATGTATTTCAAATATAAATTTTGAAATACATTTCAAAACAAAATACATTCAAAATTTCAGGTATTTGAAGTATAAAATGCAATGTATATGAATTTGAAATTTTTTATTTTAAATTAAACATTTGAGATACATTGTCTGAGACTATATGATATTTTGAATTTTAAATAAAAAATTCAAAGTCATCTTTTTTTCTGCTTTCAACCCAAGATACAAAATGTATTTTTCTTTTTATTTATAAATGGGACTGCTGAGAGAACTGCTAGAACCGGGTTTACTACAGAAAAGGCGACCAGTGGTGTAAATACCAGGGGTAGAGGAGGTAATTACCCTGGGCTCCCTAAACTTCATTATATTGCGACAGAATATATCTGTAAGATTCATTTTTACGAAAAGAAAAAAGCAATTTTAAAGATGTTTATGACTATAGCCCAATCCTGATTGGTTCATTATACAGGTTTGGTTTAAAAAAATTGAAAATTTGTATAATCAACTATTCAGAACTAGGATAAGATAAGACTCGACGTCTTCTTCTATTAATATTTGTTCAGTGATTTAATTAAGACGCTTCTCTCGTAGTTTAAAATAAAGGTCTTGAGCAAGTCAAGATTGTGCTGTTAGAACTGTTAAAAAAAACAGTTTTTTTAAACCTTAAACAGGTGTTTTCTATTGATTAGCTACATTTTATACTAAATATTGTCAAGTGGTCTTTAGAATTGACTGAAATGTGACTCTTTCAGTTTGCACCCATTGAAGTCCTAATTATGGCATACATTTATAATTAAAATGAATCAATTCAATGGAATTCTTACTATTTTTATAATCTACGAGTGTCCCCCCCTGGAAAAAATCTCACTACGGTTCTGACTTAACTAAATTTTAAATTTTTTTTAATAATTTTATTATGGACCTACTACCTTAAAAGCGGCTATGCTCTTTGTTTATTATTAGATTACTTTAACGACAACAAAATTGTAGATACGCTACTGTTTTTAATTTTAAACATTCAAATTTTGTTCACAAGATGTCGCTTTGTACCAACCTCCGACGTTTGGTTAGTTCTTGATTTCATAACCCTAATTTTTTTAAAACTTAGTGTATATGCACGTGTGAGTTAAAATGGGTAGAAAAGCTGAGTTCGTGAAAGGAACTACAAAGCGTGGTCCTGGAAGAAAATCCAGAAAACAAGGCGATCCGTCTATTGAAGGGGGGGTTGTAAACAGTAAGTGAAATTTTAAATAAATTTGATTGTGTTAATTTATCGTGGCTGTTTTAGAACCTAAAAGTCACCGACAAGCGAAGAGACTTAAAGTTAGGCTGCAGAAGAATGAACTGAAACAAGAGCTAGCGGCTAAAAAGGCCCAAATTAAATTGGAAAAGCAAGCCAAGGAGGAAGAAAAGAACGAATTGTTTGAAGAGACTAATGAATTTGACGAAGAAAGTGATGACGAATTTAACTCTAGTGTTGATCATGATGTGGAAGGGAGCGACAGTAATGAAGAGACGGTTGATGAGGACGAAAGTGACGAAGAAGAAGAGGACCAAGATGACAGCGATGAAGATGGATTCACTGACGATAACAAACTCTGGCTCAAACCTAAAAAGGCAAAGAAAACTGAAGAATCTGATGATGAGGAATCTGAAAGTGGAGACGAAGAAGACGATTGTCAAGTGGGTACTTTAAACGATTTATCTGATGTGGAAGAATCCGACTCCGATGCTGAAGAAGGTGACGATGATTTACTTCCGATTGAAAAGAAATCAAGAAAATTGGAAAAACAAAAGCAGGAGGACGATAAATTAGCTGAAGCCGAGTTACAACAAAATATTTTGGGTCAAGAAATGTTCAAGTTTCCTGAAACTAAAGAGGAAAAAGAAGTTACGACTCTGAAAGATGTTCAGGCGCGCATTAATGATGTCATTCAAGTTTTGAAAGATTTTAAAACTATGAGAGATGGGAATCATTCGCGTGCCGAGTATGTTAATTTGTTGCTGAAAGATTTGTGTATTTATTACAGTTATAACGAATTTTTGATGAATCGCATCATGGAAATGTTTCCGATGACTGAATTAGTGGAGTTCTTAGAAGCCTCCGAAGTGGAGCGACCTTTGACTATTCGGACAAACACTTTGAAGACGCGAAGAAGGGATCTAGCCCAGGCTTTGATCAATCGTGGAATAAATTTGGATCCGGTTGGAAAATGGAGTAAGGAAGGTTTGGTTATTTATTCATCCCAAGTTCCCATTGGAGCAACACCCGAGTATCTGAGTGGTCACTACCTTATTCAAGGTGCTTCTAGTTTCTTGCCTGTTATGGCGTTGGCCCCACAAGAAAATGAACGCATTTTAGACATGTGTGCTGCTCCTGGTGGGAAGGCTTCGCACATAGCAGCCTTGATGAAAAATACCGGCATTTTATTTGCAAATGATCTTCACAAGGAACGGATTAAGGCTGTGGTTGGCAATTTCCACAGAATGGGAGTGACAAATGCTGTAATTTGTACAAAAGACGGCAGGCAATTTTCCAAAACGTTTAACAACTTTGATAGGGTTTTACTGGATGCACCTTGTACTGGTACTGGGGTCATTGCAAAAGATCAAAGTGTGAAGACAAATAAGGATAAGGATGATATTAAGCGGTGTTGTCACTTGCAACGTGAGTTGCTTCTAAGTGCTATCGATTCTGTTGATGCAAAATCATCAACGGGGGGTATCATAGTTTATTCTACTTGTTCTATATTACCACAAGAAAACGAATTTGTTATTGATTATGCTCTTAAAATGCGAAATGTTAAATTGGTTCCCACAGATTTAGAGTTTGGAACCAGTGGTTTTGTTAATTTCAGAGAATTTAGGTTACATAAATCTTTACACCTAACGCGACGGTATTACCCACACACCCATAACATGGATGGATTTTTTGTGGCAAAACTAAAGAAATTTTCAAACACGTTACCTAAAGTCAAACAAGAAGACGTTGTAGAAGATGAGGAGTATGTTGCAAAAAGAGAGAGTGAAGAAGAAGCAGCCGAGGAATTCGATGCAGAAATGGAAGAAGAGGGAGCGGATAGTGAAAGTGAGGAAGAAGAGGTGAAGGAAGAAATTCAAACAAAAACAAAGGCGAAAGCAAATCAAAATAAATCAAACTTGAAGAAGAAAAAGAATAAAACAAACAAAAATTTAGTACAATTACCAAGCACTTCAAAACAAAACTCGAAAAATAAAAAGAAAAACAGTTTGGAATCGCCAGCCAAGAGTCCAGTCCAAAATAAAAATACAAATGGATTCAAAAAGGGTCAAGTTGGCTCTCCATCGAAAAAACAGGAATCCAAAAATAAACAGTTGGAAAAAAGGAAACAAAAAGTTGCTTTCTCACCTAAAAAGCAAGCTGCTAAGGGTGTAACCAAACCAGCAAAGAAAGTTAACAAAAATGATGGAGGAAGTTTGAAAAAGAAATCTGATATGCAGCAAAACAAGGTTTTGGATCAAAGCAGTGGTTCCAAATCTCCAAACTCTAAAAAAATGAATAAAAAGCAAAAGGGGGAAACAAAGAAATTGAATAATGGAAGTGATGTTTCCCAAAAGCAGATTAAGAGGCGGATCGATGATGGAGATGATCAAACAACCAGCATAAAGAAAAAACGAAAAATAAAGAAGTAATTTACTAAGACATTCGATTAGTAACTTTTTAACAGTTTTTTTTACATATTTTTTGACTTGTAAATAAATTGAGTTGCATTTTTGTTCGTTCCATATGAAATAAATTTTTAATAAAACATTATTTTGATACTGTGACCTAATTTTAATAGGAGTTGATGTGACTTTTCAAATTGCCGGACAAAATTTATATCTAATAAAATAATTATTGAACATTCCAGAGCCGACCATAATACTCTTTAGGGAGGAGGCCTAAGTAAAAATGTTAGGTTTTTTATTAAATTTTTTGTCTCCTTCAGATGGACAGATTTTTTAAGCATGTCCTGCAGGTGGGCCAACCTATTTATCCTTTACTAAATGAAGAATACATAAAAATTTTAATGAAAACCAACGAATAAAATTTATTGTATCCAAATATCACATATTAAAACATTGTACCCAAATTTTTTATGAACTAGCTTTATCTTTTAAATTCTCGACTGCGTTTCTTGCAGAAAATATAACGTCGTTGATTCCAACACCACCACAATAGGATCCGCACAAGGTCAATGGCAAATTGTGCTTTTTGATGTATTTGTTAATTTTATCAATTTTTCCATGATGCCCAATCATATACTGAGGTATACAATTTTGTAAAATATTGACTTTATAACTGTGGGGCTTCTCTTGAATCCCTAATACTGTTTTCAAGTTTTTTAATGCATTTTCCAACAGATATTCCTCTGTAGGATTTTTTCCAAATTGACTGTGAAACCAATGACCACCCATCATCACGGTTAGAACTGTATCTTTGTTATTTAAAATGCAACTATCAAAAATTACACCTAAAATGGACAGATTTTCAGAAGGGGGTACCAAAAGTCCAAAACCATCGTTGCTTATCAATTTCTCTTTATAGTGTAAGTTGACTACGCACACATCCACATAAGGGATACTTTTAAGCAATTCACTTAAATGTTTATGCCCAATCAGTAAATCCCCTAACGTATTTGAGGGCAAACTACTAATTAAATGATCTGTTGTAAAATCATCACCATCATTAAAATTCAAAGTTACCCCATCTTTAAATTCCACCGATTTGCAACCCTTATTGAGCAATATTTCGACCCCTAAAGCTTCGTTCTTCCGTTTTAACGCTTTTGGTAAAATTTCCAAACCATCTGTAAAGGTATAAATGCTCCACCTCTCCTCCTTTGCCCTTTTAACCGTATCACATGGAATTTTCACGTCCTTACTTTTTTTGTTAAATAAAATGTCGTAGATTGCCCCCTTGATGACACTTCCATGTAACTGTTCGTTTGTAAACAAATTTTCCATCAAAAATTTAACGCTGATCTGTCGAGCATCTCCAGCACAAATTCCACAAATCATCGGACTGATCGCATACTCGGCAATTTCTCTACCAAACCGGCGCTCCACAAAACTGTGAATCGATTCATCGTTATCGGGCATTACTTTCCTCGGTGCTCTCAAATCGCTTAAAATGTACTTAATAAGAGGCTTAGTAAACGGCGATTGGGTCTTAAAAATACCCATTAAATCGGATGGTAGAGTATGGAGCTTTCCGTTGGCATAAATCATACGGTTTTTTGCTGTAGGGTGATCCATTGGAATTGGTATAATTTGGGGTCCCAAACCTAATTCTTCTACAAGTTCCAGCGTGTTTAAACCTTTAGGTCCCTGGGGTCGAATGGTGCGAGGTCCTAGTTCAAAGTAGTGACCGTCAGATTGATTTGATGTTTTTATCCAACCTCCTAACCGCGATGACAATTCTGTCAGTATAATTGTGTCTTTTACGCACTTTTTGCGTAAATAATATGCTGCGGAAAGACCACCGATGCCACCTCCCAATATTACTTTACTCATTTTTAAATGTAATTAATAATTAGAAAATTTAATTTTTAGGTTAGATTTGAATATTTGAACTTTAAACCACAGATAAACAAGTAGTAATCTTTAATCTGTGGTTTAAACCAGTGCTTTCTAAACGGTGTGCTGTACATTTTCTGAAAAAATTGTAACATTCAGATTTATTTAACATTGTTTTGAGAACATAATTATTGAGTTTAAAAATACCGTAGCTTAAGGTATTTATTTAGATATTTATAATATTTTGGCTTCTGTGACTGCATCTTATATTCTTCGCAGAAAAAACAAAAAATATCTTTTACTAGATCGCACTTTATTACGCAATATAATCATGTCAAGTCGTACTTGAGACGATTCAAACCATTTATTTATATTCAAGTGCAAAACTGCCATCATTTGGTTTTTCTTTTGAATGTAATATTTATCTACTAATCTCATAACTGATGGCTACAAGAGAAACAAAACAAACGCTATTTTGGTCTTATTGTATCGGTCTGTAAAGGATGTTTATGTGCTCCTCATCAGGTATGTTACTGAGTCCCGTCTATTCTTTTTTTTCTGGATCTTGCATAGTGGATTAATTCTTATTATTATTGTGATTTTATTTTATTCTTAAATTATCTTTATTTTCTTACGGTTATTTTAGTAATTATACTCTGTTTTATTTAAGAAAAATGTAAAACGTTTGCATTAAACGGATGACATTTAAATGTTAACCAATAAAATTGCTTTGAATAAAGACTCACTCACAATAAGGAAATTATACGAGATTTAGTGTTTATTCAAAGCAATTTCATTGGTTAACATTTAAATGTCATCCGTTTAATGCAAACGTTTTATATTTTTCTTAAATAAAACAGAGTATAGGCGCGATTTAATCCTTACAAAATTGTAAATATTTTATTTACCTACTGTTATTTTCGTAAACTTTTTGATTTACATTTTTTAAAATGTTGTTCCTATTTGTCAAATTGTTCTTTATTAATTATTATAGTTGTTTAATTTATTTATTGCTTGTTTAATAGTATTAGATTATTCTTACTTGGTTATTTTTACAAATTTTGAAGGGTTATAAATATCTAAAACTTGAGCTGAGATAATATAAAAGATAAAAAAAGAAATATTCCAAAATTACCTATGTTATACTTCTAATATCGTTGAATTTCTAGTTAACCCGGAAATTATTTTATGACATAGTACTAAAAATGGGTCTAAAAATTTATACAATAATATTATATTATGATGCTGTGATGCCTTACTGATTTTGTTTAACTTACCTGCATACAAAGCACTTTTGACAAGCTGCAACCATTCTTCAAAAATATTACTACTATTAAAAATAATAATCAATTTACCTCAAAACGTAGAGTATTTCATATTTCGAAACAAAAATGGTGATAAATGTTTGTATTGTAAGATTTATATTTTTTCTGGAAAATTATTCAACTGTAAATCTGTATGATTAGGTCCTGGGCATGACCTAAAACTGCAGCCCTTATTCTTAGCAACAAGAATAAGCCTCATCTTCAAATAGTGCCAAATTCCATTACCTTGGCACTTTCAAATTTTTATTTGAAGCTTTCTTGCAATTGTATAAATTTTAGCTCTATCCATTTCAGAAACTTAATTGAGATGTACAAACTTGTGCGTTTTGAAACTCTCGTTTCACCAGGATTCCGAAACTTTACACTTGCTGTAAAGAATTTGGAATTTCATAAGTAGGGTCCGGATTTGTAGGCACTAAAAAACTTGAAAATATGCAGGCAAATATGCTCTAAAAACTTCAAAATAAGCACTCAAATATGCGCTAAAAAATTTTATTGTGCTGCAAAATGCTGGATTGCAATTGGTCCAAATAATGGATGAACTACTTTTGTTAGATAAATTCAATTATTAATGAAATAATATTTTGATAATAATAAAATATTGCTTTATTTTTTATTCTTTACAATTCCCACCAATGTTACAAACAAGTGTTTTTTCTAAATTTTCGGGTGTCAATTGGCGCCTGTTGTCAATTAAAATTTGCCTGTATAGGGGGGAAGGGGGCAGGTCCGGACAGCTTTTTTCAAACTGCTATATTATATTCATTCATTTTTGACATTGAGATTTGCAAAAATTATAGTAGGTATAGCTATATTTTCTTAATATTTTTTTATTAAATCTAAATAAAAATAGTAAATCATTTTTCGGAAAAATTTTATTTAGCAAAATTTTGAAATTGTTTTTTTTTGAAAAATTTGAAATTTCGGACAAGTTTAATTTTGTCGTCACCGTTTAATTGCATTGTCACCCCCAATTTCCTGAATTACTGGCATTGTCGTTCAAACTCTTTTTAGCTTTGACAACACTATCGAACAAAATAGTTTGCAACCGTTGCAAAAACAAAAAATTATACTATTTGATTTGCTAAATATGCAAAATATATGCTAACATAAGCAAATATGTATTTATAGGCAACAAACCACCAAATATGCACTTAAACTCAAAATATGCATTTATAAGCAAAATAAAAACTACATAAAACGATCCAGAAAGGTGTAAAACATGCTCCCCTTTTAAAATTTTTCACGAGCCTGTACGTAAAAAAAACATGCAAATGCCTACAAATCCGGACCCTATTCATAAGTGGTTACTTAAATAGGTAGCTATTTCTTTTAAATATTTTTTAATTTTATGATTTTAAATTACCAGGGATTTTTTTCTGGTTCTGTTCGTTACTCGGTTTTCAAATTTTACTGAAAATAAGTCAATTTTGTATCTTTTTTTTTTTGATTTAACACTTTGAAATCAACCAAAGGATTACAGTTTAGTGTAATCTTTTACTTGAAAAAGCATACAAAATTGATTTAATTCCAATAGCTAAAAAAATTTCTCAATTTTTGACTTACCACCATCCATAAAATTAGTTTAATATGTAGGTACTTACCACGATTACCAGCATGATCGTTTATTGGGGGGGGGGGGGGGGGGGGGGTAAGCAAAAACACTCGCCGTGGGCTCGTACTACAACATACTCCACTCTAAAATGTTCCACTTCGGAACATTTATATATATTATTATACATAAATATCTATTATTATCACTGTTGCGTAATAGCTGAATGATAGGCGCCCGCAGAAATTTGTCTAGGGAGGAGCAAGTCCAATATAATTTACATTTGAAAAAAATTTTGAAAAGATCTTTTCTACTTATCGTAAGACAATATAATATTTAAATACAAAATTAAAAATTCACTCTCACGCACGTCCATGAGCTGAGCGGGTTGCGGTGCTGAAGGTTTAGAATTGTTTCACATCATACAATCACATTTTTGAAAATGTAGTAGGTACATTCATGTGTGATGGGCCTACTCGAAGAGATTCGTAAAATTGATGTACCGGAATTCGTATATATCATTTCTATTTTATAAAATCAATTTTTGGAAACATTCTTATCAGTTCTTCTTTGAAAAAGGCAGAAAGCTTAGTGGGTACTTGAAATAACAAATATTTTATCGGGTGTGATTTATTCTGATTGATTGCGTAAAATATTTCAATGAGGGGGTTAATTAATTAAAAATAATAATGTAATGCCATTAAGTTTCTTAATTGATATTTATTTATCACTGCTAAAGTCTGAAATATTCTCTTAATTTTATCTCATGTCAGTCCTAATCGCGAAAGCCTGTTAGCTTTATCTTGGTGAGACAAGGAATGAAGCGTTTTATTTGGATTTCTCCTTTTTTACTTTTTTTTTAAATCAAATTGTAGTGAAGTGCAGAGACTTGAACTGCAAGTGCTCTAGTAAGGCATTGGCATTTGGGCGATAGCCAAAGGCGCACGACGGCTCTCGACAGGCCGTAAGGTGCTCGAAATACTAAAATGACAAGAGTCCCTTTGTATGTGTAAGTGTTAAAAATTTAATTTACTTTTTTTGAAGCCAACAATCACTCTTTTACGCCGATTTTGTATAAATCCCAAAAAAAATGTTGCGGTGTGAAAACCTCTGCTCTGATTACTACACATTGACGTAATTTACATATTTTTGATAAATTTAGAAACTTTTATAAACTGCGATTTAATAAAATTTTAGTGGTAGCGATAGATGCAGATTACATTTTCCGCTTCCTTGTAAAAATTGTCTAGAACTTTTGGCTATTGATGAATTATTGGAACGCGGTTTTTTTTCGAGAAAACCGATAAAAATTGTTTTTAAAATAAAAAAGTTAGGTAGTATTAAAAAATGTATGTTGAATTATTTGTAAAGAGTAGAGAGGTTAAATTTTAATCGGATGATTCAAATTTTTAACTTCATTACTTAAAAAACAACCAAAAACCTCAGGACGATTTTACCGTGGTACACCCACATAAGCCACGCCTTGCTCCCACGTTTTCATTCATTCAGGAATCCCGGGATCACGCTGTGAGCCAAATACTGATCTTCATCCTGCAATGCTGCCCACGCTCCTGCTACATCATCCTGTCGAAATTATACGATATCCACATTACTACTGTAATATAAAATTTAACATCCACCCATGAACAGTAATTTTGTAAATTACACAAGAGCTTAAAATTTTTAATGCTATCAATCAGTTTTTCTTATTTTGAGAGTTTAATTAGCACCCGAGAAAAAGAGCCACCTCATAATAATTATTTTAGTTTCGGAAATAAATGTGGAACGAAAATAAAAAGGTTGTTTCGAAAAATGTTGGGGATTATGATTTGAACTGCATACCCTTTTGCAATGGTATGTTCCCTTAAAAGTAGGGCAGTGTGCCGCGAGAGGGTCATGTCCCTGCACTCCCCTACTCCGATGTCAATGCCCGAGATCCTGGAACTTGTTAAGGATAACCATGAAACTAGGATAACCGACGAACAAATGCTGCTGCAATTCTTCAATACGTGTCTTATTTTTTTTCGAAATCGACGAAACGTTTCAATTTTGACCAATACACTTTCGGCAAGCATCTTTTTTCGTTTCATCGTTTCTAACTAAAGAAATTACTTTCTATTACTAAAAAAAAATAGGTGGTGGTGATAAATTCTTAAATTAAATAACTTTTTTGTAAAAAAAAAATTGACGCTTGAAATTTGAAAAGTAGTATTATAATCAGTGCATCTTATTTTACGATGTATGCATTTACAAGTGTTTGCTTTTTGGAATTGGGTTAGTAGGTCGTTTGTTGCTTTTCACACAGTCGATGAATCTCCAACCGCACTTCATTAATTTCACAAAATTTATTAATAATTTAAAACGCACGGTATTAATTTTTTCGCCAACTAATTTAATAAATAAATAGTTCCTCTTTATAAGCCAGCGGAGTGGTCAATTCTTTGGGGTCGCACACCGGACAAAATCTTTAAAAATACATTACGATGATTTTTCTCCTGACTTATCAAAAGAAGTGGTTAATCATGTGGGAGGATTTTTTTCTGATCGACGTGTTCGATGGGTAAGTTGCAGAGTGTAAAATCGGATTTGAAAAGTTTATTAGCTGTGGAGTAGACAGATAAATGTGATGATCCTTATTAATGAGGATTGGATTTTTTGATGAAAAGTATACCAAATCCGTGATGGTTAGTGGGACAAATTTTGAGCCAAAAACCAGCATCGTTGTTGTTATACCTACCCCCGGTTTCATAAAACTTGTAACGAGCCGTTACAACCAACGAACGTTTTCAATAGTTTTGGTTAAAGTAAAAGTTTTATGAAAGCGGACGATGTTGTGGAGATGATTTGAAAAAGACACACACACAGACAAATAAGTATGTACTTTAGTACTTTATTTCAATTTTACATCGTGGCAGTGGTAATCAAGATTTTTTTAGAACATTATACAAATGGGATGGATATAAACCATCATGCCCGTGTTTTAGCGCACGATTTCCATCTGCATCATCATCATTATTAGTTAATATTCATATAAATGTACTAATAGTGTTATTTATAAACGACAATATATTTCTACAGTCGTTTTATGAAATTTCGACCGAAACCAAATTGAAAATTCGGAAGGTAAATTTCTTAAAGCGAAAGTAGTTTTGAATTTATTTTCCAATCGATTTTTTTCTTTTAATTCATTTTAATTTTTTTATCTAATATAGACCTACGGTTCTTTCCATATTCATGAAAAATATCTGAAATCCAGATGAATTCTTGCACCTTACTTAACACATTCGACCAAACAAATAAGTATAAAGTAGTACATATTTTGAGCAAAATATACAATCAATCAATCATCGATAACGAGTTCATTTATAAATTATTTTTAATATTCTAAAACAATTTTATATTTATAAATATTTAATACGTAGTGTTATCACTGTTAAAAATAACGGATTCTTCAACTATATCATCTCACATACCACATAATTTTAGAAAAAATATAAAGCAATTACGATCTAAAACCAACCCCGACCTGTCGCGTTCCAGTAAACGACAAAATGTTCCTGGTTCGTCTTAAGAGAGGGTCGAAATAATGTCGCACTTGTGAATGTACCATTTTAGTGCCGAAACGGTGGCAAGGTCCTTCGCGTAGACCTCCAACAACAAACAACAGCTAGTAAAGCGATAGTTGTGTATTTATTTATAAATGATTTTACATGATTAACAGAAGTACCTATACAAAACATGGATGAAAAGAGTTGATGAAAACCCGTTATCATCGTACAAATAAATCAATCGATTACCGATTGTCAACCCCAGTGTTGCTCAGTGTCCAGAGACGGCTCGAAATGAATGCACGTTCACCAACAGCGAAACAATCGCACGCCACTAGGGAAGAGGTACAAAATCCGCGCGGTGCACATGCGATATGTGAAAACGCGACACCTTCATCCAATTATTTTATTAAATATTTCTTTATTCTGTCCGTCTCTTTGTGCGCTTTGACACAAAATTTGGCAGTAGATTAGCATAAAAGTTCACCTGCACCAACTTTTTTTCACAGCCTATCCTCTTCTTCTTCTTCCTCCTCCACTTCTTCCACCCCATTTTCGTTTTCTTCCTTGTAACCAGGATGTTCGGAAATGGCGTAATAGTTGCCGTTGTAGATTACTCCAAGTTCTCGAAGAACATCTCCCCTAATTGTTGCTTTTATGGTCCAATTGTAACAATCGTCGCTCTCGCTTTCTCTATCCAGGCGTTCGACATCCAGTATTTTCGAGCTGAGCCGTTCCAAAATTATTCCTATATCTTTAATGCTTAAGTGACGTTTTTGATCGACGCTTAGTTGATCGATTAATAACAGGAACTTTTCCGAAGTAATTGCTTCATCTTCCATTACGGTATTTTCGGTTTCGCTCTCGGAACTTTCGTGCTCAGCGGTTGAATGCCGACCCTCCACGTCTAAAAAACGGACGTGTCTGGATGGTGGTTGCGGAGATGTTTGTTGTTGAGCGTCTTGAATTGGAGACGTCGCGACGCTTTTGTGCACTGCAATTTTACGCCCCTCTTCGTGTAGGGCGCAACAATGGAAGTCGCACTCGATAGCACCGTTGCTTTGTGGACTTCCTGCTCGTGGTTGGTGAGCATGGTGAGCACACTCGGGTGTATGAATGTGGATGGTAGCGCTTTCCACAGAACTTCCTTGTTTTGGCAACCGATGCAGAGGTGGCAACTTCACCTCGTCGTGGTTTATCACAGTGATTTGGGGACTCGGATACCTGGGCTGTGATTGTGGCGGATACACATCGTTGATGAGCGTTTCCTTCTTACCGACGGAAGAGGTTTGGATCACCAGCGACGGTCGCTTGCTAGGCGAAAACTTTCCTGGTCCAGGTGACGGCGTTTCCGACGAGGAGCCGCCACGCGATGTGCCTGAACGCTGGTCCCAATGCAGAACCACGGTAACGCGACCTTTGTTATCCATGATTTTCCAAGAAGGCGTTTCATCGTGTAACTCCAGCGCGTGTATAGTTTCGCATACGATCCTCGGTATTGCAGAGATCGCTACTGATACACAAAATTATTAGGACCATTACATTTTAAAATTCTGCAAGGTATGTCAAATTAAAACCTATAATTATTACGACAAGAATTTATAAATTCATTTACCTGCTCGAATTACGTCTACTCCAGCTGGTAGCCAGCGTTCTCCAGGTCTTAACAGAAGTAATACAGTGTTAGGTGGAAGAGTGCGAAAATACTCTGCGTCTTCTACCTGGGTGCCGTCACTTTCGAGAACAAATCGTACGGGCTCCCCAACAGATACACCGAGCTTGTCCCGTCCGCGCTGCACCAGTTCTTCCAAACTCCCCACCACCAGACCCTTGCGCACGCTACGCCGCCCGTCCCATAGCTTGAAGGGTCTCTTTCCGCGGGACTCCTATAACACACCCTATACTCTCACCTGTTCATCCACCCACACCATTAATATCAACATTCAGTCAATTAACTCAAAGCAAACGCAACTTCTTATCCGACTAACTAAAAGTGTCCTACTTGTATAAATCAAAATGCGGGGTGGGTGAAGGCAGTGATAAATGACCAATTGTGTAATAATATCTATCATAGGTTAATCCAAAATTTTTGTGGTGCGATAATTTATGAAATTTTACTGCTTTTTGTTCTTTCAGCTTGTCAAAATTTAAAATTTACAACAAAATTGACTTTCAATTAATTTATTACTACCTAAATACTAAGCAATAATAAATTTTCAGAAAATTTCATTCCATCAATAACCAAAACTTTTACTAATACAAAATATTTCATCGCGAACCCTTAAAATTTCAAAAATTTCATGATGATTAATTATTATTATTATTGTTTTGTGGGGGGTAACATGAACAGAAATGAAGAAGGTGGTCGAGTCTAAGAAATAATAAAATTGAATACTTGCAATAACTTATGAATGTGAGGGTGCTGTTTATTAAATTGGGGTGTACACACATGCAGGTGGGTAAGTACCTCTCTTGCCATCACGGCATTTCTTATGTTGCGGCTGTCGACCCGCCGCTGCCCCACGCACTTCGAAAAAGCACCACAACTAACACTCGACCACTATACCGCATATTTTCAATCCGAACCTTCTTTTTTTATCCATTCTCGACCAATATGCGAACGGACGATCTGTGACCCCACAAGCAGCAACCCTGCTAACTACTCCGACGAACGCGCCCCCTACCTCCCGATCGATTCTGGAGAAGGCGCGGCGCCCCGACGCTGACGAGCGCATCTTCAGCGCGCATTGTTAAATATCTACGTCTGCGCTAACTTTGTCCTATTTTATTAAAAAAAACTTCAACTTACTTGCAGAAAAAGTTGCATTTTAACTGCATCCATAATCTTTCCAATACATTAACATACAAATTATATTTTCGCATCTCTTCCGGAAAACTTCCCCTTCCTTTATTTATATGTTTAAAAGTCAAAAGCGCACCAAAATGCTTTTCCGTTTCGTACATGCAAAATATTCTAAACAACTAAACTTTAGGTAAAATTAAATCTAACTATTAATTTTCTTCAATTTCTATTCATCTTGGCGGATCAAGTGTTTGTTGTTCGATAACTTTGCTCCTCTGGTACAGACTTTACTCTAGAGACATCCATAAGACGTAGAACTTATTAGAGATTTACTGATTATTTACTCAAGACTTACGTAAGACTTGTATTTAAACTTTGCCCTTATTGCGCCCTTGAAGTTTTTTTAGATTATTTATTACTTTTTTTACTTATCAAGGTTACGGAAGAACGTAACGTACGTAGGTGACAATTTTTGAACTTGTATGCTAAATTTCGAATTTTCAAAAAATTGTTGCGTGGTCATCTATCGTCAATTTGTGAAATTATGGATGCTAAGTATTTGAGAAATTTTTTAATTTCTTTACTTGTAATTGTGGTTTTCTTTTGTTTTTAGGAAGTTGCTTGGTTCTTCTCCAAATTGAAAAGGGTATCATCGATTTGATTACATTGCAACAACCAATTATCCCACTGGCGGAGATTCGGAGGCGTGATCGTGAAAAGCGTGAGTAGAACTTTTATTATTTTTAAAGATTGCGCCTGTAGCGGTCCTAGAATCAAAAAATAATTACCTTGCAAGCGTTTGACTGAGCGCTCGTATTCGTAGCTGAGTTAGAATCCCGATCGACGAATACATTTTTCAGCATATCGTCATGTTAAATTTATGACTCCAATAAAACATTATAAGTGGTACCTTCTTAAGTATCAAATAAGAAATTTTGATTTTAAGTTTTCCAATGCTTTTCTTCTAGAAACGTCGAGTGGAAGTTGAAAGAATGAAAAAGATTGAATTACTACTTTAGTTTTTTATAATCGCCATATTTTTCTCCACAGTCCCCCGGAAAAAGTATTTAGCCCCGATTAGAAAATTTTGAATTAATTTTTTTAACAAATTAATCCACAAAGAAAAAATTTATCATATTGTCATATTGTGTTTGATCTGATGAAAAACACTATGGGTTTTGTCCCTTAAAAATTTTTAATTGCTTTTTTTGAAAAAGGATAAATTTTATAATTATGGGTATTTTGTTTTTTCAATATTTGGCTTGTGTTGTGAAGAGGTCGCAGCAACACCTCTTTTATTTAAATAGCCGGTTGTGATTTTAAAGATACATGAATAGTCAATAGCTCTGATGGAAGGAAAATTTTTAATTAATAAATTTTTGCATGTAGGTAAGAAAGCTTAAAAATTTGTGTTGGGATCTGCATTTTTAAAAAAGGGATACTGTGCAATTTTACCTAGAAATGGAGAGAAAATTTTACAAAATTTTGGTTTTCGAATGTAAATGTGGCAAGCGGACATCTGAAATATAAAAAAACCCTTTTAGGAACAGCACAGTGGACAGACGTTCAATGCATTCCTCGTGTATTTATCAATTGTTCAAATTTGGATTTAATTTTGCGTTTGGATTGCGCTATTTTTTTGAGTGTGTTTTCCACCATTCGCAAAGTTATTATTTCTTGGGAAAATTTTTGCCATACAGAAAACAGTGGAAAGTTCGACAAGTGTGTAAATTTGCACATCAGTTTTAATATTGCGAATCCGATAGTTGATGGAGTTTTCTGGCATAGCGTTCCCATATTTTTGCATTTTATGAATGACTGACTGCATGATCTATCAATTTTGAAAATTTCGAGATCAAGATTTGGTATGGTGTGTGCCAAATACCAAAAGATATGATGTAATTACATTTTTTGGATATTTGAGATTACCATTACAAAAGATTTTTTAATGCCTTTTTTGAGGTTTTACTTTGCCAAACTATCCTGTCTTTAGTTCTCACTAATACACCTTTGTAATTAAATTACCAAGGGCCAAAAGCTGGTACTTCCGGTCTCACAGTTGCCTATCTAACAAATTAGCCTATAGACAGGGCTGCGAGGAGAGAGTGTGTATAATGTAGGCCTTACAATTAATTATAAATATCTATAGAAGTTGTACAAAAAATGTAAAATTAATCTTTATAATACTGGTGTTCCCATCTAGTACCTACAATTCGAATCAAGATCCGGGAATATATTATTTTTTCAACACATCAGACTCAAATCTCAAATGATCGTAATTTCTAGTCTTTTACTTCTTAAAACTTCATTGGCTACGCCCTTGTAGAAAATATCCTCACATTTTAAGAACCTCTGTTCTATCCCCGCTACGTTTTGGTTGTGATATTCGCTAGGTGTATTGATTTGTAAAACATTTCTTGCAAAGTAATTTTCGAATTTTCTTCATATGAGTCGGAATTATATGGAAAATATGAACGTCGCAATAAATATCGGTGGCGAAGACACGTCCGCGATGATAGTTCGCTATGGTCTGTACCTCGGTGCAATTTTTCAAATTGTTTGTTTACTGGCTTGCATCCTATTACCCGAAACCTCAGACAGCCACGCAAATTCGAACGCCAAAGTAGGTAAATATTTAGTGGGTTGTGCTGTTTATAAGTAATTCCTTGTAGGGCGAAAGCGAGGAAGACAGTTCACAACAGAGCACTCCCCAGAACACTCCACGTAGACCGCACCATCGAAATAGGAAACAAGAAAAAAAGAAGAGGCGTTGAAATGGTTGATTTGCATTTTATTTTATCTATTAACAACTTGATTTGTCAGTGAACGGGGTGACATGCTAAGCCTTGTTTTTTAATTTTGAGAGGGAATTAGAAATATTTTAGTGCCAATGTTAGATTGGTTGGTGGTACACTCCAATTGTAATTAAAATAAAAGTAAGCTTCCTATCGATGCATTAACCCATCCTTACAAATTTATGATTGTACCTCCAAGAAAAAAAGGATCGAAATTTAAATAAATTAATTTGCTTTAAATATTAGCACATTTATTAATTTAACAAAAAAATAAAATTATTTACAATAACAATGGTAGGTATATTTTACCAAGCCGAAAATTTAAATATACACACTAACTTTTACAATACTGAAAAATATGTCCTCCTGTCTACATTTCCAAAAATGTAATAAAATATCAACTTAAAAATAAATTATTCCTGGTTAGTAAATTGTAACATTGACGTTAAATATTGTGAATCTAACAAACTTTGCTTTATAAAAATAAATTTTTACATAGAGAAGCTCAAATGCTGCTTTTAATTCTTAAAATTGCGCCGTTTCCAAGTCTGAAGCTCCCAAGTTTTGGAAAAATAGGCACTTTGAGGAAAAAACCCTTCACATTAAAGTCAGTAGTGATGAGAAATTTTCAGACTTGGAAAACTTCATGAAAATGCGGGCTTACGATTTTAATGCAGCCAGCCGACTTTGCATATCTTCCAACTCCTCTTCGTTGTCCTCACTTGCTGCTGCTGCAGGTTGAGCCACAATTTCGGGCTTTTCAGAAGTGGGGGGTGCAGGAGCTTCGCCCAATTTACCTTCGGTTAATTCCCATAAAACTTTGTCGACTTCAGTTTGCGCCGCATCTTCCATCTCTTGGCTGTCTTCTTCCATGTTATCCATGGTTTCATCCAACATCTCCTCGATAATGCCAGCCTTCATCATTTCCTTCGACATCTCTTGCATAGTGTTGGCAATTTCAGGTATACGTATCAATTGCTGCATACTCTGTAATACTTCAGTTGACTTTGATAACGAACCGGCCACCCTTAACGTCGCTAAAACGTAAAATTGACATTAATAAATTCCTTCAAAGTGTTCGTTCCTACTCACCGAGCTGATTTTTCATTTGCATAGACACTGAATTTAAATGTGCTTTAGACGTATAGATTTTTGTAATCGCCTTGCGTGCTCTCAAAACCTCTTTAGCTAAAATCGTGCATGTTTCACGGTCACTCTTCTTGGCTGCCTCCTTCAACGACCTCTTCACTTTATCTTCTTCACGCTGGATAGCTTTAAATTTTACATAAATCATCATGATGAGTGCCTAAACTACGACTTTACTCACCACGAATTTGCCTGTCCAACTGGTAGCCTTCTTTTCGTAACTTGTGGGACCACTCATTTACCTAAAATAACCTAAAATGTAAACTATGCGACGTTTAAGATACGAAGCGGATATTACCAATTCTTTGGGACTTCTTTCCGGTGTTTTTCCAAACAAACCCATTTTAATGTGGAAAACTAGGTCGCGAATATTAATTTGATGAAATTTTGGATCTGATGTTTTGACATTAAAGTGACAGATTGACGGTGGGATGGGTCCTACCGTACCCTTGCTTATGATTGGTCATATGAAAAAGTACGAAATTTCAAATTGCAAAAATATATTTATTAATTTATGTAGGTCAATTAAACAAACATTTTATTTTAAGTGTTTGTTTCAAATTCAATAAAATCTAAATTTTTGAGGGGTTGTATTTTTATTTAAATTGATGGATTTTTATGATTTTTTAGGCATGCTCTCATTTTGTCCCATTTTTCATTTGTATCATTAGAAATCATAACAGTAAAAAAAACAATATTTATTTGAAAAGGTTTATTTAACTACTATGGCACAGAAAACGCTCACATCACGTATACGTCAAATTTACGAGGTAAATTAATTCAAAATTGAAAAAAAAGACGTTTATTTTAAGCAATTCTTCAGGATTTGTTGATGTCTCATTTACGGCTTTGTATTCAAATAATCTCTTCTTTTTTCGGAATCGGAGTAGCTTGAAAATAGAATCTATCTCAGCCCGAGAAGCAATTTCCCTAGCTGTTATGAGAGCAAACGGAAAACCCTTTACTTTTTAGTAAACCCACAAAAAATTAGTAATTTTAGTTTAAATGATATTACAATAAGAAACGTCTAAGTCTCTTTGTAAAGCAATTAGAATTGAAACGTTTATTTGTCAACAATCTAAACATCGTTTTAGTGCGGCCTTTAGGCCGCACAACCTGGGCCATACATATTATGTTACTAAAAGATTTTTCCATCGCTTTTGACATGAATACAAATAAATATGTTTGAAATATTGAAAGGAGGAAGATAATTTACTTTTTCAAACGCCATTTCGCATCATTTATACTCTCTGTCAGAATTTTATCTGCAAGAACAAAGTTTGAAGGAGCCAATGTTACCCCTGCTTCTTCTACTGATCTAATAAAGTACTGCAAGTTCTTACTTATTTAAAAACTAACTTTTTACACTCTTTATTCAATTTTCAGTTTGAAATTTTGCACCAACTGTTACAACCATCGATCTTGTATTACACTAGATGCAGGACTCCTATCTAAAAAGCATTGGTTGTTGTGAAGCCACCCATAACATGTTTATATTTACATTTTTTTTGTTTACTGTTTACGCTACCGGTGGTGCCCCTATTTTTTCAAAAAATATTGATTTTGAAATAAAAGAAATTTTGTTAATCACCTACTCCAAGGATGAGCAACCTTTTTTTTACAACGGGCCAGGTATAAATTTAAAAATATGTATAACCATTTAGGTTAGAAAATTTAAATTTGACGTTGAGGGACCAGGTAAACATAAGCAATCTTGAAAGCACCAATGAGATCCAGGGACTCTGTAAACAAACAAAAAGCACGCCACGCTAAAATAGACCTTATGGTGGGCTTCAATATTTCTACCTGTATCCACCATCTAGTTAAATAATAGATCGTTGGTTACAACCAACCAGAGCACGAATACGCCTCTTCTGACGATTGTGGTGTGTTCATAAATGAAAGGTAATAAAGCGGAAAATTTGAAAAATCTTGAAATATAATTAATTAAGCGGCAACAAATTTATACACATTCGAATTTACACTCGAGTGACTGCCAAGAATTTTTAAAATTTAGTTAGGCAACCACGAATGATTACGCACATCGAGTGCATAACTTCGCAGTATTATTCATCGTAAGTTCGTCGCAGTGTGACATCTCCTTCATTTAGCATTTGACATTAATTTGTGTATGGTGGTTTAAAAATGGTGGTTAAGGTTGTGACAGTTGTTATTTAATCTTTCTAAATTATTCACCTTATTTGCAAGTGATTCATTAAATAACTATTAGTTTTCTAATTACTTCGTGCTTGTGCAAAATTTGATTAGGTAAGAAATTATGTGTTAAAATATCCTCGGAGGCCTTTTAAGTTTTTACGTTTCCTTAATTCTTGGCTTTTTAATTCAAGATTGTGCTTAATTGACCACATTTTCTTCTTATAAGCCAAAGTAAAAGTAATAAAAGTTTATTTATTCAAAGTTTTTCAAGCAGGCGATGGAAAAACAAAATTAACGATGTTCGTTTTTTTTTAAATATTGGTCATATTTTTGCAATAACATTTTTGCCGCGTTGTCAACTCTTCTCTTAGAACTAATTCAAAAAAAGGAAGAGATTAATCATCACTGATCATTAAAAGAATAGGTTTTTTTCATAATTTCAGTCATGAATTTTCGGGAAATTTGCTGTTGATAATTAAGATTACTCGTCAACTTGCTAATAATTATTTTATTTGTTTATTTTCAACTGTTTCTTGTTACTATTATTTTGTTTTTCAACTGGTAGCTTAGGACTTTTGAACCCTTAATATTATAATTGGTGGTTTGTGGTCCATTTAGTTGAATGATTAAACTGGCTTTCCTAAGCTACCTTGGTTTTAATTGAAAGGATCTTTCGAGAATTAAGGGCTCTTGGAAGATTTGGGGCCAAAGCGATGACTTTCAAAATTTTGTTTTTTTTCAGAATCGTTTCTGTTTTAATAACTTTTTGTTAATGCTATGTATAGGCCATGATGGTGCAACTAAAAAATATGTTTACAACAACTTTTTTTATCACTTCTCTGGATTCTAATCACTTTTACACTCTAAATAATTACAATGTTTATTTCGTAATCATAAGTTAGCATTTAGCAACATTTAAAAAAATCTTTTTATAACAAATATTCGTTGAATTTCACATAATTATTGGTACCTATTTGAAAAGTTCGATTTTTAAATTAGCAATATTATTAGAATTAAATTAACCCTGAAATAAATTGAATTCTATATTTCAATGCTAATCTTATCATTTTCAGAATGTATCTATGTACCTGTACTTATTGTTTGACGTAAATTATCATTTCCGGTTTAATTTGTAAGAAAATTGTAGTTATTTTAAAGGACAAAAAGATTACTGTAACTGTGCGTAGTCATTGTATTAGTAAAAATGTCCTTGACCTCAGTGGCGGGCTCATGAATTTTGACAAAAAGGCGCATATTTGAAAGGAAAAGAGATAATTTAAAACAAAATTGTTCAGATCATAGTGAAATATCTATTTAAATTCAATGCACCAAAAACTATTAGGTTTCGGGGATTCCCAAATTCTAATTGTTTCGATTTATTCTATTTACAGCCACTTTCCGTAAGGCCCACTCCACTTACCTTTATTTGTAGCCTTTCTATAGTTTTTCTTCCAAGATGTGGACGCTATTGCTGCAATACAGCATTCCATCTATTTCCTATTACATTGTCTCAGACTGTCACTCGCTCCCGTACATCTTTTACCTTGGTTTTCATTCTCAACTATCGGTTAGTTTTGCTATTTTATCACGAATTAGAGACTTGATCATGCCAACTCTCACTTGCAAGGTGGGAATACCGACACTAAAGTAATGGAACTGGGTGATCAGTAGATTGTCTAGTTGAAGAAGATGATATAGCTTTTAAATTTGAAATTTCGGTAATTTTAAAAATTTCAAAGAAACACCTATGACAGAACCACTAACGCTGTTGCACATTAAAACTTGCTATAGTTAAGTGTAACTAGAAATCGAAACGACATACTTGCTTTATTTCGCAGTGGTCTTAATTTTGCGGTATTTTTTATTAAAATTTTGTTTTCCTATAGATTAAATTAGTTTTTACACACTGAAAACCTGAGATGATAGTAACATTTAATTAAAAAAGTTTACTTAAATTATTTTTAATTATAATAGTAATTAACTAATTATAACTTCAAGTTTTTAACTCGTGAAATTAATAATTAAAATTTAAATAATATTACAATAATTGGTTTTATTGTGTTCAATTACCTCGATAATTTTTTTAATTTAAATTATTAATATGAAAAACGTTTAGACTTTGTGACCGGGGGGTTTGGGGGGTATGGAATATCCTCCAACCACGGGCGGAGGTTTATCACTTGTTTATTTACATTGAAAATCTGATCTATCCTAGCACTAACCGTACATGAAAAATATATATTTTATTCTTCAGTTCCTGGTCACGACCTAAAACTGCATCCCTTATTCTTTGTGAAAAGTCTTCGGTCTATTCTTACCTTTATGAAATACCTAGAAATGCCTTCTTCATATTTGTAATTTAGTACTGCCTTGTAATCTTCTTCTTTCCTATGCGTATAATTTTATATTACACCTACTATTTTATGTGGTTCTGAGAAAAACGCCCCCCTTCCACTCAGCCTAAAAATAATATACAATGATAATGAAGATTATATAGTGATCTCTCCCCCGAAATAAAATATATACGCATTGAAAATGAATTTCTAGGCAGATTAAATCTCGGAGATTTGCCACATATTTAAACAAATCTTATCAACATTTTTGGTTTATCACCTGATGATGTCATTGTATGACGAAACCATTTTGCGAAATTACACTTTCAACGTATTCTATATTGTGCGAAATTTTGGTGTAAAAAAGTTTTAGGTGCAATTTTTATTGATTCTAAAATTCAGATAAGGGAACAAAATTTGTTACTATATTTCAAGAACATTGATCAAATTTTCATTTAAAACGGGCCGACTTACAAAATTTAGAGTTCGGACTGACCTAATTTTTTTTGTATCACAATATTTGGTGTGTAAGAGGAAATCAATGACCGATAAAATATTAGTAGCAAACAATAGAATTAATAATAAAGTAATTCAAATGAACAATTTCGTTTCATAAACCTTGGACACTTAAATTTGCAACCACCTATAAGAATTGCATAAGCCAACTAATTATTATACAAGATGCGACAGAAGAACCCAACCAGAACTTGAAAATAAAAGAAGTTTTTTCGACTTGGAAAGATCAACTGCTTTTAATTTAATCGTTGAAAAAAATTTGGTTGATAATGTTGATGTACATAACTTTCTTTCAGAAGTTTCGACTTTTTAGTATGTCGATAATAAAAAAAATATTGATAGAAGGAATAAGGTCAAGTTTATTATGTTGGATTTTCCTATATGTAATTATTTTATTTACATAATTTAAAATTTTTTGGCTTAGGGGTTCAAAGTTCTGAAACAACCACGATGGTAAACAATAAAATGTTTTTGAACATAGTAAATGTAAATTATACTTAATTTCTTTTATTTGTTATTAATTTTTATTGCTAGTAAGTGACGCACAAATGCTAATTAATAGAAAATAATTTAGTGAAAATTATAATTATGTAGGTAATGATTTTCAAAATTAACTCAATGGTTTTGTCCAGTCACGGTTATTAACGGAAAAACCAATAATCTTGTACAAAATTATTGATTATATTGCATTTATTACTTTTTAAAATTATTAATTATCTGATTACGGTTAGAAGATTAGTATTATTAAATTAAGTACCTACCTAGCAAGCTTTTTAAGTGGGGAGTTGCGAGTTCGAAGGTTGCGTTTTCTAATTTTCTCATAATTTCTATGAGAAAAGAAATTAATTTTAATTAAAATTCATTCACCCCGATAAAAATTTTTGAAGGTCTGAAAGCATTGTGCTGGTGTAAAAATTATGGCGCATTATAAAACTATGTAATGTGGTTTATTAGATGTTTTTGAAGCTAATTGCTAGTCATGCTGCTTAGGCGTTTATTCATGAAGGTTAAACATGATAATGCACAGTCATCGTTATTTGATAGCGGTTTTCATCATTGTTCCAATTTATTTATCTTATAGGTAAACACTAATTTTATTATCAATTTTACCCAAATATACATTGATATTTATTTCGACGTCCGAGTAGCTCCCAAACTTGTGCCCATTACATATTTTCGCCAATTTTTTTAACAAAAACTTTATGGCGAAATTGATTTAAATTACTCGGGGGTTATCAAAGCAGTGTGATAAAGGCTGGTTTTCCTTGATATTTGCGGAAGAGAAGTGATCCACCATCATCGACGTTAGGTATGTGGTCCATGAATATTATAAAAATAGCAAAAACTTTTGTTTTTTTTTAAGTCCCAACTTATCGGAGAAAAGTTATATGTTGAAATACTTCAACCTCTTTAAAAGCATCTTCAGTAGTCGGTCTTCACCATGGGCGTCCATGGGATCATTTTCAAAGGGGGGGGGGGCAATATCAAAAAAAATTATTATAAAATATCAAGAGTCGGGGCCCCTCCCAATGGACGCTTATGGCCTTCACCTACATATAAAATATGTTTTTATTAGAACTCAATTAACTGAAAAATTTGAAGCCTTCATAATTAGTGCCAAAAAAGGTAGTCTGTGGGAATTACAAATGCATAAGCTAATAAATTTAATCGAAAATCTTATTATAATGGGTTACATGGTGGCTGACTTCTGGATGTGGCTGGACTTAGATGACTTTATCCTATTTCTAAGTTGTTTTATCTTCTTGCTTTGTTGTGACTATAAAATGCTGTTTAATAAATTTGGCACCGGTTTTAAGCGGAAAGGTTTTTTATCATCTTTATCTGAAGTGTAGTAATCAAGGAAAAGATGATATTCAAGTGGAAACATTCGATCTCTTCCCTGAAGATATATGAGATTCACGTTATCATTTGAATTCTGTTTATCTCTTTTCCCACAGTGAAATCGGCTTTTCTCTTATTTAATTGTGGTTTGACTGAAAAAATTCAGTAAAATATTTCCGCAAGTTTTCAAATTTTCACGTTTACTTAAAGTCGATTAAGTAATTTTCTCAGCTTATTTACTAATTTATCAAATCAAAATTTGCATTTGCCTATATTATCCTAAATTATAATGATATCTTTGATATAGCGAATCACTGTTATTTTTAACTATCATTAAATATAATACTCGTAGTCATGTAACGAAGAAAATTTTATTACATTTTGGTACTATTTAGTTGGGCTTCTTGGTGTTTGTGCGACACTTTGAGTATAAAAAAATTTTCTATGTATAAAATTAGGACGTATGTATTTATATAGTAAATAGTAATGTGATCATGTATTTATAAAAAATGTTATCCAATATGGTATGAAAAATATTTTTTATTCTCTTTTTTTAAGAATTATTTTTGTATGGTAGAATGTAATAGTAGTTAATCTTTTCCGGGTTCGTTTGAACTTTTTTGAGTAGGAGCTTCGCCAATCACTATTTTTTTCGGGAACTAACTCGAGTTGTATTTTTAAATTATTATATTTAAAATATAAAGGTGATTGAATCTGTAGTCGGTTCGAAAAACTTAAATTTTTGTACGCTAATTCTTTCCTAATAATAATTTTTATTTTCTCTTGGATTATTCAATTATCAGAAGTATTGAACTTTGATCGGTTTGTATTGATGCCAAAGTCGACTCAATTATATTTTTCTAACGCTTATTAAAATTGAAGCCTAATTTGTATTATTAATTCTCTCTAAATTTTATTGTGTTAACTGGATGAGCGGGTAAAAAATTAAAATGCAGTTTTGACGAATAAACCCAAGTTTGAATCCTCTTTACACTCGAAATGTCGTGCGTGGTTCGGATTTAAATTTCTAGGCTAAACTACAGAAAAAATCAGCTGCACTTAACCCGATTAATTATCTACTACACGTTAAAATAATCAGATGTAAACACGTGATTACAGAATAAGCGGCTTCCACAATTTAATTTGTCAAAAGTAAGGTTTCAAAATACAACAGATCTGTAACTAAACCATGTGGCATCGTGACGTCATAGTTTACCAAAATACAAATGGTGGAAGTTCGAAATAAATCTCATCAGTAAATCGTTCCAAATGAAGGATTGGATTAATGTGCCTAAGCTTAAATGAACCAAATATTTAGGTTACCTATTCTTCTTTTTATTTACCAGTACTTATCACTGATGGATATACAGTAAAACCTTAATAACTCAAAGCTTGTTTAACTATTTTGGTACAGAGAACGAATTTAATTAAGTTATTTTCCACAAAAAAAAACGAACATAGAGTTGTACTACAAACACGTACTTGTTTAGTAAATGCGACTTTCAAAGCTTGAGACATAATATGCAATTATAAAGAGAATAATAATTAAGAATGCTTAACAATATGCAATTAGTTGTAGAAAGTGGCTAATAATACAGACAATAGAAATCAATTTGTCCGACGTTTTGGGTATTTATGTGGTTTTCATTTAATTACTAGTTAACAAATAGAAAATATTTGTACCTACTTACTTTTATCGATATTTAATCAGTCAAAACTAAAATTTGTTGATGAAAATATGTGAAGGGCAGCATCGACCATAAAATATTTTAATTTCCTAAAATGTCAATGCAAAATTAGTTATTTAAATTAATTTCTCAAAAATTGTTATTATTGTTGTTTACGTGATAACGTATCGCATAAATTTTGATTAGCTTTAATTCCAAATTTTATCTGGCAATGTGCGATTTGTTGTTGATTTAAATTGGACCCCTATCGTCAAAACGTTATTTGCGTTTACATAATCAAAAACACAGTTTTCCTTCTAATCTGTTCAAATTGATTACGTGACTTTTATGATTTTAACATTTCGGTTATTATGTAAGATGCGGTTTTCGGTAGCATTTAAATTATGCACTTACTGTGGTTCCAAAATTTACATAAACAAAATTATTTCGCTTCGAAATGTTTGGTGGGCGATATTTTATTTGTTTATTGTCAACTACCAGGTGTATTAACGATAATTACGTTAGTTTTTACAATCGGAAATTCTAATTAGTCTTTACAATTAGTAGGGATTAAGATTCGAACTGACAACTTGGTTTGTTGTCCGTGGCGTTAATTTAAATTATTTATTTAATTTGTTGTAAGTGGAAGCGATAATTTTTTAGTAAATACGCGAGATTGTGCACAGTCATTCGAATTATTTCAGGAACAAATATAGAAATAGGTATTAGAATATATTTATAACTTGCAATACGGAAGCACAAAATTGAATAGGATTTTGTCGATAATTATTTAGTCGATGCTTTAAGTTGTTGTGTGTTGGTAGATTAATTGATCGTTTTGTATTTTAAATACCAATCAGGTAATAATCGATACGATTACATTTTTAATTATTACTTGAACGCACAAAACTTAATTTTCATCTGTTGTACGTGTGATGATTTAATTTTATAACATTGTGTGATATTGGGCGGATAAACTTTAATTAATCAACATGAATGCGATAACATAATCAATGAGATGCATAAATTTAGTTTAACATTTATGTGTTGTAATTTTTTCAAAACGCATTAAACGAGTTTTTCATTATTCTACAATTATATTTAAATATAAATACGGAAATACATTATTAACTAAATATTTTCCTAATTTTTATTAAGTTTTACCGGTACCAAAGGTCAGTTTTATTACGTGCTAAATTATCAAATACGAGGAACATCCGAAAGTTTTTGGTTTGTTTAAAAAATTAGGAGTGGATTTGTTCATCTGCCTGTTCGGTGGCTTTAAATTTCATATAAAGTTAATAATTTTGGATAAAAATCCCCTAATGCTTTTAGTTTTGTGCCATAATTTGTTTCCCTATGGTTGCAATTTGTATTAAATTTGGCATGCAACATTTGGCTGTATTACACGCTACGCGAGAAAAATCAGTACCCGCCAATTACTACGCTCAACCGCTGACAGATTTTCTTACTCATTGTCAGTCAGTCAGTTACTTGATAAGTACGGGCAGGCGAGTTTCATAATTTTTTAAAGGCCTTCTCATTGTTTCTTTTTTTTTAAGTTTCTTTTCAAAATTTTCTTGTAACATCAAAACTAATTTCCTGTTTTATTTCAATTTTAGTATGGATGGTGACGAAGAATGTAGTTACAGTTGCATAAATAATTGCAACAATGGTGGATGGGATTCTTCTCAAAAATCTAGTCCGCAACGGGGTGGTAATAATTCGGACTTGGGGGATATGAGCTTCATGATGTTGGACTACATTAAGGAAGCCATGAAGGTAACATTGCAAGGCTGATATAAAAAGTCTTAATTTTAAAACTACTTAAATTTTTCCTAATAGGCCATGGATATGATGCGAGGACACCACATGCTCACAGATGTGGTTTTGGAAGTTGGTACGGAATTATTTCACGCTCATAGAGTTATTTTGGCAGCGGCAAGTCCATACTTTAAAGCGATGTTCACGGGTGGACTTCGAGAGTGCGAAATGAATCGCGTTAAATTGCAAGGAGTATCGGCAACTGCCATGTCACGTCTCATACAATTCATGTACACCGGTCGTATAAGGGTAACAGAAAATACTGTCTGTCAGTTGCTACCAGCTGCTACCATGTTTCAGGTTGTTAAACTTGCAACTGTATTGACGTTACAGTCTTAACCTTTTTTTTTAATTTAGGTAACTAATGTAATTCAAGCATGTTGTGATTTTCTAGAACGACAATTAGATCCTAGTAATGCTATAGGTATCGCAAATTTTGCAGAACAACACTGTTGCAGCGAGTTGTGCAAAAAAGCTAATATGTACATAGAACGACACTTTAGTCAGGTAAGTAATTGAGCTTTGCTCTCCATTTTTATCTAAACAAAAACTTTAAGATCTGTCAAGAAGAGGAATTTTTTCAACTCAGCGGTTTACAAGTGATTACCTTAATTAAGAAAGACGAGTTAAACGTTCAAGATGAGAAGGAGGTTTACAATGCCGTATTAAAATGGGTAAAATACGACGAAGATAACAGGCATACGAAAATGCAACACATACTGTGTGCAGTTCGCTGCCAATTCCTCACCCCCAAGTTTCTTAACGACCAAATGACTAACTGTGATGTTTTAAAGAAGACTCCCGCCTGTAGGGAATATTTAGCTAGGATATTTAAGGTAAGAGTTCAATTTTAACTGTCAAGTTTTAAATGCATAATACAAATTTGAATTTTTCCATTGGTGGTAATTGACATTTTTTACTTAATAATATTTACAAGATTATAACTTTTCTTCAGCTCCAGATATTCTTCCTGTATTAAAATATATTAAATAAAAACTAGAAAAGAGACAGAACCAGTGTAGTTTATCTACTATTTACAAAATCCACTAAATTTTTTTACGGCGAACCGCTTGCTATATCTACGTTATTTATCAAAAATTTGGACTTTTAAATGTTTAAATTGTATCTTTAATTAACTTGTTTTATTTTTCTGAAAGGTCTATAATTTTAAATATTATGTTATGGCTTAACTTTAATTTTGTACGCTCAATGGATAAGTTTGGAAAGAGTGATTGAAATTGATTCTTACTCATTACTGAAAATGAAGTTCCAGTGTCAACCTCGAATTTAATTCTTCTATCATTCACGAGATGTCCAATGCCGCAATTTCTTCTGCATCCACCACATGTGCACCAGCCTTGATTGCTTTTATACAAACGTTTCGCAAATGTCCTTTGATTTTACAAAAATTACAAGTGAAATTTATCTTTGGACATTTGTTTGCAAAATGCCTTAGTCTATAATTTTCCACGCTCATACCAAAAAGATGCACTTTTAGGACTTGGTACATAAATAACTGTTTATTATTTAACCAAACAAAATTTCTGACTTTGTAAATCCGGTTTATTCTTCGTACAATCGAAATAAAAAAGTAATCTTCGTAAAATTGAAATAAACCAAAAAAAATTCTTCGTAAAATCGAACAATCGAAATAAAAAAAAATCCAATATCCTCGTCGCCAATGTTAGGTCCTGAGTGGTAATTAATTAGTAATTAGTAAACGCAAATTGTATAAAAAGTTCGTAAATCTATTGACAGACTGCAAGTTAATTAATTTGTAATTGTTAGGATGAGTGGAGATGTTACATACTGGAAACGTTTCTTTATTTTATTATATTTATTTTTGTACAACAGAGAGGGCGTTAAATTGTATAGTATCTAGTAATGTTGTAGAAGATATTCTGGGTATCCACAGACCTCTTAAAATAATTTTATTTTATAATAATTTTATTTTAAGAGGTCCATGTGGGTATCATATTGTTAGACCACTTCTTACAAATAAAACGTTATTTTTGTACAATTTGCGTTTACTAATTGATTACCACTCAGGACCCAACAAGGTATATTATATGCCAACGATTTGCAAATATAGATTTACAGGTTGCAATTTACGATGAATAAAATAGTAATAGTGAATGCAGCATTGATGATTTATAATTTAGTGAATTTTAATTATCACATTAAATAGTAAAAGGTTAATTAATTGGGCCCTAATACTCTCCCTTAAACTAAAAGGGTTTAAAGTAAAAATTTGATTCAGTATTGACAAATACTATTAATTCTATATTGTTTGTAATATTTAATTAGAATTTAAACAATGCACACATTATTTTTGTGAAAAAATAAATAGCTTATTTAGTGTGTAGATTTTTTATACCTGATAATTTTCACCTGTATTTACTTTTGTTCTAAAATAATCAAGGGAGCAGGAAACAGCATATTATTCTGTAATTTTTCTTTATGTACCATTGGACAATTCAAAATTCAGTATAAAAACAACATAGGATAGTTGAAATGAAATTCTATTGAAATGAATTAAAATTTTGTCTTCAAATTTCAGGATTTAACGTTACATAAGAGGTCAGCAGTAAAGGAACGAACTCCCAATACTCCTAGAATAATTTACGTAGCTGGTGGTTACTTCAGACACTCACTGAACGTACTGGAAGGTTTCAATGTCGACGACAAGACTTGGCACACATTAGACAAACTAACCGTTCCCAGATCAGGTCTAGGTGGTGCTTTTTTAAAGGTAAAAGTTTTTAACTGTTTGGTCGTTTTGAAATATTCCATTAGGCTAGTTTTGTAATTTTATTAGTAATAAATTATTCAGGGTTCATTTTATGCAGTGGGAGGTAGAAACAACACTCAGGGCAACAGTTACGACTCCGACTGGGTAGACAGATATAATCCACTTAAAGATAGTTGGCGACCTTGTAATCCCATGTCTGTACCTAGGAATAGGGTTGGTGTTGCCGTAATGGATGGTCTGTTATATGCAGTCGGTGGGAGCGAGGGCAACAAGTACCACAGTAGCGTCGAATGGTGGGTTTCTACAATTAAGAAAAACCTGTTATTATTGTTTCAAAATATTTTAGTTATGATCCAGAACACGATAGGTGGACGATTCTTAAATCCATGCATACAAAACGCTTAGCAGTTGGAGTTGCAGTCGTTAATAGGCTACTCTACGCTATCGGTGGATTTGATGGAACAAACAGATTGAATTCCGTCGAATGTTATCATCCAGAAAACGACGAATGGACAATGGTTAATTCAATGAGTACGAATCGAAGTGGTGCAGGTGTTGCTGCAATTAACCAATACATTTATGTGATCGGTGGTTACGACGGTACCAGACAACTCAACAGTGTGGAACGGTACGACACAGAAAGAAACACTTGGGAGTTGGTGTCCAGCATGAAAGTTGCAAGAAGTGCCCTTAGCGTTACAGTTTTAGATTTTAAAATTTATGCAATGGGTAATATTATATTACCACCCCGCAAAATTGGTTTAATACATTGAACTTTTGTGGTTTTTACAGGAGGATACGATGGACAAAATTTTTTAGCCACAGTAGAAGTTTATAATCCATTGAAAGATGTATGGGAAGATGGGGAGCCTTTAATATCTGGTAGATCGGGACACGCAAGTGCAGTGTGTTATCAAAACCCAAATTTTAATTTACCTTGCCGATCTCCCACTTCGCCCATATAGAACAATTGTGCCAAAATAGTAATTGACTGAGTTAGTCGTAGTTTTTGATACTTAGTTGCTTGTGTTAGATGTATTTTTAAGTTCTTCCACTTCAGTTGAACACTAAAAGCCAAGCACTTACTTTAACTAACCTTCCAATTTTGGAAGTTATACAATTGATTGTCTGAACTTACCAAGATAAAAATAATGTCCCTAGTTTAGTAGCAATTAATTCAAATTATAACTACGAATTAATTCTCATAAATGTAAATATGTACATGAATTAATTTATTCTTACAGTATAAACTTGCAAAGTTTCTGTGATTATGTAAATAAAAATAAAACATTCCTTTATTTCTATGTAAAATATATGTTTATTTAAACATTTTTTTTTTACGAATTATTGGGATGGTGCCCTAAGGTGAAGACCAGCGAAGACTATCCAATTTGGTGGTTAAATTTTACATTCTGGAATTAGATGGCTTATGGTTCATAAGGAAAAAGTCCTCGAACAATTTTTGGAGTTTTTTCTAGAGAAAACAGTTTTTAAAATCCAGAAACGAAATTTCTGAAGAACTTGATGATCATAGATGGTTATCTGCTTTAGCCTTTGTTACAGATATAACAACTAAACTAAATCTTGAACTTCAGGAAAAAAGTTATTGAGGTAATGAGAACCATTAAAATCTAATTAGATGGTAGATAAAAAACCCCTTTTGAAAGTATATAATTTTATTCACAAACGTTTTTGTTATACAATAAAATCTTCAGGCAAGTAAGCAGAAAGCAAAGATGCTATGAGCTATAGTATCTTTGCAGAAAGTAACCAGCAAAGAGAATTTTGGTTTAATATTACCGACAGAAGGGAGCATGGAAAGAGTAATTGTAAGTATTTTTTGAAATATGTAAGAAACTAGAAGGGAAGGGGGTTAGGTTGAGGCTGGATTTATACATGGGTGAAAATAATTAACTTTAGGGTATTAATGGGGGGAGACTATTTATGAAAGATCTAATATTGATTTCAATGGCTTTTAAGAATTCTACCTTTAGACACGGTATGCAATCGTTTTTTACTAATTGTAAGTTGTTTATGGTTATTATTCTAACTTGCTTTGCGAGAATGGATTATTTACAGTCACTTAATCGATAATGCTCTTAATTAATCGATTAATGATAATTAAAAAATAAAGCTCTGCCCATATGCCCAATATACTTTTGAGAACATTCACATGTAAATTCGTATACGCTAGATTTTGTTAAGGTACCATCAGGGACGTACCCAACCAACTTTTTGGGGTGGGGGAGAAATTTTAAATTTGTCAAATTTTTGTAAGTTTTGCAGGTTTTAGTAAATTTAGACATAAAAATGCCAATTTGACCAACTTTTGGGTGTTTTTGCCAACTTTCTGCAACATTGGAGGGAGGAAGTCCCCCCCATGGGCACGTCCCTGGGTACCATAGTATATTCTTTTTCTGTGTTTGATTTAATAGCTGATCTATTAATTATGTTTGGTAATCGTTGGAGACCGCGTTACATTTTATTCTATCTAAGTTCCTTTTGAACATTGACTGGGATAATTATTGCAGCATCTAAAATCTTTTAAATTTTACACAGCTTCGAATTAGGTTAAATGCTGGATACCACAGCTTTTAGATATCGCGTAAACCGCAAAAGATCGAAAAATGAATAGATTTTTCCCGTAACTCCTCATCCCTTATAATTTATGCTATGAACGCAAATATTTTTATACTACCTAAATGCTGAAACTCAAAGATTTAGTTATATAATCTCTTTATAAGGTTTTCAAGAAACAAAATTTCAATTATTCCGAAAAAGTTTATTAATCACGATAAAAATTTTGATTTTTTCTGTTTGATAAAAAAGAAAGTTATTCCGTTGAAATAGTCGATTTTACCTGGCAACAATGTGACCTTTTTGTGCGCAGAAGGAGAACGTACGAGTGCCGTCGTGTAAAAGAACTACGAATGTACCAATTTTCGTTTCTCATCGCGACCACAATTTATACTATTATCAAATTTGTGCATTTGGAGTAGTTATCTGTAACCTTGAGGTATCAGTCAGGCCACATTTTCAAAAATTTTCTGTTCATTTTTAGTGTGATCGTTGAACAGTAACAACGAACATTTTTAGTGTGTGTAAATTATTTTATGTGAAAGATGTCGTTTTGTAATCCATATAATCCAGAAGATCCAATAAATTACACTGCAAGATATGTATATGGAAAAAATCTGGAAATATTGGAAATGCATAAAAGAAAGGCTCAAGAACAAGATTACGGGGCGAAGAACCCGGCTGCTTGCTTCAACAGAGTTGGGACAATCCTTAAAGCCGATTCAAGTGACTTCGTCGTGACCGTAGACGTCCAATATTTTGATCGAGAAGATATCGAAGTCGCGGTAAGGCAAAATATGATCAAAGTCGAATGTAAACATGACGAAAAGCAAGACGAGCAGGGAAGTGTCTATCGTCACTTTGTTCGTAATTATAGAGTACCTTTTGGTGGGGCCTACGAAATGGACTCCACTAAAGCTGTTTTTTCGAGTGATAATGTTTTAACTATTTCGGTGCCACTTCGTGTGAAGGAAAACGAACCCTACCGCGAAATCCCTATTGAACTAACTGAAGTTCCATCAAAACTTTTTATGCAAAAAAATAAAAATGAAGTAGTGGAAACAAGTAAACCTGAAGATCCAAAAACCGAAGAACTAAAAGTGCCAGGAGAAGCATAACGAATTAATTTCAACTCAAGAAAGTGGAATTTAATATAAAATATGAAGGGTGTCACAATTTGATTTTTTTTTAAATAAAATTTGTCTGTTTTTGCTTAATGGTTTTGTAAAATTTTTAAATAATAATAAATTTCAGCTCAAATAAGTATATGCCCACCCAATAAATTGTAATGCAATGGTAGCGCGGATTTCAATTGTAAAATCCTTTCATCTGTGTAACAGCAAAGTTTAGAATTTACTTGTTTAGAATAAAAACACAATACAAAGATAACAACAAACTGAAACAGATATTCTTCTACTTTTTAAAAATGACCTGTGTATCCCTAAGAAAGGGATTGCTACCTGCTATGGATAATTTGATTTTTTCCGTTTTTTTCTGTTGAAATAATCGATAAATATAAATTTAAATCCTGGGCGCGATGTTGCCATTTTGTGCGGAGTGGGTGGTGGAAGGAGAACGTGCGAGTGCTGTCGTATAATCTTCGTTTCTGCCCGTTAGCGTCATCACGGCCGCAATTTATCTACTTATACTAAATATTTTTATCAAATTTGTGCATTTGAAGCAGTTATCTGTAACCTCGAGGTTGCAGTCCACATTTTCAAAAATTTTCTGTTCATTTTTAGTGTGATCGTTGAGTAATACGTAGTAACAAGGAAACTTTTTAGTGTGTGAAAATTATTTCAAGTGAAAGATGTTTAATTGGGATGGTCTTGAATGCAAATCCAACACTTCAAAATTGCGTCCTGATGAAAACACGGCTTATTGGTTAAGACCAAAAGGCGGTTATAACAGGATCTGGAGCTCAACTTCTTGCTCAAACAACGTTGGGTCAATCATTTCATGCAATAGGCGTGAGGCCGTAGTGAACGTAGACGTTCAACATTTTGATCCAAAAGATATCTCCGTCGGCGTAAAGAAAAATGAGGTGAAAATCGAATTGAAACATGACGAAAAGGATGACGAGTATGGAGGTACCGTCTCTCGTCACTTCATTCGTAAATATACGCTAACTTCTGGGGCCTACAAAATGGACTCTCTGAAATGTGCTTTATCGAGTGATGGTGTTTTAACTATAACGGTGCCAAGTACTGCAGAGAAAGATGAAGATTACCGCAGCATCCCTATCAATCAAACTGGGGTTCGATCAGCACCTATCATATTTAACAATAAAAATGAAAAAGAGATTGATCATAAACCTGAAGATCCAAAACCCGAAGAACTAGAAGTACCAGAGGAACCACCACAAGAAGAAGAAGCATAATGAACTAATAATATTAATGGATTCAAACAAGAAAGTGAAATACGAAGGGTGTCAAAATTTGATTTGCTTTTTTTATAAATTTTGTCTGTTTTCGCTTAATGGTTTTGTAAAATTTTCAAATAATAATAATAAATTTCATTAGCAGATGCAAAATTGTAGTCTAAATTTTTTAACGATTTTGTTATTAAAATGTCTTCTCAAATTTTTCCAATTTTATTTCTTTTCGCAAATAAATGTTGGAAAATTTTAAGGTTTTAAAGTTAAACATACAGTGTTGCCAGGTTTTATTTTCAGTGGTCGCCAGATTAACAAAGAAATGCCAGCGAGGGACATCTTCAAAAATGTCGATATAACAACATCACCTTCTTCAATCCGAGTTGCAGCATTTGCATTATAACCATCAGAGTTGAACTTATTGAATGCGTTTTTTAGAAATTTTTCAAACATATTTTTTTTTACCAAATAAAGCCAACCTAATTTTGTTCCTAGCTTTGGTTTTAATGGCGTTCATTATTAAGAACCCGAGCTCAACAATTTAGAATTTACGTCTTTCATGTAGGAAAACAATGGCGCTAGCGCATTCTTAAATTGCACAGTTCATCGCCAGTCAACAATTCAAAATTTTTGTCTCAATGGCGCCTAGGGGAGACCGAGGAGAGTTGAAACAGAGGTGAGTTGAAACAGCGTCGATTTTGTGGAACCTATTCCCGTTAGAGAACTGGCAACGCGAAAATTTATTGCTTTTTTGACGTGTTATTTAATGCAGTTTACATCGAAATTGTACTGCGGATGGTTTAGTAAATACGACGTGCACGTGAAAAAAATTAACAAATGTAAATTTTTGACCAATATTTCGATAGCCTATTATTCAATAAATATCAGGTAAATACTATTGCAACATAATTTTTAATATACATTAAATATTCAAGTTTGATGGCATAATATAGTTTTTTTGGGTTGGATACGTGTTTTGGAATTAACAGACATTATTCTAAATAAAGGAGACCGAGGAGAGTTGTAACAGCTTGTTTCAACTCTCCTAGTTCCCTATTAATACATAATGATCAAAAAAAAAAAATTAAAACCGGCAATAATTATTTTTGCTTGTGTTGCCTCGAGCTCTATTTCAACAGAAAATTTAAAAAAAAAGTGGGTTTAGTGTATGGAATGCAAAAAATGGTCATATAAAGCTTACACTGGAGAAGAGCTCTAATATATTTGTCACAATTTCCTTTAGGACTAAATTTCAAACAAAAACAAAGCAGTATAATATTTGTTGTATTCACTTTTATTATTAAAGTTTATTTTATTCACAAAAAGTAACGTTTAAATTAAATTTAAACACAAATACCCACTTGTTACAACTCACCTCGCCGTCTGTTACAACTCACCTCGGTACTAGGAGAGTTGTAACACTGGGAGTTATTTTAGTTTTCATCGATTTTTTCATAAACCTTAATTATTTTTACTTATTTTTATATTTGATTCATATAGTGTATAGAACTGGCTATATGGAATTCTATAATTCATAGAGGTAGAACCATTTTTGGCTAAAATATACTAGATACTGTAAAAACTGTTTCAACTCTCCTCGGTCTCCCCTACTCAAGTATAAAAATTATTTTCATGAAATTAATTCAAAATTCTTCCATTTTCAAAACAAAACGCTAAGAAAGAAATAATACACACATTTTTTGTACTAATTTTCACTTTTATTCCCAAAAATTCTACACTTTTTAAAAATTTTTTGCCTCTTAAAAATTAAACACAACTTCACAATTTGGGAGTTTGGGTACACCAATCTGCTATCAAAAATTAACATTTTCTCTACCTCAGCTATCACACTAGGGGCGTAACATAAAAGTATATTCTTGCAAAATATTTACAAAATAAATACTACCATATTTTTTCTCTTGCTTGCAGTTTATAAAATGGCCAGTAAAAATTCAACTATGAATTCCAATCCTGCAGACCCGTAGAGAACCTGTTAGCACAATCTGTGCTGTTAGTGATGAGTGGAGTCAAGATATTTACATAGAGAGGACCTAATCCCAACAAGCTGCCGATAATAGATAGATAATTTATATGGATAATTTTTTCTCTAGTATCTCACCTTTATGAAACAATATTTAAAAAAATACTGTGGTATGTGGCACCGTTAGATCGAATCGACAGGAAATGTCATTAGAAATGAAAAAATTGAAAATTAAATGGGGTTCACCTCCCATTATTAAGAAAAATAAAAAAAGACCTATGGTGGCATCCTCATTGTAATATTCAGGTCACGTAAACAAGAATAGTATGCATTATTATTTATTAATTAGCTTATCAGGTCTATTATGTATCCCAAACTCTATGTTAACGGTGAACGTTATGCCGTAACATAAAGGTTTTGAGCAATCTGGTATTACATACGTATCCTTGCAACAGATCGTTATTTTAACATGATTTTAGTAATAACGGTTTTCTAAACTTTTAAAGTGTCAAATATAACAAGTGCTTAAATAGTGATGTTATAATAACTGTTATGGCTTTCAACGAATTGATTAACGTTTTTCTTCTGAATCAATTAGAAAATACAGATTGTAAGTATTTGTTTTAGTATAATTTATTATAAAAATGTAGTTTACATAGTTCAATACAATTATTTTGGAGGCTAAGTAATAAAACTTTTTTTAATACTCTGTAATTGCAGTGGAAAATGTAGAAAAGGTTGAAAGAAGAGTTTTGAGCAAGAAAGCAGGGGCGTTTTCAGCCAACTGGATTAGGGGGGGTAATTTACCTATGTCAATGTAAATTTTAACATAGATTGATCTGTATTTGTTGAAAAATGAATAATAAAAAGGTAAATAATAATTCTTACGGGGGGTAATTACCCAATTACACCCCCCTGAAACCGCTAGTGCAAGAAAGGACCAACTTTTTTCGATGTGTAACATCTTTTGTTGAAACATAAAAAGAAATTGCATTTAAAAGTACTTTGGAGTACTGAAAAGTCGGTTTAGGTGCCTTCTTAAACATAGGACCGTCTATTACAATCCTGTCAGAGCTGCAAAAATTGTGTATTCTTGTGTGATTTTGCATAACATGGCAGTGGAATTCAAAATTTTGAAAAAAACCAGCACAACAATCAGACAGGATTGTAGAAAAAACGATTAACCCCATTGAATTTTTTTACCCAAAAATTAAATATTCCAAATCAATAGCTTTTTTGGCGTATTCTTATGTAATTTGATGTGAAAATTTGGCTGGCACAGTTTATTTTGCTGTAAGTATTAAAATTAAACTTTTACTGTCGATTAAAGTCATGGTAATCGATTTTTAATTTTCTAGCTTTATCGTGGTTTTTGAGCAATTTCCAGTCGATTCCGCAAGCTGTAAATGTGATTTTTGGATTGTACGCACCCAAATGCACTATGCGCAATGTTTAAAACGACTTTGAAATTTTGGTCCAAAATTACAAAAACGATAGATTTAACCCCTTTGAATTTTTTTTTAATCAAAAATTAAATATTCGAAAACAATAGCTTTTTTGGCGTATTCTTATGTAATTTGATGTGAAAAATTGGCTGACACAGTTTATTTTGCTGTAAGTATTAAAATTAAAGTTTTACTGTCGATTAAAGTCATGGTAATCGATTTTTAAATTTCCAGCTTTATCGTGATTTTTGAGCAATTTCCAGTCGATTCCGCAAGCTGTAAATGTGATTTTTGGATTGTACGCACCCAAATGCACTATGCACAATGTTTAAAACGACATTGAAATTTTGGTCCGAAATTACAAAAACGATAGATTAACCCCTTTGAATTTTTTTTACCCAAAAATTAAATAATCGAAAACAATAGCTTTTTTGGCGTATTCTTATGTAATTTGATGTGAAAAATTGGTTGACACAGTTTATTTTGCTGTAAGTATTAAAATTAAAGTTTTACTGTCGATTAAAGTCATGGTAATCGATTTTTAAATTTCCAGCTTTATCGTGATTTTTGAGCAATTTCCAGTCGATTCCGCAAGCTGTAAATGTGATTTTTGGATTGTACGCACCCAAATGCACTATGCACAATGTTTAAAACGACATTGAAATTTTGGTCCGAAATTACAAAAACGATAGATTTGAATTTTTTTTTACCCAAAAATTAAATATTCGAAATCAATAGCTTTTTTGACGGATTTTTAAGTAATTTGATGTGAAAAATTGGCTGGCACAGTTTATTTTGCTGTAAGTATTAAAATTAAACTTTTATAAAAATTCTAAAACTGATACCTTTTTCCATTCTTCAGCCGATTTTACTGGACCTACAACTAATGAAATCATTTTGTCTGAAAAACTTTGCCACAAACTTTTTATGAGCCTCCAAAGGTTTGGTCTTTCCATGAAGGAGCACTTTAGTGCATTCTACAAATAATGCAACAAGCTTTTCATATTCAAACCGCGTAGTTTTTTTTGCCTTTTTGTCATTTTGAACATGACAAATTTTAAAGTGACTTATAAGCCCGCTTAAAAAATACTTTGAACAAAAATAAAATATTTACTATCTCTTTCGCACTTCAATAAGTTACTATAAATGTTTCACGCTTTCGAAAAACTCAAAACTTACTACCCTTTTAAAGTTTCAAAATAACGTTTACTTTCAACTGCTATTTTAAAAGTGGATACGTAATACCATTTCATTAGGAGACAGGTAACTGATCAGTTATTTTGAAACTTTATTTTAACATAAAGGTTTACTATTATTGTTAAAGGTTGGGATACATAATAGACCTGATTAATAGAAAAAATTGCTTTAAATTTAAAAACATAAATGCCATCAGCAACATTCTAACATAAAAGAGTGGGTACAAATTCACATAAGCATGTTCTAAAGTTGAATGCAACAAAAAATCAGTTAGGTGGCAAGCGAAATCACTCAGAGTGATCGGTGTAATGGAATATTCGAACACGGTTACTATCCTCTCTTGTCTGACTTTAAATTTGTGCCATAAATGTTAAGATATAAAACGTACCTTTAGGTTTATTGCTTGAAAATAAAATATAATGTAACTCAGTCCCGATCTTTCTTTGATTGGATAAATGTAAAAACCGCGATCTCGGTCCTGCAATTCCTCAAATAATTTTGTATCTGCGATTTGTTATATTATTTAAAAAATTATGTTTACCCTTCCGTGAAAAATTCGTACGGACGCCTATATTTGAAATCATAATCGTCAATCGTCGGGACGATTGACGTGTCGTATGAATTTTATGAACTTCGTGACCATTCGTGATGTTCGTCATCTGAACACCTGACAGTACCGTTAGTAATGGTTAGTGCACGAAAGTGAGAAGGTGGAAATTATTAACAAGTTCTTCAGTGTTTATCAATTTAAAAATGAAGATTAATAAATAATTTTTGTACAAATGTGTTCCGGATGAGTGCCTGTAATCACGAAATGCTATGTGAAAATACTAATAAGTTCTGGTACGTGGTCAAATAACCCAAATAGTTTCAAGTAATTTATAACCTTATATTATAATAAAAACTTACTAATTTTTGTAATTGTTGTATTAAGGTAGATAATATGTATTTGTTATAGGCTTTCATAACGAACAAGATCAATGGTGGAGTCCAAAATTGTACAACGACAATTGGGAAATTGAAGAAACCTTAAAATCTGCTGCAGCATTTGAAAACGAAAGGTCAGTTTAGTCATTTTTTTTAAATCCAGTTTCCACTATCATTGGTCCCAAAGTTGCTAACCTTTCAAGTGCCTTTGTCGAGAAAAAAAGGTGACAAATTTTAATTAACGCGGTTAATAAATTGAGGGTTTCCCCCCTCCATAAACAGTTGGTCAAATCCTTCACTATTCTGCTATAAAAACGGTGCTATGTAATGAAAATAGGATCTTATCGTTTACGTGCTTACACCACTGTGGCGCACGAATGGATTAACTGAAGGTTTATTATGTAAATTGGGAAAAAGTACGAGGCCACTGGCCGTTCTATGTTGCAAGATATGAGGTACGAAAAGTTATGTTTCGTGATGATGGAGAGTGGTATCAAAAAGCCAGATAGTAAGAGTGGTCATTTTTCAGATCGCATGTTTACCTTTAAAATGGCCACAGCTTCGTGCTCTAACAAAAACAGAAGTTGGAGTAATCTTTTTGACCGGAAGCCATGTACCGATCATCGTAGTAGGGTGCAATTTTTATTAAGTAATAATATAATAAATATTAAGCTCCTGATCCTCAAGGGTCAGATTACAAGAGATTATATTACCGAGGAGGAATTTACAAACGCCGATTTTAGTATATCTTGTGGAAAAAAAGTCAGCGCAAGTCAGGCAAATAATTGCTTATGCTGCAGCCCAAAAAGCCACTTAATAATCACAACTATTTGCAGTGTTCCGGTTATCGTTGCAGGGTGCAAACTTCATAGAAGACGCCTAATAAATTATTAAAATGTTCTCAAAGATTGGATATGCGTTCTTCCATCCATCAACTGTGAATTGGACCACAGGACTAGAAAATTTACAAAAAATACATTCTCGTGTATTTTAATCAGGAAATTGCACTGGAGCAAAGGATTTTAATGTAAGTATTAAAATAAAACTTTTCTGGTCGATTGAAGTAATAAAAATTGATTTTTAATTTATCAGCTTTGTGCGAGATTTTCTGTGGCTTGTCAGCATTTCCAGCTCCCAGAATGGCGATTTTCGCACTCTACGCATCCAAAAACGTGGTATAGAATGACAAAAGAAGCCTGGAAATTTTTGTCGGATTTTACAAAAATTAGAATTAGAATTTTTTTCGCCCCAAAAAATTAATATTTGAAAACCATCGCTTTTTCGACGAATTTTCATGTATTTTAATCGGAAAATTGCACTGGCGCAAAAGGATTTTAATGTAAGTAATAAAATATAACTTTTATGGTTGATTGAAGTAATAAAACTTAATTTTTCAGCTTTCTACGAGATTTTTTGTGGCTTGCCAGCATTTCCAGCTGCCTAAATGGAGATTTTAAGGTACGTTGGTTTATTAATTAAAAAAATCGCAAATCCTGTTCTGTATCGTGGCAGAGTGATATTAAATTTTCTAATTTTGGGACAAAATTGGAAGAAGTAAAAAAATAATAAATTCGATTTTGCACCCGTTTCCGCCGCCCCGAAACGTTGTTAAATGAATAAAAACCGAAAATTTACAATAACTTTTTGAAAGAAATTCGAAATATATACAAACCTTGTAGAGCATTTTAATAATTATTACACATCTTCAGTAAAATTTGCACCCTACTATTTTGACCGGAATATCGCAAATAATAGTTTATTAACTTAATTTTGGGTATATCTTGTCGAAAAAAATGCGAAAGTAATGAATGAATAATTGCTTATACAACCCAATAGGCAAATTAATAATCACAATTACGTGCAGTATGATCTTAGCAGAGTGAAAAATTTATAGAAAATGCCTAATAATTATTAAAATGTTCTCAAAGATTTGCATAAATTTCGGAATCTTTTTTATGAAGTTATTGTAAATTTACGTTTATTTTATAATTATTTAACAATGTTTCAGAGGGCGAAAAAGGATGGAAAAATCGGATTTATTTTTTTACCTTTTACAATGTTGTCTCGAAATTTAGAAACTTGCCGAATTTTTGTTTAACTTTTCACTTGTTAAGTTCCTAATGGCATAATTTAAAATAAATTTGTGGTTAGCGAGCGGGTGGTCGGTAGCGGGAATCTCGTTAATCCAGTCGTGCACTTAGTGGTGGATACTTATCGGAGAAGATCCCTAACATTTTTTGTTAAGGACCAACAAAAATAAATCTCGGCTTTCACAGTTTACGTTATCGAGTACTTTTGGCACTTATTAGACCCTTCTGAATGCTCTTCAATTGTATTTCGTATTTTGATGTGACCGCAATCTTGGTGATAATGTGCACTACGGAACCACGAATCAGATTCAGCACTTCGTTACTGTATTTAACTGATTCGGTTACTGTGCGCCACGCGAAAACTATAATTCCCCTCTCCGCCAATTGAATTTGTAAATTTGATTTCAGTTGTTATTGGGGTTTGAATGTTTGAACACCGAAAACGCAATTGCCGTGCGGAACAAAATTCCCCTCCCTCCTCTTCAAGACGGTGTGTTTGCTTATTTAGTCGACGAATTTTTATAAGAGTTAATAATTTTTAATGTGTATTTGTACTTTGCAGATTTGAAATGAAGGGTCCACAAGGAATGGTCCAGTGCAATGATGGCCGAGGTGCGCAGCCGAATTCGGTCGTTTGCAAGTGTCGCAGTGTGTGTTAAATTTATGTATATGTTCAAATACTTTTATATGTTCAAATGCGTTGTAATAATTGTATATTATGTTCAAATGCGTTGTAATAATTTTATATGTTCAAATACTTTGTAGTAATTTTAATTCTTGTAATGTTTAATACTTTTATGTTTCAATACTATGTAATAATTTTACTATACTCGTATGTTCCAATACTTTGTAATGTTATATCGATGTGAATAAAAATGCAAACTAAAGTACAACAGAATTTTATTTAAAAGTCTCATACAATTCAAACTTGGAAAAAATTTTAATACAAAATATTCAAAAATCAAATGGACAGCCTTTCGGTTTAAGCCTCTGAACCTGGGCTCCTCCAGTCCACCGTCGCTCGCTTCGCTCGCGTGGTCCCAACCACCCGCCCTATCGAGATACATTACTTATATACCCAAAATTCCCCACTCTACTATCAAGAATAGTGGGGTCGGGTTCCGAATGCATACCGAACTCGAACCGAATGGGACTTAGAAAAATTTTTTAAATTTATTACAACCATACTCCGACTTGTCATTTGTAGTTTGTTACTGCATTTTTCCACCACCAAAAGCACATACGTAAATGTCAAAAGATCATTTGACAATTGGACTTAGCAAATTTTTATAAATTTGTTATTTTATAGTTCCCGCCGTTGGTGTTGTACAGCTCTCGTTGGTCCATAATACTAATACATGTAATTTTAAGATTCATTGCAAATATATAAGTACAAGTCCATATCTTCCGTTCCATTTTCTAACGAAAATTTCCAAGTCCTGTTGCTCAAATCGTAATTGATGGATGGATGGATGGACGCTATCTGAAATTAAAAATAAAAAATTTTATGAAATTCAAATTTCATTTTAAACTATTTTTTTCAAAATTACCTTTTAAATTATGTTTTACTTTCCAACTAAAAGGCAATCATTTTATTAAGAACACTCCTACGATAACCGGAACACTGCAAATAGTTGAGATTATTAATTGCATACGCAATTATTTGTCTGACCTGCGCAGTGCTTTTGACACGATATACCACAATAGAATTAATATACTATTATTTGATATGTGTCCGTCATCGTAGTAAGGTGCAAGTTTTATTAAAGTTGTGCAATATAATAACAATTGACTCGTTGCTTAATGTCCATTATACTATTGAGTCATTAATGAAATGCCAGCTTACAGTTTATGGTCAATTAAAATTAATTAATTAAACCGTAAGCTGGCATAGCGCAATGTTATTCTGTGTCTGATACTTGACGTATCAGTAATATAATGGACATTAAGCAATGAGTCAATTGTTATTATATTACACAACTTTAATAAAATTTGCACCTTACTACGATGACGGACACATAGCAAATAGTAGTTTATTAATTCTATTGTGGTATATCGTGTCAAAAACACTGCGCAGGTCAGACAAATAATTGCATATTCAATTAATAATCTCAACTATTTGCAGTGATTTTGAAATCTGTATACAATTATGTCTTCAAATTTGATGTCTCATATAATTACTATCGAGCTTCACAGGTAAGTTCAGTTGATCTAGTAATTAATACACTTCTTCAATAAAATTGGAGAAAATGATCTCCAACATTTGCATAAATATAGAAATTTTTTTCATAAAGTTATTGCAAATTTACGTTCATTTTTCAATAATTTAACAATGTTCCGGGGAGTGAAAAAATCGGATTTATTATATTTTGTTCAAGAGTGATTTTGAAGTTTATTTTTAATTTCAGATAGCGTCCATCCATCCATCCATCAATTACGATTTGGGCAACAGGACTTGGAAATTTTCGTTAGAAAATGGAACGGAAGATATGGACTTTTACTTATATTTGCAATGAATCTTAAAATTACATGTATTAGTATTATGGACCAACGAGAGCTGTACAACGCCAACGGCGGGAACTATAAAATAACAAATTTATAAAAATTTGCTAAGTCCAATTGTCAAATGATCTTTTGACATTTACGTATGTGCTTCTGGTGGTGGAAAAATGCAGTAACAAACTACAAATGACAAGTCGGCGTATGGTTGTAATAAATTTTAAAAATTTTTCTAAGTCCCATTCGGTTCGAGTTCGGTATGCATTCGGAACCCGACCCCACTATTCTTGATAGTAGAGTGGGGAATTTTGGGTATATAAGTAATGTATCTCGTTAGGGCGGGTGGTTGGGACCACGCGAGCGAAGCGAGCGACGGTGGACTGGAGGAGCCCAGGTTCAGAGGCTTAAACCGAAAGGCTGTCCATTTGATTTTTGAATATTTTGTATTAAAATTTTTTCCAAGTTTGAATTGTATGAGACTTTTAAATAAAATTCTGTTGTACTTTAGTTTGCATTTTTATTCACATCGATATAACATTACAAAGTATTGGAACATATAGTAAAAATTATTACAAAGTATTGGAACATATGAAATTATTACAAATCATTTCACCATATAAAATTATTACAAAGTATTTGAACATATAAATTTAACACACACTGCGACACTTGCAAACGACTAGATTCGGCGGCGCACCTCGGCCGGCCATCATTGCACTGGACTCGTGGGCCTATCATTTCGAATCTGCAAAGTACAAAATACACATTAAAAATTATTTACATTAAACACATTAAAACACTTATAAAAATTCCTCGACTATAAGCTAAAGTGGGTGGATCACAACACTGGGCTGGAACGGCTCACCATCATCAAATTTACAACACAGGTTTAAAGATAGGGGGGAGCGCTACTAGATCTTACTTTTTCCACATCGATACCGCATTTTCGGTGTTCAAACATTCATCCTCAATGGAACGGCTCATCATCATCAAATTTTCACACCGATCTTGAAAAGGGGGGGGTATTATGATGCTGGCGCTACTAATCTAACTTTTTCATTAAGTTCCGCATCGAAATCGCGTTTTCGGAAACATTCACGGCCCGCCATCATCAAATTTACACATCGATCTGGAACAGGCGGGGGGGAGATTATGGTGCTGGCGCTACTAATCCAACTTTTTCATTAAGTTCCGCATCAAAATCGCGTTTTCGGTGTTTAAACATTCACGGCCCGCCATCATCATATTTTTACACCGATCTTGAACGAGAGGGGGGTAATTATGGCGCTGACGCTACTAGATCTAACTTTTTTACCAAGCTCCGCATCGAAATCGCGTTTTCGGTGTTCAAACATTCACTTCAATGAAACGGCTCACCATCGTCACATTTATACATTCGATTGAAAAGAAAATAGGGATTTTTTTTAATTTCCGTATCCCAATCGCGTTCAAACATTCACTCCATCGGAATGGCTCACCATCATCAAATTTACACACAACTTTGAAGAGAGAGGAAGAATTATAGTACTAACGCTACTGGGTCTAACGTTTTTATTAAGGCGCCTCTTTCGTAGCGTAAAATAAAGGTCTTGAACAAGTTAAAATTGTGCTGTTAAAAATAAATATTTTTAAATGATTCCAACAAAATCACGAAGGGAAAACATAAAAATATTATTGGTACAGGCTTAAAATACTTAAAATTTTGATTACTTTCAAAGCAATAATGTGACCAGCACTACAAGCGCTGTGATTGATTTGTCATATTTGAAGACATTATTGCTTCAAAATTAATTTTAATTACAAAATTTTAAGCCTGTACCGAAATAGTTTTACCTAATTAATATTTTTTGAATCGTGTAGACATACTTTTTATTAACAGCACAGTTTTGACTAGTATTTTTAGGATTTTAAGCCAAGAGAGGCACCTTAAGTTCCGCATGGCAATCGCGTTGTCGGTGTTCAAACATTCGCCCTCAAATGACAACCGAAATCAAATTTACCGATTGAATAGGGGAAGGGGAGATTATACTTCTCGCGTGACGCACGCTAACCGTTCGTAATAATGCCGAATCTGATTCATGGTTCCGTTGTTAACGTTAGCACCAAAATTGCAGTGACGTAAAAATACAAAGAATAAAAACTACAAAAAGAGGGGGGTTATATTATTACAACATAAATAAATACAGGAGCGGGTTCGCATTTGTTTTAGTTAAACAATAATAAATTCGAAAAAAACAACAACCTAAAGTTGAGGGGATTAATTTCCACTTTCTTCGTGACGGAAATACAGGACAGGATTCGCCTTTTTGTGCAGAGAAAAACATTTTTTTTTGTGGCCGAAATACAAGACTTGGTTTGCAATTTTCTTTTCAATTGACGAGCATAAGTGCCAAAAGTATTCGATAACGTGAACTGTGTTTTTGATATCTCGATGACGTCCCCACCGCAAAAACAAAAAATATTAAGGATCTTATCCGTCAAGTACTGACCACTTGCGTACACGACTGGATTAACGAAATTCCCGCTACCGACCGTTCAACTCGCTTACCACAAATTTTTTATTCCAGTCATTAGGAACTCAAAATGTGAAAGTTAAATAAAAATTCTGAAACTTTTTAAATTTTGGAACAACATTGTAGAAGTTAAACATTAATAATTTCCGCCCCCGGAACATTGTTAAATTATTAAAAATTGAACGTAAATTTGCAAAAACTACGAAAAAAATTCCGAAATTTATGCAAATCTTGGAGAACATTTTAATTTTAATAATTATTAGGTATCTTCTATAAAGTTTCCACCTTGCTGCGATTGTAGTGCGGAACACTACAAATAGTTGTGATTATTAATTTGCCTATTGGGTTGCATAAGCAATTATTACATAGCATGGCTTTGGAATTTTTAGGCAAAATATAACAATTTAAAATTAATAAACTACTATTTGCCATGTTTCGGTTATTGTAGCAGGGTGCAAATTTTATTAAAGATATGTAATAATTATTCAAGTGTTCTCTAAGGTTTAAATAATTTTAAAATATATTTAAATAAATTTCAGAATTCTTCTCAAAAAGTTATTGTAAATTTACGCTTTTTGTTCATTTAACAATATTCCGGAGAGTAGAAAAAGATGCAAAATCGAATTTTTTACCTCCTCCAATATTGCATCAAAATTTGAAAACTTTCGCCATTTTTCATACCTGTTTTGCTATAACGACAGGCCTATTTAAAAAGAAGAGCAAGCTGTGATAGATTTTGAAACGTATGAGCTTAGGTTAGGGGGTTGACCATAAATTACGTATGCAAAAAGAGGAAAAATTAAAAATACTGAGGAAAACCCCTCAAGAAATAAAACAACAAAGTTTTATTTCGTTTTTCAAAATAAATTTGTGGTCAAATTAACACGAATAAACTTTTTCTATTGATGAGTTATGTTAGGGCTTAAGGGGGTTTTTCTTCCAAGTCCAATTTGTTAGTGTCTATAAATCCGGGCCCTACATATTAAGATTTAGAAACAAATTAAATTTTCTACGACATCTTTTCGTTAATTATGGATCTTGGGGAGAAGTACGAGGCCGCAGGTCGAGCTATGTTTTGTGATGATAGAAGATGACCCCAGAAAAAACATGAGAAGAGTGGTCGTTTTTCAGTGATCATGTTTACTAATAAAATGGCCACCGCTTGCTATGTTTTGTTAGCCAACAAAAACAGAAATTTGGAGTAAATCGAGATTACTTCAAATTTCTGTTTTTGTTAGCAAACGAAACATAGCAAGCGGTAGCCACTTTGATGGTTAACATGCGCTCTGAAAAGTAACCACTCTTTCTATCTAGTTTTCTGATATCACTCTCGATCATCATAAAACATAGCTCTTCGTTCTTCCTATATCAAGCAACAATTTACATAATAAACATTCAGTTAATCCATTCACGTGCGTTACTGGTAGGCACGTAAGTGATAAGATCCTTTTTTCGTTACATAGCACTGTTTTTATCGAAGAGTAGTAAAGGATTTGACCAACTGTTTGGGGGGGGAGAGGTCAAACCTTCAATTTACCAATTTTTTTTGTCAATAAAATCACTCGGAAAGTTATCAACTTTGGAAACAAAAGAAAAACTAAATTAATTACAAATGATATTGGGAACTGGATTTAAAAAAAATGATTAAACTGACCTTTCGTTTTGAAATGCTGCAGCAGCTTAAGGTTTCTTCAATTTTCCAATTGTTGTTGTACAATTTTGCACTCCACCATTGATCTTGTTCGTTACGAAAGCCTATAACAAATACAGGTATATTATCTACCTTAATACAACAATTACAGATTGGTTCTAATCTAATTTAAAAATTAGTAAGTTGTTTATTATAATACAAGGTTATAAATTACTTGAAACTATTTGGGTTATTTGACCACGTACCAGAACTTATTAGTATTTTCACATAGCATTTCGTGATTATAGGCACTCATCCGGAACACATTTGTACAAAAATTATTTATTAATCTTCATTTTTAAATTGATAAACACTGAAGAACTTGTTAATAATTTCCACCTTTTCACTTTCGTGTACTAACCATTACTAACGGTACTGTCAGGTGTCAGATGACGTACGTCACGAATGGTCACGAAGTTCATACGACACGTCAATCGTCGACACGATTATGATTTCAGACATAGGCGTCCGTACGAATTTTTCACGGAGGGATAAACATAATTTTTTAAATAATATTACAAATCGCAGATACAAAATTATTTGAGGAATTGCAGGACCGAGATCGCGGAAAAAAGATCGAGACCGAACTACATTATATTTTATAAAATTAATAAATAACAATGCATATTACTTTTGAAATCTTTTTTTTTTACTGAAGAAATTACAAATTCTTACAATTTAAATTTATTATGGGTATATAAAATCAAATATCTTTATCCAAGTAACAAGAATATGCTTGATAAATTAAATTAAATCGTTTTTTAAATTGTAGACTGTCAATATAGGCAATTATTATATGTATAAGCTTCTTCAAGCAAATTTGGTAGATCGTTCGCGATGTCTTGACTTGAAAAATCTTAAAAAAGTGAAAAGAATCACAATTTCTTTGACTTTTTTGACAAAGTTGTTTGCGACACATTTTTAAGATAAAAAGTAGATCTTATTTACACAAAGATAGGCCACCTCTATTATAGGGCAAAGAAAAGAAGATGGTAAGGGAGACCCATATACCTTTGGACATTTTTAAATTTTTTATTGAACACAACACAATAATATTATAAACCCTCCAAAATGATATAAACAATAGCATTTTTTTTTTAAACAAAAAATTTGTAATATATTTTGGTGTGTATAAGGTGGTTTACAAAGTTTTTAAAGTTGTATTTGAAGTAAATGATTAAAATATGTACAGTGTTTTTGAATAACTTACTGTTTTGTAACTTAATTCCCATTTCTTCCTAAGCACAGCTTGTTGATGGTAGAAAAATGAAAAGGATATGCATTTAATAAATATTTTATTGTTAAATGACAAAGAACAAATTTAAAATTTATTTGAATGTATAAACAAATCAATGGTTAACAAAGTAAAATTCATAAATATTTAAAATACAAATGCGCGTAAGTTTCAACTTGGCCGTTATTAATACTGTTCCTGGCTTTCACTCCACTTAAATTAGTGTTGGAGAAAAATAGTTAATTACATCGCCAAACGTTGTTGTTGCAAATTGGAGGAGAAACAACGTAGTAACAAAAAAATAAACAGTGAACACAATAAGTTTGGGAGTGCAAAAAGATAAAATTGTATGCAATATTAAGTTGAATAGTTTTGTGCCCATAGTTCATAGTCAAGCTAAATTACACTAAGTTTGTTTTATCCTATAAGTTTTCCTAATTATGTAAATAGTAGAATATATGTGAATAGAGATGCTCAATATGTTGATATACGCTCTCAAATGTAATGATAAATAGACAATTAAGTTTATCCTTGATTTGTATTAGTTGATCCCACGGTCAGGCACAAAGGCCATAGCAAAACATCACATAACAGAGACCACAGCATCGACAATACTCAAATATTGCCGGAAAACTAACAATCGGAAGGGGGGAGGTGATTCGTCAAAATTAAAAAAACAAAAATAAAAAATAAAGAAAATACTTTTTAATTAATGTATAAATAATAATAATAGTAATCAATATTGAAAAACCTGAGAAGCTAAGCAGCTCAAAAATATAATAATAGTAAGTATAAAAAAAAAGTATGTAATAGATAGTAATACAATCAATAATAAGCAAGCAGCGAATACTTAATACAAAATACTGCAACATTTTTAACAGAGACTATTCAAAAAAACGTGCTTTATATTTTCTAATTGGACCCTACGATTTTTTGTAAACCTTAAAACGAAAAACGTTTATTGTCAATTTATAGAAGCGAAAGAGTGGAGGAAAAGTTAAAAATTGACGACGCAAGTAAGTAGTAAAAATAAAAGTGTCAGTCAAAAAAAACGAATACTCTCTGTTAATCACACTTAAAAAATAGGGGGTAATTATGGAAACTTATTATTACAAAAGTTGTTTTATAATATTATAATAAACGGCGAGAAAGACGTTGTTGTGTGCGTGGTAGGTACACAATAATTAATAATAAAATGATGATGCAAAAAAAATAATTACTTATATAAAAAATAGATTTATAACCAACGACACACTTAGTAAATGTAGTAAGTATGTAAAGTACCTAACATATATATTGACTTTTAAATTTGGCAATGTATGCATGCGATATGTCGGCAACGATAGATAAAATTTTGATTCCAATCAAATGATGATATTATTTATAATAGTAAAATTTAGATCGCCGCACATGTTTTTGTTTGTTTGTTTCTATTTGTATGATAATAATGATTGTCAAAGTTTTTTTTATGTATAATGTATATACATAGTATTATGTATATAAGATAGAGATACGCATATATCATATAATTTTTAATATAAAGACAAGATGCGGGCGTACGTCGGATAAGAAAATACCAGAGATTCATTAAAATATACAAACGTACGCCGGCTCCTTAATATGAAACTTTCTCAGATCTAAACGCATGAGAAACGTCCATATTTTAGGGTACAACTACACCCTGTAATACCCTATAACTATCACTGGCTAAATTTATCTCCTACTAAAATACTACGTCACTAAAACTTATAATACTATCAAGTCCACGACAACCTAACTATAATAATTCAGATTACCTCTTCTTATTAATCTTGGTTTGTTTGATAAACGTCCTACAAAAATATTCCAAACAGTTTTAAATAAACTCATCATCTTCTTCTCATATTTTTTTGAAGTTGTTTCTTCAGCGAATAAATTAAAATCAGATTAAACCTTATAAAAAAATGTACAACATACAAAAGATAGATAATATCGTGACGAGTAAATATATCTCAGTTTTGTTTTTTCAATACTTAAAAAATACATCTCACACGTTAAAGCCCTTTCAAATACTGTCAATTTTAAACAAAAAACTTAAACAATTAATTTATAATAGTATTATATAGATTGATAAATCTAAATAAATTCTTGTTTTCCTAATTGTTCGTCTGTCTGTCTATCTATACATACAAACTAAACTTTAAAAAAATAAACAAACAAGAAATAATTATCAGATACTGATTTGATATAATAATAAAATTTTATATCCTGCCTCCGAAAACAGTCTGAAAAGTAATAAATAAGCAAAGCTTATGTAACAACGAGTAGGTAAATGTAAATATAATTAATTACTTTAGCTACCACTGAATGTGCCACCGCGCACGCACGCGCGCGCGCGCCCTCATCCAATTTATATAATTAAATACAGTGGTTGGAATGAATGCTTAGCGTTACACGCTTCATTATATGCTCGATTTTGAAAACGACACTCGCAAATGATTCGACTCCGACAGTTGATAATTGTGCATTTTGATTAGGGCCGTCACCGCCTCGTCCATACTGGGCAGTTGAATTAGCGCCATTTTTCTATCTTTCCTATAACAAAACATTTATTTTAATATTATTACATTACAGGATAATGAGAGATCAAACACACACACACACATCTTCGCTCCAAACGCAAACTGAGTCATTAATAACAAATCTTACAATCTATACCATAATTTCATTGAATTACATATTTTTATAAAATATTTTTCAAGTCAATGAAAACTAAATGAAATATTATGGTATTTAGGCTATGACAACATTGTTTGGCTTTCATTAAAGCTCCTCAATGTAATTCAATGAAATTATGCAATTTCACAAGTCAATAACCCAAAATACATTTTAAATCTATACCAATATACAGTGCCGGATTTCTAAACAGACAAAAGTCTGGGACTTCATAAATCAAGAGGACCTCAAAATTCAGCTCTCAAAATAAAAAAATGATTTTATTTCATTATCAAAAAAGTTATTAAAAAAAGCAAATATTGAAAATTAACCAATATAAAGGTTTGCTGATATTCAGGTAGTATTAATTATAAAAATTTAAACTTATTGGTACAAGAATAATTATCAAGATTCATTGGGTAAAAGAGTTATAACTTATAAACAAAAAAAAATCGACTTTCAAATGTGCATGAGGAATTTCAAGAAACCAAGTTATAGAATGGATTTGGTTGTTTTTGAATTTTTTGAATTTCTTATACTAAAAAGTAAAAAGTTTTTAAACTTTCCGCTAATGTTTTTTTATTTTTTTTAAAGGATTGTAATCCCCCTTTTAACTGGAAAATATTCCAAAGCTAATGGAATTTTGACAGGTTGTTTGGGGGTATTCTAGGAAGTCTATCCTAACTTTTTGACCTCAAAGACCCCGTGTTAACTTAGGGGAGGAGCAGAAACCTCAAAATTTTTAGAGTTTTTTCAGTTTTTTACTTATATCTTATAAATCAAAGTTTCTCAAAATATAAAAAAAATAGACCAAAAACGAAGATTTTGCCCTTATAACTATTTATTACCATCATTTCCATGTTAATTATGTTAATCACTCATCAATATGAATATCTGTGACCACCCTCCCCCACCCCCAAACATGAAGATGTCTCATATTAATCAGCATTTCTTACATTAAAATGAGGCATCTTCACGTTTGGGGAAATGAAAGGAGGGTGGTCATAGATATTTCAAGATGTTGATATTAATGGGTGATTACCATAATTAACATGGAAATGAGGAGAATAAATAGTTATAGGAGCAAAACCTCCTTTGTTTTTCGGTAATTTTTTTTACATTTTGAAACAATTTGTCTAACTTTGATTGGTTGTATCTCGGTTAATATTAGGTTTAAAAATTTGCTTTACCAACCAAATTTTAGTAAATTCAGTGCTCTACAACTTTGTAATGAACTATAATAGTACCCAAAATATGCTTAGTTTATGAGACATAAGCAAAAAAATAAAGAAGTCCAAAAATTTTGAGGTTTTTGCACCCTCCCCTAAGTTAGCACAGGGTCTTATTCATAAGAGTCCCTCACTATTCTGAAACTTCTCCCTCATTATTCTGAAACTTCAAGAAAAATACTAACATTTTTATAAAGTCTGAAAATAATGATAAATTTCTAAGATACAAATTTGTGATTTCAGTGCGATTTTTGAATAATTGTTTTAATAAAAAAATACATTTTTTTTTAATATTCTAGAACTACACGAAAATACCAATCATATAATAAAAACTACAAAAGTAAGAAGAAAAAACTCAAAGCCCTAAAATTTCCTAAATTTAAGAAAATTTGTTTTTAGTGCAATTTTTTGATAACAATTAAATATTTTTCAAATATTCTAAAACTTCGTTAAAATTCACAAACGAACGATTATGTCAGGAGTGTTTAACAAAAATTTAATTTTCAACAAACATTTACTGACATCGTTTTAACGCACTGCTCATTTTTATCACAACCCAAAAAGCTTTAGTTATTATTACGGTCAATTTAACGTTACATTTTACTTAACTGCCTGTTGCAAAACTCAGATTTTTGACCTTGGAGCGCCGCTATCTTGAAATAAATTACCAAAATTACGCCAAAATCTAGTATTTTCATGTATCTCTGTTGCAATGCAAATTTCGGTTAAAGTGGCTTTAACAAATTTTGTAGAGCATAAAATATTCTACAACTTTTGTATTTACAATTTTCTTCTATCTCTAATAAGTACCAAGATAAAAATGAATGAATTTCGTCACGATGATAATCTTAGATTTTATACCAAGGGATGAACTTGTAAAACTCAAAAAAAAAAATGAAAACTACCAGAATAATTAAAAATCCCAACTCCAATCCCCAGTTTTAATTCTTGATTTGATTTTAGTGAATTAGATAAAAAATGTTAGATAAATTGATATTTAAAGAAATGAAAATAATTGAACATATTATACGTCTCTTATAAAATTGTATACTCTACAAAATTATTATCAATAAATTTTTCTTGAAATTGCACTGGAAATGAGATACAAGCGAAAAAGCAAACCTAGTCGTGCATTTTACTTCTTTTTGCTAGACTTTATAATCTCGAGTGCTATTCAAAATGAAAGACAATTATAAATACAAAAACTGTAGCAAATTTTATGTTCTACAAAATTTGTTAAGACTGCTTTAACCAAAATTTCAACTGGCGAGGAGATATATGGAGAAAATCTAGGTTTTGCCGTAGTTTCCGCTAATTTTTACAAGTTAGCAGCGTCGAGATCTAAAACTTGAATTTAAATTATAGGAGACCAATTTATAACTCATTAAAAAATTGAAGTTACTAAAATTTACAATCGCATATCACTTGTTGCACCGGCTTGCACCCCCATCTTCAAGTACCCATACAAAGTCGAGATTTAATTTTCAAATTTAGAGTCAACCAGCCCTCCCACCTACAATTATCTCAAACAAAATAATTCATATTGTTACTTACGGGAAGAACTTGAAGGCCTTAACGTTGAAGTTGTTTGCTGTAAAAGCGTCTTTAATATCTTCTTCGTTAATAGTAGCAGGTATGTTGCTGAGATGGAGCGTCGACGAAGGTGGATAAATATTTTGATAATTTTTTGAGCCGGGCTTCTTAAATCGATGCAAAGGACTCTGACTGTAGTCCTTCGTGAGACCTGCATCTGGTTGTCCTTCCTTAGGCAATTGAACCGACTGATGTTTGCTCAACATTACCCGAATGTTTTTGCCAAAAACTCGTAACTTATCCATGTGCGTTATAGCTGTGGTACATAAAAAAAAATCAAATTTAAAATAAGGAAAACATTTGGTACAAGCGTCACAAACCTAAATGAGCTTGATGTGGTTCTGCTAACTGAACCAACGCAGAATCCTTTTTATTGTAGAGAATTTTAACCCTTTGCACATCGCCATAAACACCTAAACACCAAATTGAAAATGTAGAAAACCAAACTTTTAAATTTTAAGCTGTTCTTAAAATTACTTAAAGATAAATTCGGTAGAATTAATATCACAAGACTAGAAAATTTGGTTGCAATTTAAAATTTTCCAGTAACTTCGTGTAGTTTTATCAAATTTTTTTGTGGGTTACAATGCCGAGTTTCTGAGTTCAATCCCTGCTGATTTTTTTTTAATGAATAAATTTTAAACAAAAATTGATGCTGATAACAAACCGATTTATGGTGTAACTTTTTGTTTTAGGTGCATTATCGATTTTTGTTTAAGCACAAAATGATTTAAGAATTTGTTAAAAACAACCATTAATTTGTTTCTGGACTATACCACAAACTAATTTTAAATAGAACCTGTTTTTTAGGTACTTAAATTGATCATTTTTTTATCTTTTCAAAAAATGTAACACATTCTTCAAGGTTTGTTATACTTATTTTTAGAAGTAGGCGAGTTGTAGCTAATTGAGTTTTTATATAATTTTACTTGTGAATTAAACTATGTAGGCGTAGGTTGGCAGTGTTATAAAACGTAGTTTCATTCAATGATTTAAAAATTTAAATTTACCCATATTTGAACACAATTTATTGTATAAGGTAATGTATTTATTGTACAAAGCAACAAATAATCTTCAATTTTAAAACTTTAATTTTAATGGAAAAATAAATGCATGCAAACAATAACTATTGATAAACTAAGTTCTTGAGGTTGGAATTTTATATTCCATTCTAATTTACTTTTATTTAAAAAGTACAGTATTTTTTTAAGAATGCATGCAATCTACATTGTTATTGTTTTCTCATTAATCTGTTATTCTTTCGCCAGAATTATTTATTACTTGTCACAATAAAAATCTGAAATTAACATGTTTTACATTAAATGTGTTGCTTTTGTATAATATATTCATTAATTTAACTTCTAATATAAATAAATTATCATTTCAGAAATGCTTAAATAAAGTTTTAATACCTTTTACCGCAAAATTTCAATACGGCACCCAGAAGAAAAAATAAAACAACGACAATACAAAACAAAAAATTTAAATAAAACATTAAATAAAAAGCCCAGAAGGGAATTAGTTCTGCATATTCTTTGCTAATTTTTCCTATTTTTAAATATTTAATATAACAATTCCTGATTTACTTATTACATCAGGATGTTTCTCTTATAATCTACATACGCCACTATTTTTGAAGCACTTTTAGATAATTTAATTTCCTTTTTGTGAATAGACAGATCCAAATTACTGGTGTTTGATTAAATTTTTAGAGTTCAATTGGTTTTTTGTCGGTAAATGCATGAATTTTACTAGTAATTTCAACCAGCAACAATTATAACAATGGATTTTTATTAAATGGTTTAATAATAAATTTAATAGTATATTAAACTTTAAATCATTTTTATGAAACCTACCATTAAGAAAATTTTGTAATAAAGAGATTTTCAATTTTATTTAAATTATATCGTTAAAAACTAAGCATTACTTCAACTGTTTGAAGAAAACTGATAAAACTTTAGTAGATATTACACCGCGTAAAAATAATTCTTGGATTTGGGGAATCCCCGAATGAAATATATCTCAAAATTCTTTATACCTTAATTCTAATAAACGAATGAGAACCTTTAGTAGTGGGTTCATGAAAAAAAAACTGTTTTTAAGCTATTATTTAAATAATTTTATGTAGTTTATTCTTTTTCTACCGTCGCGTCGCGCCACGTCGGTTCCCCCTCTTAATTTTAAATTAAAGAGATTTTAAAACTTTAACTAAAAATTCAATAATGACACACAACTTACACAATACACAAATAAGTACAGTTTTGTTATAATTAACAGGGAAAAATTAAAATGGAATAAATTTTGTACGAGCTATTAGCACTGAAATGTTTTAAGTGGTTAATGGTTCAATTACAGATTCGTGTTTATATAAACATTTTTGTTTAAAATTGTCCCGCGGTTACCGCTGTTCTAAAAAATTCATCAGAAAATTCATTTTAAATTGAAATAGGATTGTCGGTTTACATCCCACATTAGCTATTAAATTCGAATCTTGAATAATTCGAAAGGAAATGCTAAATAACTAACACGAAAGTTACTGTCTGTGATCTTTTAACGTTGTAAGAACGAGGCTATGAAATAATAGAACGTTGACGTTTCGAAAGTCGCCGCCGTTCTCAGACATTTCATACCCTCCCTTCAACAAAAATCGACTATTCGTGTAAATTACGCAAGAATTAAAAAAAAATTACCAAAACAAAAAATACATCGAAATTACTGTTACATGCAAAATTCAACGAAACGGAAACGAAAAAACTAAAAAATAATTCTACCAATCAGGTCTCTAGATAGACACTATTTTTATAAAATTAACATAACAAAGAGACAATTCTAAGCAGTAAGCTTCTCTTTTTAAATTTTGACGGTTAAAAAAATAAGTTTTATGAATAATACAAAAAAAAATAAATGACCGAAACATGAAATCCAATTCTCTTTAGTTACTTAAGTTGAGTAATTTATTATTTAAAAAAGAAGCAACCATCCGTTATTTTATTATTAGCAAAATTAGAGAAAAAAAAAGGAATTGGATTTTCAATAAACATAAGAAAACTCTGTTATCTTATCTATGTATTGCAGTAATTAAAAATTTATTTAACAACAAATAAAACTAACTTAATAGACAACATCACTTTGGTTAGTAATTAATTTCAAGAAAGATAAAAGAGCAGAGTTTTTAATGGCTAAATGATATACTTAGTTGACAGTAGCTGTGCACACGTACCAAATAGGGTAAAGAGAGCGTCAGGCGTGACCATCTACGGAAAGAGAAAGATGACAGTAGTATGTAATGGTAGCACACACAGAAGAAAAATTTTGCGCCATAAACAAATATGGCACCAAAATTTTTAATTACTTAGCACTAGGTACTGCATTAACGTCGTGCTGAGATAATTAAAAACCGGTAAGTAGTTTTAAAAATTACTTAAACTTTTTAATAAAAAAAAATTTAATACAGTTCACACAAGTCCGATTCAACAAAAAAGTTATTGATTGATTTAAAAGAAACTTAGTAAGACTGAAAAAATAAAAATGCTAAAGTCAAAGAGTTCACAACAGTAAATTAGTATTGTAAAAATACAAATGTATTAGCAAGTATTTTTATTGTGAACTGTACAAGTATGATTCCTCGTCTATTCCTTTCAGTTTATCTATCAGCTAGTAGTAATAAAAAAATTAAATTCAAAATTAAAAGAAAAACTACAAAGGAATAGATTAATAAGCTGAAAACATCTGAAAGCAATGTAAACTACTTTAAACGTTTAAAACTCAATGCATTACAAACTTTTCATCTTACCTCTTCGTTCAAGTTGCTCACTAGCAAAACCGTCGCCAACGAAAGTCCAGGATTAGTGAGACCCCTTAAACCAGCCGTGGCTTGCCCCAGTGTGAAACTCCCCAACACTGGAAGACCTCCACCGACACCGGTGTAAGGCGACGCTAAAGGAGAACCGAGGCCAGGAATAAACGGCGACGCTAAAACTCCCGGCGCACCTGCCAGTAAAGAATCTGCAAATTAACACAAAATTCTAACTCCTTCTGGAAAACCCAAAAACGATACCTTACCTGTCAATCGGTCCCTCGTTAACCGCGGTTGTGTCGCGAGAAGCAGCAAATCGGCGCCTAAACCCGCGCCGAGTGAGCCACCAAGCGACGCCAGTTGACTGTCCGCGTCTCCAGATGGTAAATTGGGATTCGTAAAATCGCGCGATTTATCATTATTATATTTTACATTTAAAGAAGACATTTTGGAATAATCGATTCGAAGTGTACAGCAACTGTTGTAAATATTTTGGCCGTCTAACGATTGCTTTGCGGTTTGCGCTGATTGAGTATCCGGATATTGAATAAGTGCTTGGAATGAATCTAAAAAGGAAAACGCCTGGTTAAAACGATTCCAAGCCATTTACATACTACTACTTACTATTTTTTGTGAACGTGACGATCTTTAAGACTTTACCAAAGCGTTGAAATATCTGGAAGAGAAAGAATTGAGTTTGGGGTCACGGCGCTCCATGTAATTGCATACTCACCACATGTAAAATATCTAAGCTGATGGGATAAATCATGTGTTCTATTATCACACGTAAAACTGTATTTGGACCACCCTGTATTTGAATTTCTTGACCGTTGGTTACAGTTGCGGGGGGAGTTGGAGTTGGCGTGCTTCCGGGCTGCGTTACGGATATAGCTTGAGCGGCTTGAAGAGCGGCCTGTGCAGAAGCATTCTGTAATAGAATTACTCGTTTTTGATAAAGTACGAAAGTATTCTTGAGCACCAGATAAGAGCGGAAGAAGGGGGGGGGGTTACAGAACGCAAAAGTGTCAGCAGATCATCGATCGCCCTCGCCTTTTAAAAGATTTGTCGTAGTCGTTTGAATTTTAAAATTATATTTTCTGTATTATTTTAATTTAATAATGTTAACAATTACTTCAACAAAATTCATATAAATGAAAAATAAATATTACCTCCAATTAGCATCACAAGTTAAAAACAAATATTAAAACTGAAAAAATGGTCCACGGTATTGTTATTGTATTATTACCGTCGAGATAAATTTAAAATCGTTTTTAAAATTAATTGAAAAATTACATCATATCATTAATATTATCAACAATCACTTATTTGGACTGCATACATAAAAAAACCGATAAAAACTTTTTTTAATGTATAATATAAAACGTAATAAATGAAAAAAAATAAATAATATATTTTTCTCTTACGATTAGGTCGGAGATCTGTGTTTACCAGCAGTAGTAATGGTGAAAATTCATCAACCCAGGAAAACCTACGGTTTTATATTCCCTCCGAACCCATTGAAATAATAAAAAAAATTGGATCTTCCTAGAATTAAAACCCCATACACCCCCATCATTAGCAGTTGATTGATAAAAAAATACAATATTTTTAGTTAGAAAAAAGTAGCATAATACGAACTTCTCTCAGAAGGCGGTAACTCTTCGACAGTAAAAATAGTCGTAAAAGTGTTCAAAATTATTTTTCAAAACATTTAATTTCAAACTTCAATTAAAAGTTTGCAGGTTCTTTAAAAATTGGAACAACATTACTAGGAATTTTTTACCCTTAACATTTCATTTCTCCCTCTAGATCAAAATTAATAAATTAAAATTACAATTTAATTGCGATCAATTAGAAGAAAGAAATAAACGAGAAGATGTGAGTGATTCACTGCAGAACGTTCCATCTAATTATTGCTTATGAACGTGATGCTTTCTATTGCAAGTAAAAAGAAGTTGCTTTATTTTTTATCCACGATCGGTGGTTCGCTTACAAAAACTCACTCTTTAATGATTTAAGCGAAACAAATAGTACATTCATCCATTTTAATTTACACAAAAAAATCAGCCTGCATTCGCATTTATCTACAAAAAAATTTAGATAAACGCCGAACATCCAATTAGTATCCATTAGAGTACTTTTGGGTAGCTTTTCACCATACAATAATCTTCAATAACAATACAAAATAAAGCCATAATGTAACAAAAAAAGGGTTTTGTTGTAATAATTTCAAAACATTATAAAATATAATATAAGAGATAATTTTTCAGAAAACCACCAAATAAAAAGTTGAAGTTTAAATAATTAAAATGAAAATGTTGATGGAAATTAGACGTATACCAATAAGTCGCACACACTCAGAATTCTCAATATTGTAATTGCGTTTAAAAATGCTGTCATTCGTCACTTAAAAATCACGTTTTTCCGCATTCGAATTTACATTTCTAGCGCGCGTTACGGTTTTCTTCGATAATTTAAGCAACGTACGTTTTGACCAATTAATTACTTTTAAACCATTCGTTTTTTTAAACGAGTTTTCAATTTGCTGTAAAATCTTACAATTAGTCTTGTTTGATTTCCACCATTTCCAATTAAAAAGTAATACACGTTCGTTAAAATTAGCAGATGCCGCGCCGCTCGTCTGCCCGTACCATCTATTCGATAATAATATTACCATTGAAATTTCATTAACAATAGTAAATGTCAAAAACAGTTGTTGGAGAAGGTGTTAAAATACACCTAACGATTCATTAAGGATTCGAGACAGCAATTAAAAGGAAGTGTTGCCGCAATCCTCATTAATTCCTTTCTCAACCAAACCGAAACGATACGAAAAAGAAGAAATAACAGAGAAAATAAAAAAGTAACGAGTTTCTTACTTAAATGAAACGAAATGGACCAAATCAAGTACATTAAACATTTAACAATTACAGAAAAATATACAAAATTTATGTAGGACAACTTCTAAGGATTACCCGGTAGTAATAAGGAAACTACAAGAAAATGAACAAAAAACACGCGCCGAAAGAAAGTCGGTTATAAATTTTAAAAAGCTGTTTTAAAATATCGATTTCACAATCGAGTGCTCTACAGGTTTTCCGGTCGGAAAATGAGACTTCAAAATAAGGAAAACTGCAATCGCTTCCTTCAATTTCTTAACACAATCCATAGGTGAACAACATTCTATTACGGCAAAAGAGCTTTCAATTTTTAAAAACCTCCACACCTTAAATTCATTAAATTTTCCTTTTTTAACTCTCGCATCTTTGAAAACGACTCTCGTCTTGAATTTATAAATTTTGATTACAACTACAATTAATAATTTATTGGCCACGAAGCAGAGACCAATAAGTCGTCATCTTCGTGACTATAATTAGCCGGCTTCGCGCCAATAAATCGATCATAAACAACTAATCGTCGTTAGTTGTAAGAAAAAAAATTAGGGTAATTTTTATTGGTGAAGATCACGTCAAGGTAGGTAATAAAAATCGCGTTGGAAAAATTAAATTATAATTATGCCGCGTTACAGACAATTGAAAATTTTAAAAAAAGAGAACGTAGTGTGTAGTACTACAGTTGGTAATAGCCTGGAGCAATTCTAGTTTTCCATAACAATACACGTTGATGAGCAAGTTGAGAATTGTCGGTAACAATGTGTTGACACGAAGCAGGGCTGCGCTAATCGCTGGAGACGACACAAAATGCCGGAAAATCACTTTTGTGGCATGAATGGCTGATAGCGTGACTGTTATCATTAGGAATATAAATAGAGAAGTGCACAAATGCAAATCGCAACATATTTTTAACAATGCAACAGACAAACGAGCCTCATTGTCTTCCTTGGAGCGCAAACGCCACACCAAACGGACTTCTTAATGTAGCACTTATTTTAATATTAATTTCCTAATTAGCAGGCACACTACCATCAAAATATTAGTGCAAATTCTTTTTACACGGGCCTCCATGACGATAGTCCGCTCGCAATTTAAACATATTAAGTATAAAACTACCCTAGGCGAATTTTCTAAAAAAAAAACTCTACAAAGCCAGACATTTTTCCAATGTAGTAAATAATTATTTTTCTATATCTAATAAATAATTGGATAAACGTAATTAGTAGGGTACTATTAGTTTTAAAATTACGTTTATCTGAATTAAAAGCTTTGATGAGATTATAAGCGCAATCAGATACGCTAACCTTATGGAAGTCTTCGAAACGCCTGGTATAATTAGAAAAATAGACCAGATGGCACTTTGAAATTAGAAAATTTAATAAACTGCTTCGGCATCTATACAAACTAACGTTTACAATAATAAATCAATTTATTACCGTTATAATTTTATGAATTACACCAGACGTCTTGAAAACTTTCAAAAGATACACTGATATACATTTAACGGTCATAAAGAGCAAAATTTATGTACAAAATTGTGTATTGCAATATTATCAATAATAGAAAAGCAGAATATTCAATTTAACGGTTTTTCTATCGATTAAGTATAAATAAAAACAATTTTAAATAGTGTTTATTTGGCGAGGTAATTCTTAGGGATTAAATAAGAAAATTGCATTCTTCTTCAACTTTAATTTATTCTTGGTGTTCAGCTTCAGATTTCATTGAACCAAATGTTCTTAAATCGTAAAATAGCTTGTTATTAATTGAACATTTAAAAAATTCTTCTACAACCAGTTTCCAATTACATTACACAAACTTCCTAATTATAAAATTCGCAATTGAAATGAAAGTATTGAAATGTCGATACTTTATATTTTATAATTAGGAAGTTTGAGCGATATAATTGGAAACTAACTGCACCAGAAGAAATTTTTACAAGTGTAATTAAATAAACTGTAAGTAATTTTAAGATATTGAAATTTGGTCCAATAAAACTATGTGTAACGAAAACGCATCACAAAGCAAATACAAGTTCGAAAAAAATGCAATTTACTGCAACTTTAATCCTTATAAAAATTCAAACTAAAATTTCGGTTCGTTTAACCGATGATCCGCAGGAGCATTCGCCAATAGCAGCAAAGACTAAATACCTGGGCAATTTTAGAAGAAATCATGAAACTTCATTTTTCAATAAAACAAGTAAAATAAAATAGAAAAATAATAAAAGACTTACGGCATTCGAATGTGTTTGGTCAGTTTTCAATTCTTTATGATTCGAGTACTGAACATAAACAGCCCGTCCACGTAATTGCGCCATGCAATTAGCAAAGTAACCAACCATCGTCGTGGCCGATGTTTCTTCTCCCATTTCAAGAAAAGCTTGATTTTTACCCTTAAGCACCAACACATTGGTAACACGTCCGAAAGGTATACCTAAGTGGATTATTTCAGCTTCTGTGACGTCGTTTGGAATGTTGCGAATATGTATAACACGGGACGGTTTGCCTACGTTTTGTTCTAATTTTACCTAAAACAAAAAATAAACACATTCACTTTTTTCTAATCTTTTCAAAAAAATTCAGAATCAAACTAAAGGCTACTAGGTATATCAAAAAAATAGCATATGAGTGATAGGCGTTTGGCACAAAACAATATTAAAATTTTGTTCTTTCATCCTTTCAAAATCAAAGGGTTAAAATGAAGAATGGTATCTTTTAGTTTGGGAGTCTACAGTCTAGTGAGGGCCGAATTGGATGTTGTCGAGAGCAAAAACCGGCACTTGCTCACCCCTATACTACAACATTCATAAAACTTCATTGGAAAAACTAATCAATATCTTTCTTAAATTTGTTGGTAAACGTTCACTTCGTCGGTCTCTTTGCGTTTTACCTTTCTGATTTATCCGTATTATGTTAAAATTCTTTATTTTGCCTGGGATTTTTGTTTATCATACTACAAGTTACCAATTTTTTATCCATTTGCTAATAAATTTTTCTCTTGTTTGGTGCTCGACATTAGGTTTAAGTAATTTCCAGTAATTACAATTTTGGTCTTCCTAATTGTTTCCTATTGTAATGATATCGATCGTAGCACCAATCACGGTAAACTATGTTAAATCGTTCTGTTAATATACTCGAGTTTGATTCAATCAATCAATTATTCATCACTTTATGGAAACGTTAATATTGCTTTGCCAATTTTCAACAGGATAATTTTTTGGCCACGATGAACGCGTTTGCCAGGAAGTTCCACCTTCCCAATTTCATTTTTCTGGATTTTCCTCCAGACACAGCATGGTAAAACATTTGCCATTTTTCCTTCAGTCTCCAATCAATGCAAAACTCCATGCAAAAAGTAGAGATAGTTTTCCAGGTTAAACAAGAATGAAGAGGAAATAAGTGCAGCAGCAAAAATTATATTAACTTGCCCAGGTAAATTTTAATCTATCTTTTTCGTTAAATAAACAATAATAAAATCGTAGCATAGAAGTTGGAAGCATATAAAATCCAGTGATTTTTCTATATAAAAAATATATTTGCAAAAGTTTTAAATGGCCGATGAATATTTAAAATTGTCGAAATAGCAATTAATGTGATTTTCAGGCAAATATAGCCAAAACAAGTTAAAAGCAGAATTCTGCATTCTATTGCTTAGCATAAAACCGAATATAGTCGCCGTGCTGATACGTGATTGGCTAACGACGTTTCTGATTCGACGACCATATTTAGTACTTTTGCTATTTAAATAAAAAAATACAATGCCTTCCATATCCATACAGAATTAGCAGCGCCGTTTTCAAACTGATTACCAATTTATGTTGACCAATTATTTCCTCAAGTTTTTATTATTTGGTAATTGTGCCCCGAAGAGTACAACGAATTTTAATTAATTTGAAATAGAAACAAATTTCAATTCGATTATATTATATAGTTATTTGATGTTCTATGTCATATGCATGTTTGTTGGAAAATTAACGTTAACATGACTTCGGGGCATCTGTTACAATAAGTTAAACAAATTTAAACAATAACCTGAAAATAAATATCGAAAAACACTGGAGGGATAATCTTATTAAAAATCACTACAAACTTTATATCCAAATTTACCTTTTTCGCATTTTCTTGATTATTATTATCGGCATGATTGGGAGCTGAGGGTGCCATGACTGATACGTTCGACTGCGATAGTAATTCGTCACTTCCTCTCTGTAACAAATTAAAATTTTAATAACGTAGCACAACAGTAGAATCCGCAATTTTATGATCCAAAGCAAAACGAGATAATCAAGTCGTGAAATAATTTAGAAATCAAACATTAGAAATTAAAGAAAGAATCCCGCGCCGTAAGATCAAATAAAAAAAGCTTTTAATTATGAGCCAACAATAAGTTAAAATGAAAAAGACCGACAAAGTAAACTTTTCACTAATTACTAAAACAATTCCACACAGATTGTTCTTGTAATTGTTTGAATTACAATTTAATTATATTAAGAGATTACACAAAGAACTTGCGAAAAACTAGACCGATGTTCAAGTATCCCTGTAACTAGTTTTATAATATTACACAAAAATAATAATTATAGGATGGGGTAACCATCAGTTTATCATTTAAAACAAAAATTTGCTGTAAAATTATTCCAAAAATATTTTAAAAAATAAAATAGGTTATGTTAAAACTCGGAGAATCTGTGGCCCCCTTAATCTCCAGACTTCAAGATTCATTATTCACTTGATACACAAAAATCTACAATCCATTTAAAAATTTAAATAAACAAAACTCCACAATAAAAATTGAATATGTACAAAGAAATTAAGTTCAACATTAGTTTAGTGGTAAATTATGCGTGAAAATTATCAAAAGATTGATTGTTCGATTAAATGTCACACGAATTTCGTTGAGTGCTTGTAATGTTTTTTTTTTATATTGATAGGATGTTTCAAAAGCATTGAAAGCAAATGAAATATTTTCTTGCTACTGTTAAATAGGCTTTTACGTAATTCATTTTAGATAGGTATTGAATATGAATGAAGATGAAATAAAGTATGTAACACGCTAGTAAAATGGGTCGTTATCTACGGGGTGGTTAAAAAATCTCGCCACACTCGCTCTACTAATTTCACACTAATAAATAAACCATAATTTTCTGCAAACATTAATATCTCAACTTGTTGCACAAGTTCTTTATTAAATAAATAAATATAATTTTTTTTAATTGCATCGAGTGTAATAATCAAATTGAGCTCAATAAAAATATAAATCAATTATTTAATTCCACGAGTTAATAATTTAACAATTTAAATGTTCTTTATTATAATAGCTATTTATGTAACCAATTATGAAAAGCAAAGTTTTAGACAACCTAGTGTTAATCTTTTAGTCCAAGTGAAACCAGGGACAGAAAACACTCGACGGCGACGTGTGTACACAATAAAAAGTTAACGATCGAGCAAAAGTAAGTTACTGCTAAATAACTTTTATATATCGTTCTGTTTTATTAAAATTAACTAAATCTATATGCAGGTACCAATTAAACTAAAATTGTTTGCCACAGTTATCAAATTTTTTTAGTAGGTAGGTACATAACGAGAGTAAATCATTTTTCAGAGAGCTATGCTTGTCGTGACTGCAATATCAACAAGTGTGGAAACGATTTCGTGCCACTTGTTTCATTCTAATTTGCACGATTTTGTACACCATGCAGACAGACAGGTTCACGTGTTGAATGCTTTTTTGGTGATGGAAAGACTTAAAAAAGGTCGCCACTATCGATGTTGTTTCTTATTTCATCCTTTAAATAAGGAACATAAGGAAAAGAAGAAATTGAAAGGGGTGCGATACTACTACGATCCCAATTCCGCTCTCTATTGACAACCATTTAGGCAAAGGGCTTTGTACGCTTTTTCGTGTGTCAATACTAAGAAATTGTCACCGAATTCGAAATATATTCAAATTTTTAACGCCCCAATCTCTCAAACAAGTCAAGAGCAAAGTTGGAGAATAAATCGGAAAGTTTATGCCTCGCCACTCGTCTGTGCTCATCCGTCATTTACATTTGTGCCACGTTCTTTTGGGTTCGATCCTAGTTTTAGAAGAACGATGCTCTTACAATAAAATTTGTTTCACTTGATAATCTTCGCTTACAAATACCTTACTGCGTTCTCCACCGAAGCGTGATTTAGCAGAGAGAAAATATTTTCGAGCGAAAACAATAGAAACATTTCCAAATTGTTCGGGATTTCGTGATTTTTTTTTCCGTGGAAGGTTACTTAATTTTGGTAATCCTCCGGTCGTTTCCAAGCTTATCGCATCATCGTCAAGCAGTAAAATTTATTCCTTTTACGAAGCATATAATTTCGCTTGAAACGCGAATTTTGGTAAAGCGACAGGTGGATATAATAACATACAATTGGAAATTCTTAAAATACCATATTTCTAAAATACAATAATAAAATGTATTTACAAGAGCTTAAAAGGAAATACGATTCGGGCATTTATAGTTTTGTATGTATACCCGCCGCTTGTCGCTCGTAATAAATTATAAATGATAGAAAAAAATAAATATACTTTCAGTTTCGCTGGGAAATAAATGAGAGAAAAGGTTAAGAGCCAGTTGACGGCAAACGATTTTATAAATATTATACCAGAAAAGAAAAACACGAAGCACGAGTCGAGTATGTCGATTATTGAAGTGCGCATAATCGCCATACTCGGGATCGAATGTAAAATTTAGTGAATGCAGAGCGCCTAACAATGTAGCTTTCAGAACTTGAAGTAAATACATTTAGTTTTCCATTTTAAAAACTTTCCCCATTAGAATATTTTTAATGTAAATGATTTTAGTCCTAAAAAGACGAGTGAGGGTCTTCTATTTTTCTGTGCAGGTGCGAACAAAAACTTTTCACAATTTTATCAACCAAGATTGAAAAATAAAATATTAAAAAAACCTTTCAAAATAAAATAAACTACGGTGTGTTTACTTTTAATTTGTATAAATGGTAATTCCTTAATTGATTCCAGGATAACCAAAGGATCCAAGTAACGTTTGCTAATATTTTACAAAAGTATATTATGTTCTTTTGCTGTTTTGCTTACGAGTAGTGAGCTTTCAACAGCATAGCGGCTTAAGCGGTGTACTGTAAGCGTCCAAGCGGAACGCACTCAAATACAATTTTCCGATGAAAGTTCTTATAGTTCGAGTGCCACATCCTGTGCAATAATAAAGTTTCAGAATAAATTTATCATAGTTTTGCAACTTTTGTTGTTAAACTTTAATAAATGTGAAGTTACATTATAAACATGCTCACCTTTTGTAATTAGGGTGATTTGTTTTGATGGGGTGAAGGTTTTGATTTCGTTAAAATTAGGGTCCAATAGCAAAATAATTTATGAAGCTTTTAAATATTTAATACACAATATAAATAATTTAATTACAAAATTGAGTGTAGAAATTGAAAAAAATATTAGGGGCAATAACGTAATATCAACACCGAACTCCGGGGTGTGAATGATTCGAAACGACAGGGCGGCAAATTCATTGAAACTGCACTTTTGATATTAAAAATCTATATTTCCAGTTGAAGCCACGAAAGATAACCTTTACATTATCATCATCATATGTGACTAAAAAAAAACAACTTTTTTTCAGGGGGTGTTTTTGTTAACTTATTCCGAAAATAAGTAGAAAATAGAAAATAAATTGCAATGCTTTGCATAATAATAATAATATCGATGGGTGTTTGAGTATAAAATTGCTATTGCATCGCTGTATCAATAATTTACATTTGAATCATAATACATTTAACAATAAATCTATTTCTGAGAGTGAAATCAAATTTACACCATTTTCCGCCTCGTGTTGAAAATATTTGTATAAATTCAATACAAGCTTATAAAGTTGTAACAGCGGCAGACGATTAAAATGCTCAAATCCTCAATTGTGCAGTATCGTTGTATTTACAGCTCTTGTGCCATAATATAAAGAAATATTGCCACATTGATCAAGCAGATAGAACATGGTTTCAAAAATATACAGCTGTCATAGACTAAATAATCATTAATCCAATAATACCTGTGGGATACTAGATAACTTTGCTATTTTTAACCATTGAAGTGTTAAAAATTAATTTTTAACATTATGAACTATTCCTTGCGATTATAATTTTAATACTTTCTTTCCTCGACCGACGGTCGTAGCTTAGCTGTTAAAACCGTCGACTTTTAATGCCGGGGACCCCGAATCGATCCAGAGCAAAAAACGAACATTATTTTGAATGGCAAACTACTGAAACAATTTGCCCTCAAACCCTTCTCGAAATTAAGTGTTTCGGTGCCTAGATTAAACAGTAGGTCCCTCTATGCGCATATTATGAGCCAACACATTGAATGCACATCACAGAAATAGCAGAGATACATTTTTATAATGACATTTTAATTATTTGTAAGTTTTGTGATTGTGCGGCGGCAAAAGATTGTTTGATGGTCACTGGCATTAGCACAATAAGTTACGAGCAGGACGTTCAGATCTCAATCACCGTGAAAACGAGTAGAATCGAATTACTAAATTTTATACAAAAAATAAATTAAATCAAGAAAAATAATTTAAAAGAAGTAAAAGTAAATGAGAATTATAATATTTAAAAATGAAGTTAATAACAAAATTGAAATTATTATTTGTAATAATAAGAAGTTCAAGCAGATTACAATAGAGAATAAAACTAGCAAGATAACAAAGAAGCTAAAGCGGAATAAGTAATTAAGTCAGAAGAAAAATAAAGATTGAAAAAGATGAATTGGAGATGAGTGGATCAAGGCACGGTTTCAAAATTAAGAGCCGATTGTACAAAGCAAATATATATTTTCCAATCATAAATTTTAAATCGACTAAATTAATAAAAATAAAATTAGCAAACTTTACAAATTTAATATTACTATTTTAAGTTAATTATAGTTTATGAAGTTTGTACTTCCTCTACTATAATATTTACCAAGTTGGTTAGCACGATATGTTTTTACTTCTTAGAGAAAGACGGAATGGGAAGGAAACGGGGAAAATTTTCAAAACCTAGTGGTTAATTATTCTAATTTCGCATTGGATTTCGTTTTCCATTAAAATTTTGCGGCCTACTATGATTTAACCAATTAAGTCAATATAAAAGTTGAAAATAAGAACTGCACGCGATCAATTAAAAAATTGTCCAACGCCAACAATTTTTTACAAGTTACCCAATGTAAGAATATACAAATTTTTGTATACAAATTCAAAAATTAATACAAAGCAAAAAAATTATAAAGTTAATTTATTATTTGTAAAAGATTTCGCTCAAGGCGATTCATTAAAAAATTTAAATTAAGTAAACGCGGATAGGCTGAAAAAATCATTTGCTCGCTAACTTGGGGCCAGCGAACTGTATACGGGTTCAGTTTTTTAAAATCCCATCTTAGTAAATAAAGATCAACTCGATTCAAAAACATAAGCACCCTATCCAGACCTACATAACTGGAACAAAAAGAAGCCAGCTATTGGCTCAATTTTTATTTTAGAGTAAACTCGAGAGCATTTTGAATTTTAAAATAGTGTATTTTTTTTACATTTTGGCAGTTAAAAGTAAATCGGATTGTGTAGATTTGCACAGGATATTATATTTTATTCGCAAACCAGCCTAGGACTGTCTAATAAACTAGCAATTGAATTCAACCCGAACCAGTTTGGAATTAAATTCCTATTTAGATTTGATTACACCCAATATAACCGTAAATAAATTTAGAAAATAATTCTTCCTATTAAAATTTCCCTAAACACTACCGTAATAAAAGCTTCATGTTTTCTCCAGTTTTTTTTTTGAATGATTATCCCATAGGGTAGCACAGAATACGCCATCTTTAATAACCACGTGTTTTCAATATAATGATGTCAAGTTTAGTTTAGACAACCAATGTTCCTGAAATCGTCTGTCCATATATCAAGAGTAATCGATCCTCCCTGTCTCGATAAAATTATTTTTAATTTTTTAAGTAAATTCAGCTCTTAATTCTGTTGCCGATTTTGTTACCGGGATGAGCTATTGTAGTGAGATCGTGTAGCAATTTAGCAGTCTACTCGACCACACTTTGCACCAACATCAATTAAACATTGAGCTTGGAAATTATACAAACATTGAATTATATTAAACCCAATCCACACCCCGAACTAAAATTAAATAACCATATTACGCGATCAGCAATTTATTGTAATTGTTTCAATTTAGACCCGATAGACCCGATTTGCATCTCATTATATCGGGTAACCCGCGGATTGACTACCCAATGGATACAAACGTAGCCGAAGCAAAAAAATTTTGTGTTCAGTTCTTAATACAGAAAAGCAGAAATTAATGACTTGTTTTATCCGATAAGTTAACTAAAATTACGGAAGAAAAATTCATGACTTGCGAGGAGAACCGGTATCTGACCACTCACCAATTTTTCATTTACCGATTTTCAGAAAAAATTAGAAACTTAGCTATTTGATCAAATGCGCTTTTTTCTGGATCTATTTCTGGAAAGTGGTCAAGATTTTTAGCTCTTACTGTATCGCAGATTTTAGCATCTGGATCTGCAATAACGAATCGTTAAAAAATTGAAAAATGATAAGTATGTTTCAGTGTCGTATGTTAGATACGTGAACACGTGAGGTCCAATTATATCAACTTATACGGCGGTGAACTGAAAAGCTTTTGGGCCGGATCGAGCTTGAAAAAAACTTTCTGAAAGTAATTGTACTATAATTTTATGATGAGTCAATAAGAAATAGGACTTACAGATATCAGAGTTTTGTATGTACATAAATATAAATTATACCTACAAATTGTTTCATAATTAGAATTTCATTAGATTTGCTTAGACTGCCAAGTTACAACATTACAATGCTAATCGTATGTGTTCTACAACTTTTTTAGCTGTTACAATTAGACACACCCGAATTTTGAAGAAGAGTACAGAAAAGTAGGATCGAATCGTATTTCAGTGAAAAGAATTTTAGAACGGAATGACGACACCAAAGAAACTTAAAACTAGAGAGAACTTTTTAAATAAAGAATGAACAAGAAATAAATTATTTATTGGGGGAAAATATTGCGAGTGGGAGAGCAGACATAAAATCTGTTTTAATGCTCTAATATGCACACATGGCCAGGTTGAAAATCCGTTAAAAAATCAAAGTTCTATTTTGGTTGAAGCTTTTATTTTAAAATGATCGGCTTAGATTACACTAAATTAAATATAAACATACGGCCTAGCCTACATAGGAAAGTCATAAACTTCTATTTAAAATTTTAAACAAAGAAAGAAGACGACAGAAATAAGTTTGATTGTTGTCCGGTTAACAAGCAAAAATAAAAATATTAAACTTGCGAATAGGAAATTTTACCTCTACATTCGTTGCCTGAAAATGTTTGATAAGAAACTCGAGTTTCGCATTTCCTTATAATTTAAACTTTTGCCTTGTACTATTGACACATCAGTCAGTCACCTTTACGATACAAATTTAATTGAAATTTGAGTTGGGCCTGATCTTAACTAGCAATTATTATTATTATTATAGCAATTTATTTCGAGAAAAGTTTCTTTCAGATGTCAGGGAGAAGCGATTATTCCGGAACGACACGTTTTTTATTTATAAAATTTTGTTCTACATATCCATTTATGTCAATAAACAACTGTCATATTTGAAAATCACAAGTGCACATCGAATACCTGAAGCATGAAACTGAAATGTTTTAAATAAATATAAGTTCGAGTATTGACAGTTCTATTCCTGTCGCGAAAAAAGACAAAACGTAAATTTATATAAAATACAATTTTGAGTAAAGAAATAAATCAGTATGCAAATAGGAGTCGTCTCTTCCTTGAACCTTACGATAAATATTTGTTCTTTCCCTAAACAACACTCTTAAAAAGTTTAAACACAACATTCTAAAGGGCGCTGCGGCACAAATTCTTATGTATAAATTACCTCTCAAGTATAGAAAAATTAAAATTTAACTTGGCGAACCATAAAATAAATTCCATAATAACCTCCCATTGTGATCAATCTCGTTGTTAGTAAAAAGTTACCATAGCCTCGTTAGAAGCGAGCAACTTGCTCTCCCATACAAAAAGTTAATATTTTACATTGTTTCACTTCACTTTTCGCAACAATGATTAAGTTAAAAACTTAACCACAAAGGCCTCTTTATCTAACAACTTTTAATCAAAACATTTTTCAAATTAATTTTTTTTTGTGCCACCGGGTGCCGATCCCGAGGTACTACGGTCCTGAATGCTGCATCGAATAGCAAAATCTTAATTTCATGTAGGTATTTTTATTTTCTACAAAATTTTATAAATTTATTTATTATTATAATGAACGAAAACGTATCCTCGATATTAAGGACAAACTATGAAAGATACAAAACCAAGTTACAGTTTTAACTTTATTATAAAATCGTTAATCTTCATTATTAAATTTTAATGCAAAAAATTAATCAAAAAAAACCTAGAAAAACCTTTCCAGCAAGTAAATTAGTTACGGCGAAAAAATCTTAATAAATTTTAAATTATCCGAGATAGCTGCTAGGCTGCTACTGCATAGCAATCGAAGTTTTCATTTTACATGACACCGTTTAATTAAGAAAATAAATTTTTTATTCTAGTACGCCGCTGCGCTCGTCGAATAGTTGCAGCAATGCTGAATTACGTTTAATAAATTTTCTTATACATTCCAATTTAATAAACAAAAGCTCGAACTGAAAACCAGTTTTTTGGTGCCTCAAGAAAAAAAAAACGATTCGGGTTTAATATCGAAATAGAGATTTAAATTAAAAGGTACAGGGTGGCCCCATGGTTCAACAGCTCGGAGGAGATCTAGTTTATAGAGTTTTCACCTCGCATTTCCAAGCGCATATCGGCAAAAATCGAATTAGATTCTGCAGTTTACACCTTTTACGAATCCTCGAGGACGGATAGAAAAGCAAATGCACCCCTCTTCTATTTTTACTTTTCCCTGCACTATTTGCCAAGTTTGATTATATATTTCTTTGCCTTGACGGTCGAGAAAAGTGTGGTCGGAATTTTTTTTGTAAATATTCGAGAAGCGCCCGCATTAAGATTGGTTTTATATCAATTCAATGTTAAATTCGAATTCGCCTACTCCATTTGAATTCTTTTCTATCGCGCACTTAATTTATATTCGTATATTGCAGTGATTAAATTTTTCCTCCCTAGTGTATCTCACTAAGCTTACACGTCGTAATTCTCTAAAGCTTTTACAAATATTTTTCAGAAAGCTATAGGTAATTTTAACTCTGAATAGTTGTTTACAAAAACGGTAAAAAATTGAAAAACGCTTATGCGAGATGGAACTTGCGTCCTACCCCACACCATCAATTATCGAACAATGGTGCCTGCATTTGCAATGCTACATTTGAAATGTTTGGAATCCTGATATTCTAAAATTTGATTTTGACGAACAAAATTTTATGAAAATTATGCAAATATTATTAGAAGCGCAATTTTTCACTCTCAATAACAGCATGCGATTTAAAAAACGAAAAAAAAGAAGAGGTCCTCGACACGATTTTCCTATTTTATTTATTAATTTTGGTCGACTTACTAAATTAATTTTGCCAGGCAGGTGCAACAGGTGTTTAAGACGAAGTTTTCTAACAAAAATTAAACGTTTTTAAAATTTCCGAAAACTTTTAAAATCCGGTTCGAAGGACCAATTGAAAAATAAATTATATTATCGAACTCACCTCGACGATAGTTTTCCACGATTTTTATGTTAATTCCGGTACATTTTATCACTCGACCTTTTTTATAGAATAGAAATTCCAATTCAATTTTAAACTACACACGGATAACGAACAAGCTGATATAAAAGGCACCTTCCATTCTTATTACAACACTGAAGCTTTTTATGATGACGATGTACGAAGTAAAGCTTCAACGGACCATTCCGTAGAGACATTAGAACAAGCAGAAGAAAAGGGAGAACAATTCGAGTTCGTTGAAGAGAAAACTCGGCAAAGAAAGTTCACGCTCGGCCACACGACTTGAGCAGCCATGCATCTTAACGCGAGTATATAAATGTTATTTATAAAGTCGTTAGGTGAAAAAACAGACTCTATCTATCAACACAAAGTATGTCTTTCATTGAACTTGCTCAAGTTGACCTTGAACAGCGTAGTACAAAGACCGCAAAACTAGAAAGATGGAAAAATGCGAGTTGTACAATTAACTCTAGAATATGTGGTTGGTTGACTTTAGTCAACAAGTTCAATGTTGGAATCCAAAAGCAAATAGGGTAGGGAGTAGCTAGAAACTAGATGATCATAATACCATTATTTTACCTTGACGTTGTTTTATTTTATAATATAATATACCTACAATATTTGTTTATTATATTACCTACATTACGTTATTGGTAGTTACCAAGCGGAAAATATTATAAAACCCGGAAGTAGTAAGTAGTATTAACTAATATACTACGAGATTTTCTTTAGACATATACGTCAAATCAAACCAAGTTCTTATTGTGCGTTACCCTGTATAATCCGACACTAATTCGAAACAATTGGATCGATAAAACAAAATAAATATAATTTAATATTTTTCTTTCAGAAACATCCAAATATACCTCGCCTCAAATTGACACATTATTATTCGTTGAGATCGGATATAGAACTTTAAGAATTTCATCAACATCTCGAGAAGTATCATATAAAGTCAATACCAATCAATCATAACCCGTGACATTCAATAAACGCAATCAAAACGCGCGTCTATAGAGCATTGCAGGAATGAGCTAACGTAAAATAAATATTTTAAAACAATTTTATTCATTTTCTGATATATTTAATTTGTAAATTTTATTATCACACGTTTTTGTGCTTTTGCGTAAACGAAAAGTCTAAATATACTTCGCAGGGCTGCTTTGTATGAAATTTATGGAAGGGCGTACGTTTTAATATCAATTAGGGTCGGTTTAGCAATGCACGGATAATTGACCAATCATGAGATCCATAAATCCCACTTTATTTTCCCCGAATATAATTTGTTTATCCGATCTTTCATGAAAAAATCGATTTCTAGGGACTATACACACTTACGTGCTTTTAACCTACAGAGTGCGTGCGTAGATTTGTAGACACCCTTAACGCAACGAAAAAAAAATGTTAGTGCATTTCTTGAAATTACAAATAATGAAAAAATTACGAAGCAGAGTGGGAAAAAGAAAATCGGACGCTTTATCCCTTTTTAGCGAAAACAAAATAAAAAAGGTTTTTTTTATCTTACTCTTACTAAAACCCGTTTGTATAAAGAGGAAAGATTAGATAATATTCTTTGATAGCCTAAAACAACTTTTAGGATGACGTTATAAAGAGAAATTGTGAAGAAAATTTATTACATTGAGAGAACCAGTCCAGTTGGAAAAATACAGATTGGAACAAAGCTTTGGCGTCTGAAATCTTTTTTCTTGGTTCTCGCAAGCTTTTACCAGGGCAAGATAACACAATAATCCCCATGGTGAGCGCTGTTTTAGGTTGCCTTTTGGCATAAGTCGAGATATTTTCTGGTGCAATTCACGAATGATTAAAGACCGTGGAAACAACCATTGCCATTTTGTTTTATCTTTCTTGTGAACATGTGAAATAACCGACCACAAATCTGAAAAGTCAAATTAATGACGGGCGTGTTTAAAGTCATGTGACCTATAGCAAAAATTCAGTTCTTTTAATTATTACGAAATATATTCAGTAATGTATGAAAGGGTGAATATTTTGTTACATTTAATTAAATGTATACTGTTAATACAAAAACGGTTTCAAGTGACGGTCGACAAGATCACGAAGCTTTCCGGTAACAGAAAAGAACGGAATTATGAAGAGCAGAAAATAGAAGAAATTAAAAATCCAGTTCCGTCACGTCGTCACATTAAAAGAACCAGTTTCTTTGGATCGTTAATTTACGGGAAAATCAATTCTTCAGAACAGAAGTGATTTGACAAACATGAAAAAATCTAATTTAATGTGGGATGTGAATTATGGCAATGAAATTACCTCAACAGAATAAACTTGCAATTGAGCATGAAAGGACGATGACATCAGGAATTACCAAGAAGATCTTTTTGAGTCTTCCATTTATAAGAAAACCATGATCTTTTATGGAATCTGAAGTAATTCTGTCGAAAATATAACCCTGAAGAAATTGCTGCCATTTTAAGTTTTCTTCTTCAACTGTCCACAAAATAGTATTTTTTCATTCGACCACTTTACAGGACTTTTCCGTTCAAATGAAAAATTGTTATTTAAAAAAATGAAGCACGCACCATACTACGAAACTGTCACCTTCGGTTCAATTCTGTACACTGGGTTAACTCGTTCAGTAAAATGAAACAAACAAAATCTTAAAATCAACGATCTATTTCATTAATACTTTTTATAAAACATAGAAGAATAATGAGAGGTGAGTTTGGACTTTTCTGTGAATTTCTTTTGAAATGTAAGTGTGCACCAGTTTTTCATAGTGACTTACCTCTCAGGGAATAACAGGGTGGCAAATTAGTGTCTTTAAGAGTCATCTTAGACAAGAATGAAAATGGTATCAATCCGAAGTTTTTTTCGCATTTGAAGATTGATTTCAAACAAATTAAGTCTGCTTTGGAAAACAACTTAAATTTAATTATTTGGATCTGTCATAATTTTATTCCACTTTTGCATTTTTAACCTTATCAACTAGTACTGGGATCCGTAAACGGACAGAAATTTAGTCAAGTCTGTCGAGTGCATAATGTTCAGGTCCTTAAAGGGTTAAAAGGTTAGACGCCGAAAACAAAACTCATTCGATTGATACAATTTTCATTCTTATCAGTTTTAATGGGAAGCAGTAAGGAACCAGGATAGTGTAGCAAAATTTTATATCCCTTATTCTAAATCAAGTGAAAACACGGTTAAATCATAATGTATTGTGTATTTTAGAATAATCAAATTAAAATTATTTTCCTGACGATTTTATAATAATATAAACGCAGAAATGAATAATCCGGAAGAAGGTAAAAGTTTAAATACTTTTTTACGTGTGTTGTTTTTTGATATTGTATGTATCAACTTAGATTCAATACCGGATGCAAAAAAAAATTTGCAAGGTGGCTTTGCATTTGCAACTTGCAAGCAGCGCCTATTATTGCAGACGTTCAAAGTTATACCGACCTCAGCCGTTAATGCCGATAAATTCGATTTAACATGCATGAATTTAATAACCCAGTTATTTCATAATAATCAAAGTAAGACAATTCAAAGCAAACAATATGCGTATTATTTGAATAGTACCGTTTGCCAATTAAATAATTTAGGCGTATTGTTATCTTTTTGTTCTCTACACAGAAAAAAATGTATACCTAAAAGTAGAACAATTTGTGCCTAGATTGTCTACAAGTACAAATTGGGTGAAAATTAGGTACAATTGTACTTACTTTTAGTCAATTTTAGTCATCTCTAGCGCAATTGTACTATTTTATATCACAAATTGTGCTAAATTTTTACACAATTTGTACCTGTAGACAATCTAGGCACAAATTGTTCTAATTTTAAGTATACCTTTTTTTCTGTGTATAATTCGTTATAAATATTGTAGAAGTTCAACCGATGCAATAATCTTGCGGGCCGCACCAAGACATTTCGCGGGCCGCCGACCGCTGTTTTATGTTATTTAAAATTTTGTGCATATTTTTAATTATTAGACAATACTGATATAGTCATTATTCAATCGATATCGGGATGAAAATGTAATCTAATCGGTTAACTTTTAACAAAATGAGTATCAACACACAAAATAATTTCAATATCTATCGAAGCAGCAAAAACATTTGCAATTATGCTACAATTACAATTTTAATTAAGGTCGATAATATGAAAAAAAAATCGATAAGTAGGTGGTGGTTATTATAATCATAATATTACAATGTTTTCATTGAACTTATAGAAGTTATCGATCTTCATTAATAAGCAAAATTTTTGTGCTGGGATAGGAGAATAAAATAACTGTAAAGCGCGGACATGCATTTAAGCGTAGTATAGTGAAAATTCAACAGGTTCTTGTTGCTGCTCACAAAATACACATAATACAAAAAAATGGAAAAAAGGAAAATCTTACCATATCGTAGCCTATCAATTTGTCAGACGCCGTCGTTTGAAGATTGTCGAAATAGTTGATTTCGGTAAAACGATTTACAATAAAGGTACTAGGGGCGGCGAGATGATTACAATAAAGATGCGGGGCGCATTGGCCGCAAGTACAAGATAAATTTGTGGTAGGATATACAGGTGGTGCTATTTCAGGACAGGGTATGGGACACAAGGGCACTACGTAAGGGAGTTGGGTGGGTGCACTCAGATAGTACGTCGTGGTGCCTTCGGGATAAAAACAGACGTCGAAAAGCTCAGTCAGTTGATTTTTGTTATTATTTTTTAATAGTTAAATATTGATCCGATTGTCTCAAGCTCCAACGATTGTCTTTTTATTTAGTTAGTGTATACGACTAATTTATTATTTTTATTACTTTTTTGGTATGCTTTACAATATTGCACGATTGTCTTCGTAAAAAAGTATCGATTATTTCAATTATTATAAAAAAAATAATCAATTTCGATATATATTATTATTATTACTATATTTAAAGTATATAAACGCGATCAACCATTAAACTAGATTATGCACCTTTAACTCTCAGTTAATAAACTAACAATTAATTTAATTAATTATAATATCACTTAATATAATTTATTATAAAATTGAATTTTAAGTTATTTAATAATACTGATATGATAAATATTTGTTTGCCCAACAAATTTTTATAAAGTGGCTTGTATAATTCGCGCTATTATGATTAGTTAGTATGTATATGTAGGTAAAATTTTAATAATAGGTAAACAATAGTTTTTGATTGTCTAAAAAGGATATGTTTTTTAAGTAATTGAAACGTGTAGGAAGATGATATGATGACTACTTATTAAATATTTTTTTTTTATTTAAAAACTATATTATATAGACTTTTCCAAGTGACTGTCGTAACAACAAACACTCACTTATACCAAATATATATTTTATTTTTATTATTATTATATTAACACCGATTATCAACTAAATCTACCTATAATATTGACTTGATTGCGAGTTTGACACGGAATTTTGAAAAAACCGTGTCTAAATATTGCACTTAGCCCTTCCAACGAAAGCTCGCCGATTAATTTTTCTTTTTTTTTTGAGGACGGTGTGTTTTGGCAACACTGGTAATAACTGTCGAAGCAGCGCGCCTGTTGAGGTCAAAATACTCAAAGAACAGATCTACACCTACCCCAAGCAAGTTATTTTTAACACTTCCTAGATACTAAAAGTCTCTCTAAAGCAAGAATAATATATTAATTAATATATTATTTTCTAATCAGTGATTGTCGTTAATTCTTGGACAAGACGCGTCGTGTCGTCTTTGCCGTCAAAATATTTAAAATAAATTGAGCAAATATACAAAATATATAATTTGATTTGTACTTAAAAAATAATTACGTCGATAGGAGGGGATTCAACAATTATCTTCTTGTTCGATCAGTATTATGATTTATTTATGATATTTTGATTCGCGATTTTAAGTACCTACGGATCGGGCAAAATAACACTAAATTACCTCGTTACAGTAGATGAGAACGAACAACACTTAACAGAAGACACTCGAATATAGTAAATAGTAATAAGTAGAGTGAGAAATATTTGTGCAATATTTACTAAGTTGGGTTGTTGGGAATGAACATTAAAATTTTATTAGAAAGACAGCAGTAGACGACAGACGCGCTTATATGATGTAAGTAAACAACGGCACACGGGATGAGCAGTTCCCGAAAGGATATGTAAAAGGATGTTTAGTGAAGGACCGATGACAGAATGAGTAGTTCGTAGGAAATGTAAAGGTGTAGAACGCCGCACTCGCTAGCTTTCTCGCCCGGACTGTGGGGGCTCCGGCTGCGGCAATATACCTTCCGCGGACCTGCGCGAAATGTACAGCTCCCCCCCTGTTGAGGAACGAGACATCGTCGATACAACCTGATGCATGCAGCTTATAACTTGGCGCTTCGCGGAAATACCTATTTCGTGTAATCTAAGCCTATTCTCTTGATTCCATTACATTTTCTAAGCACGACGAAATTTTTAAGTGCATTGTACTCCTTAATTATTTTAATTCAAGGCCAAGCACCTCGGAAGCAAAAAAACAATTATTATATCAATCGGTACGGAACAAATTATCGCATAATTAGTAACATTAACCAAATGTTAATTTTATCTCATTAAAATAGCCGCATCGAATTAATGCTACGCCATTAGTGAAAATAATTCAATTATTCGCCACGCTCGTGAAAACTTCAATTTTAGATACAAAAGTTGGACAAAATCGTACTACTCCAACAGCGGTTGGCGCGAAGGCCAAAACTAACACAATGCAAAAGTGTTCTGCGGGCAGTTGACCCATACTCGACTCGATTTTCAGATTTTCGCCAAGCTAGGGTTCGCATCTAAAACGTCAACGACACAATCAGATAAAAGCAATAATTCAAATATCTGTCATCCCAATAGTACGAAGAATGAGCAGAAGTGTTAATGCACGCAACGACCCACGTCTAGGCACAAATAACGAGCATAACACCCAAGAATTAAATTAGTAAAAAAAAATATCATCTACAAGATATTACTCTGAATATTATGAACCACCAACCATTATAACAATTTTTTGTTTTCCATTTGAATGGAAAACAATGACAGCGCGTGAATCTCGCCTATGATCAATAAAAAAAGCGTTGCAAGCACGTACACACTGAAAAACGTGTTTCGAGTGTCAAAAAATGATGCTCCCTACAAAATTCTGTTATCTCAACCCTTTCGGAGTGGTAACAATGGTTTCACAGCTTTCCTCACTAGCTATGATATTTAATTTACATACAGCAAAAATGTAACAAAGAATCCAAAACTGTTGTTCTTGGTTCTAGGTGGGCATATCGTAATTATAACAAAATTAGAACATTCTACCTTGACGTTTTACTAACAAGATTCATTCTTCAGCTATTCGAAAAATATCAGTTACTTTTAGTTGTTAAAAGGAGAACCGATGTGCTATTAACGCGTTCCAATCTTTGCACTAAAAATTACTTAGTAGGTAAACTACCTTACAGTACGACCCTAAACAGTTGGGTGTTTCCAACACCCAAGGTGCGTCGGGGAAGATAATATACAATGCCTAGACTTGAATTATTTTAAACAAAATTATAAAACGACTTACAATCTCAAAATTTGAGGAGAGTGATACATCAATAAGAAAATCTTATTAGTGACGTCGACTGGGCGTAATGTAGCGCAAGAAATACTAAATGCATTAGCGGTTAGAGCAACATTATGGATCAACGTGTTCCAAGTTTTTGTTATTGTCACATTGGCAGTAATAATTTATTATTAATAGAAGCTTACTACACCTATACCTGTCAATAATAGAACTTGAAGCTTTAAGATACACTAATGCAATAACATATTGCGCTAACCGATGTTACCAATTTTGTATAAATCCGACTGTCAGTTTGTTTTGTACCTCTCAGCATGCGCTAGTTCGAGAAACGTCGTACATTTTTTTAAGATAGAGATATGTTCGTATATTTTATTAAGGGAGTAGTATGGGGTAACCCGCAGGTAGATAATATTTTCCATACGTCGCGTCATTGAGTTACCTAGTTAAATAATCCGGACTCGAAGATATTATATTTATTAAAGAAAACTCGACGGAATTTGATAGATTAAAATGAAGCGTTTAGATATGGAGAAATGTCCTATATCGATTAATTTGGTTAATAATCGATTTTAAAGTTTACAGTTTTAAGCAACATTCGACCTAATAGATGCATTTTTCCTTAGCCAAAATTATTGTTAAAAAACTGCGTGGGTCTAAACGCCAGTTTATATATTTTTTTCGGTTTTTGGCAAATCTTAAGACCAATTTGCAATGATTCACAACATTTTTGTTTTATAATTGCCTTTTAGATGTTTTTTTATGATTCTGTAAAACTCGGTAAATGCATCATTATTTCCCGTGAACATCATATCAAAATTAATAAGCTCCTAAAATAAGGTCACTTTTTTAAGAAAAACGTAAAACATAAATTTTGTTTTATATTTGTGTAAATAATTTAGAACTAAACTTTTAAGATAATTTTAAGAACTTAAAATAATCCCTTGATACAACAATATTATCAAAATTATTGATACCAACTGAAACTAAAATTAGCCCTACTCTAACAAATATTAGATATTCATAAACAACGTAACATTTTAAGTGGTTTATCCAGAATTTTTAACAGTTTAGATACAAAAAATTAAATCACGGAATATTAATAATTTGCATATCGTAAGGTGGGATAATCGTGTATAGGTAAAGTTTGAAAAGTTTCATTTTTTAGACAATACAAGTTTACCGAACGAGACGAAGGCGAGTCTAGTAAAATTACTTTCCAAGAGAATTCCGTATGCAAATATTTCTCCATACAAACTACAAGTACTATAATAAAAAAAAATAAAGTACAATTGTAAAAATTTAACATTTGTATCACATGAACTAAAAAGTAGAAAATAATAGATAGCTTAATAAATTAAATTTTAGTTTAATTTTGTTAATATTAATGCTACTCGTGTAAGAATTAAGTGGCAAGTATTTGCTCGTACGTGGATTCATATTTATCAGAAATTTCTTCCTTGAAATAATTTTCCGTTTCAAATTCTCTCACTTTAATGCTCGAAACATCGACAATATGAATAGCAGTTGTTTTTGCTTATTTTGGCTGTCCGCCTATAACCAATTTTCTTTCTATTATACGACCAGGACGAAAATTATTTACTTATATGTAATTCTTTTTTTAAATTAATATTGCGCTATAAATGGTGACCCCAAAGTGATACTATTAATTTAAAGCAGTTTCATACAATAAATTAATAATAGAAAGCTTGCAAAAAAAATTTGTAATTTTTCTAAAACAATGGGTAATACCTACAAACCTACAATGTCCTCTTTTATTGAATTTTTAAAATAACATAAAATTATATTTTATTTCTATTTGGAAACGTCGCGTCGTTTGCAGATATAAGGGATTTTGATCGCACGCGAGACAAGAAAAGAAGTATTAAAGGCGAATAGTGTTGATCCGTTTAAACGTCGAAGAACGGACAACTAGAAAACTGGACTTTTTCACTAAAACAGCTTATGCAGAAAGGTGGTCAGTAAAAAAAACACAAGCGCTCTTTCTAAAGCCGATAAAAACAAAAACATCACACACACACGTACACGGCATCAAACATCGCTAGGGAACAGAAAACGTTTGGGACTAAAAAGCTGGGTAGGTAAAAGGGAAGGGTTTATTTAAAGTTTTTGATTTTAAAACTGTCCAAAAAAGAAGCTTTTAGCCAAGTATATGGCGAAAACTTATAAAGTCATAAAATAAAAAGCATTTTCAGAATTAAATATAGAGCGTTCGCAAGGATAATCCGGAATTAAAAGCATTTAACCAGAGAAGTTCTATCAATGTCTTTAGTACGAACACGAATAAGCCAAGTTCTCGAAATAGAAAAATGTGTAGATACCTACCACTCTCGTGGGTCAAAAATATTAATACAAAAATCAAAGTTATCTAAATTCTTTTTCATTTTATTTTTTCTCCAGAATCAAGAATTCGAACCACGAACAAATAACTCGAAATTTCTATGTTATGGTCAATTTCACCTCATCTTACAGTACTAAAACAAGATCTCGAAACAAAACTACCGCTGACCATTTTTAAAATTTGTTAGAAACTTCTAATTTGCAATCATAAAACATCCTGATGTATCTGTGAAGCTCAAAGAAGAAAATCGAAGCCGTTTTGTTTCTTAATTGAAAATTTACTTGGCAGTTTATATTTTTAATACGAACAAGATTATACGCCATAACTTCAACTGACATATAAGATAACTTTCAATTTAATTAGAATGGCGGTTTAATCAGAACCACCAATACATAAGTCGGCTATATTTGGGATGCTTTGCTTCTCCCTCGAGTCTCGAATAGGCGTAGTACACAGGTTGTGTGTATCTAATTATCGTGAGCAAGAAAGCTTCTAGAAACGGAAACTATAAACGTTCATAAATCAAAATTTTCTCAGATATAAACGTTTAGGCACCACCAAGTCTTGAAAGTTGAATGTGGAAATATAATCTTTTGTAGTTAACTCGAGGCAATTAACTATCAAACAACAATAATCAACGACGGTATTATAATAAACCGCAATTATAATTACACACACAACTTCAAAATGTAAACTTATAATTCCTAAAAGTTCAAAATTAACTTGAAAACCAACATCTATTTAAGTTCGAGTTTGAACGCCTACAAACTTTACAACCATTTTTTTCGGAATAATTTCCTGGCGTGAAGCAATTATAACGTACTTTTAACGTCCCGAAATATCATCATTGTTTCATAGCCCAAAATGGGCTGGTTTCACGTGTTCGCTGCAATATATTAGGTTTGTTCTAACAATCCCATAAACCGTGCAATGTACGGTCACGCTACATCGCACGGTTTCTGAGCTGGTTGAAACAAAACCTATTATCGCCCGCTCGCGAGGCGAACGTACCCCATCCATCACTGAGCGACCTCAAACAACAAATTTTTGACGACATTTGAAAGCAGTATAGTCAAGTCGCTCTTAGTGGACAGACATTCGTCGCGCGATGACTGTTCGGCGATGTGTGGAGGCAGCACTTAAATTATAAATTCAAGCATGAGGTCTTGTTATATTACTATTGAACAGAATCTTATTATGTAGGTATCACTTAAAAAGTAACTACTATAAGAATAATATTACATGAAATCAATTTTCTAAGTACGTGGAGTACATAATTTGAGTATACTTAATATGAATTATTATATTATAGAACTAAAAAAATTTGGTTTCATACATATTTACCCTAGTTATTAAACTGAATGTAGTGAACTGTGCGACACACCATTATTAATGGTCGCTGTAATCGGTGCAACGTACAAGTTAATTACACTACAGCACCGATTTTCGAGTATCTCTTGATTTTTAATTAAGTTTAAAAGGCGCTTGTTTATATTATTAAGTGATTGTGAACCACTAGAACGGCAATTTAATTTTATACATACTATGTTTCATGGGTCGATTATGTATTACAATAGTTGAAGTTAATTGAAACATCGTGAAATATAATGTTTGGCTAAAAAAATTATTAGATCCATGATATGGAGTAGGGTAAACCGGGGTGAAGGTGGTCCGACAGGTTAAGTTGATTACTAGGCACTCTTAAATGATAATATAAAGCACGCCGTCTTTTTCTAATCACTCGACATGTTTAGGTGGCTAATCTTAGAGTACTGTCTTGCCAGAGAATATTAAGAAATAAATTGTGAATAAACAGATTTTACGATTGAGTGTATTTACCAGATTAAAGTGCTTCTGTACCAGTGCCAAAATTATATAGCATCGTTGACATACTCTTTGTCACTCAAAATACCTGAGTAAAACAGCTTGGAAGTAAATCGAATAAATGCTGTGTTTTTCAATCGTGAGAAATTCATTTCATCATTGAAGCGACCACGATCATCGTTCAGAAACTGCATAAGGTCTCCATGTCTCATATTTTGAAGAGTGCAAAATAGTCACTCTCGTCAGATTACAACGTTGAAATATTGTGCTGCTAATTATTCTACCACCCTATTGTATGTAGTTCTTTGATATAGGTAGTTTCAGATTTCTGATAACACAGTTATTGACAACTCGATGATCTAGTAATAAGTAATAACCCTGATAGAGTAATTAACATCCAATATGACGCTGGTATATTGCGCTAAGCATTCCTCTAACATTTATAGCAATTGATGTAGCTTGACTTGAGTTCTAGATAAAGCTTTACTATAAAGAATTTTTTTTAAATGTGAAGCAATGGTGGTGAAACCAGGAGTCGCGGTAGGTGAAGGGTTAATGTTAAGCGTTTATCCATGGTCTATGTTTGTCAAATACGGCAAGGACCTTGTTTCACTATAATAAATTAACACTAGTCCTAAAAAAGGCATTCCCAATGAGAATAGACTCATCAGCTTCTATGCGGCCTTCCGTCCGTCAGATCTAACCAATCTAATCATTAACGATAATGTTAATGGTATGTTACTGTCTAATACTAATTTGCCATTAGATAATGATAATTATTCGTAATATTAACAAATCATTAACACTATTTTAATAGGAAATAAATCCCAATCTACCCTAATATCAATAATTGGAAACAGTAGAAAACCATTTTTTTTAGTCAAATAGAAAGAGTAAGTATTACAAAAATAAATAATAAATGCTTTAATTGTATAGAGTAGTGAAAATGAAAACCGTGATTTAAGAAATTTAACGGTCAGTTGCCCTCGAGGCATTTGTGTCTCGACGAAGACGACAAATTGACCTGTTTTCGCTTAAAAACTCTTACTTTTAGTTTGATTATAATTTTAGTAAAAATTCACTGGTTGAGCAATTAAAAAAAGAATAAATATAATATGACAATCTAAAGGGGGAGTTAGCTACAAACCCTAAAAATCAACAAGGACAATAATTAAGTTTTTTTTTGATACGGCATCATCGTTATTTATTAAAAACCAATTAATACGTTTCGTTTAAAATATAAGTTAAAACAAACAGCAGGAAATTTCGGAAAATCGAATTTGGGGTGCGCTAAAATAAATTTTATTTCATTAACCACACGAATCTCGATATTGCAACGTCCAAATAAAAAAAAGTTTTGGTAAGCCGATAAAATCTTACTCCTTTTTTCGTTTTACGTATAGAAAACACCTACCTTACTCATTTTGGTTGGCAAAGGAACAAAGCAAACAATGTAAATCTCGCATAAGCCCAAAATCGAATCTACATTCTATCCCATCTGCTGCGAACTCTTTGCCTCTCCAGCCCTTTGTCAGTAAGAGTTGTCGATCTAATCTTACAGAAAATCGCAAAATATTCTTCCTGCTTTGATATCGATATTTCAAAAGCTTAGGATAAATTTACCAGCAATACTAAATTAATTTCTAAAATATAGATTAAACTATTACACAGTGGCGTTGCAAGCAGGCTAAATTAGTATTACCGACTAAAAATTAATTACTTGTCCAACGCGAAGAAAAATTTCTTTTCAAGGATTTTACCTCCAGAAATAATTATAAAGTTTTTATTGAAAAAAAGTTAGGAAATCCTTTGTATTTGTTTCAAACTCTTAACTAACACAACACAGTTTGTGGTCTCTCGTAGTAATATTTCAATTCAGTTCAGTTTCCAGCACTGCGTTGACGATTTTAGCTTTTTCAAAATATTTTTGCATTTGATTCGACAGTCGCAATCATACAACTAGAATTCTATTAATAAATGCTAATTATAGACGGTCGTGTAACAATATCAATTGAAGTATTCCGCCTCTTCAATGTAAAATTACTAATATTTGTTTCTGTAATTGCGATTAGCCCAATATTGTTATTGCATACAATGATAACCTGCACGCATAGAGTTCGATTAGCAATATCGTTTGCAAGAGCACTTCTCCATAGTGGGTACATATCAAAGGGTTGTGAATAATAAATACATTCCGCGTACCCAATAGTTCAACATCAGCATCGAGTGATTGCGTACCTACTAATTAAAATCTTTTCAAATTTAAACAACAATTTTTTTGAAACCGACAAAAATTTAAATAAAAATCTAGCACTTTACATTTTATTTAGCTCCTCACATTATGCATTCGCAAGATATGTATCTGAATTTGGTCACGCCGAATGCTTTAATTATACTTACATTATGTAAATACAATATTCGAGTAGTAACATTATTCATGATCTTAACTTGAGAAACTTGAATTACAAACGGACCAAGTTCATTAATAAAAAATGTAAGCGTATCAATATTATTGGAACTTTTTTGGATAATCCAACTAAAATTGCTGTACGAATGTGAACAAAGGTGTAAATTACGCAGAACGGTTAGTCAGGTGGGTAGGGACATTAAATTTGGCACGAAGCCAAGAGGATCGACACAAAACCGTATGTATATCGTCCTCGTTAATGTCTCCGTAGTACACCCTTTCTGCATAAACATTATCGTTTGCAGTTAAGGAATATCGCAGGATAAAAAACTTGTTGGCTCCCGAGATATGTACGATCAAATAATGTTATAACAGTAAACGAATTTTCTAGTAGAAAATTTTATTTCTCCAATTGGAAAATATGTTATGGAACAAAATTCGTCATAAAATCAGAAAAGTTTTATTGGCTGCACATAGACTGGCGTTTGAATAAGGAAAGTCACTTCTTTCATTGATACGTGGCAGTGATAACGTTTATATTGGATCCCTCGCCCCATAACATTTAATTAAGTAAGTAATGACCCGTGAGTGTGAAGAATGCTTTCAAAAACCTAATAAAGGGGTTTAGCAAGCCCACTAATTTAAACATCAAATATGCAGAATTGCTAACCTGCCGACTGGATTTATACTTTATAGTAGAATACGTCTGGCCGGTTTTCAGTTCGGCACGTTTCAGTGTTTCGAAAACCCACCCCTGAAGATGACTTTCGAAACAATGACGTTTTTGTTGCTACATATAAAAAATGAATCTTTACTTTTGATGTTTCATAGCTTCAACTTTTTTATGCACCGTGAGAATATTGTGGATGGGGTAATAGCAGCAATGCACTGACGTAAGACAAAGATGAATAGAAGGAATGGGGTGCACCTGTGTCAGCGCACTATACCTGGTTCACCTGTGCGCGCATCAATACAGGGAATACCCGGACGACCTGCGCGCTTACCTAGTCATTACATTTTATCTACTTATCTCGCTTGCTTTATTCAATATAGCATAAATAAGCAAACAATAATACATCACAGCAAATAGCAATAATAACGTAAAATAATTTCCCAAATTGCAAAAAAAAGGTTATTTTTAAAAGTCCATACACAAAATTAAGCTAAAGAAAAAATATACTACTGAAAAGAACGAACGGTCGATCAAATTCCGGCGGTCTAATTACATACAGATCATTAGTCAGACTTTTAATCTCGACGATAATTAAGCTATATTCAAAAGAGTAGAGGAAGTGGATTTTAAAATAAAAATCCGAAAAATTCAATGTGTGTTGAACAGGCTCGCAGCAACAATCGATAAAAATAATCATCCACAAGTAAACAACATTTGAATCTGTTTAACCTAAACATTTACGTAATTTTTTTGATGTTTACCCTAAAGAACAAATTACTGCATAACATTTTGGGGTCCAACGGTGGGGAGTCAGAATATTAGATTGTTTTGCTTTCAAAAATAAAAATAAATTGAAAAGCAAAGATTTTCATCTGCGAAGCAAAAGTGCACAAGAACTACCTAACTTACCGGTAGCACCACGATCGTATCCAATTTTATAATACGTGACGCGCCTGTTGGTTTGGAGAAAACACATTTCCATAGCGTTTATGTACCCTAATACATCTCTAATGGTTTCCCGATAGACAGGTGTGATCGTTTCGTCCCGGTTTAAATTTCGGAAATGAAAATGTAAAGGTGACCGTTATGGAAATACGCCATTAAGGAAACGAATTGATTTGGTTATCATTTTTATATCAGCTTGACAAAATACGAAAAGTAAAATTGTTAAAAAATTTCGAAAATTATATTTCTCTGGCCTTTGTGATGGCAACATAAAATATAACATAAAAGAAAAACTAATCTATTGTACTTAGTCATCTTCTTGAAAGAAGATTGGTCAGTTAAGAAGGCAGGAAATGAGCTTTAGTTCGATTCCCGTTGTGAATAAAGCGTATTTTACAAAGAGTGATTTTTGTTATTTACTGACAAGAGCAAGAATCCTTCAAAAAAAACATAATAATTATAATTAGAACGAATGTACTAGATAATTTGACAAATCATTATATTTTTTCCACCTCGATGGTGACGAACATGTCAAACAATATAAATCGATATGCAATAACGAAATTAAGCGTCGGTTAACCCGACATTTCATGTAATGTTAAATTATCGACCGAAATGTAACCAACAACACAAACCACTGATAATGTAATTGAAAACTTCGCAAATGATAAACTAGAAAAACGTGACCGATTTCGTCTGGAGGTAGCGCGGCCCGCGGAGATCGAAGTTGTGGTTTACATATTGAAATCCACTTTTCATTAAACTTTTAGCAGAAATTGATGTTTAACTAAGGATTTCCAATTTACGTTTATGAGAGATTTCGTTTATTTTAAATGGATCATATCTATCTAGCAAGTGCATACTTGAAAATAAAGTGGAAAATGTTTGGGAATCAACTTGCTAAATAGCTACGTTCGATATTATCAAGATAACATCGAGAAAGGGGTGCTAATAGCTGAATGGTCATTTGAATGACTTCGTTTTCTCGTCATTTAATCGACTGATAAACCTTGACGTCATCAGTTATGTTGATATAATTACAATCAAACACACATTATACCATGATTTACAAAAAGGTCCGCATTAAACGTGTCACAATAATTGTCAATCCAAAGATTTCTCGTTATAATAAATTTGCGATGATATAAAATAAAACTGAAAAATTGATAATGATATAAAATTTCGACCATGTTTCTTCTCACGTTAAAAATATTTTTCTAAATTCAATACAAACTGTTGAGCTTCAAATTTTAATATTTCAGATTGAATTGACGTTACATAGTAAACAATAATTACTTCTAAAATCGCTTAATCTCTCGCATTTTTCAGTCGACGAATTAAAAAACACTTTTTTAAAAATTGGAATAAACAACCAACATATAATACGAAAAAATCGAAAATAATCTGTCAAATTATACGACAAACGTCAAATGCTACTTTAATAATAATTATTATATTACACATGCAACCCAATTTGCTCTCTTTTCCTACTCTATATAGAAATTTTTGAACATTTCAGGAATAACAACAATTTTTATTTGCGGCAACGCCTATACATTAAATCATAATAATATAAGATTATCTTTAGATCATATAGCTGCAACAGTTGAGTTTAGGGCCGTCGGGGCCATAGGTCCAGTTGTTTGCTCCAAAATTATTTCTACCGACGTTCGGATTTCACGTCAAACTGAAAGTCCTTTTAAGATTTAGTCAGTAATTAAAAATACTACCGACTTAATTCAGTCTTGCAGGTTTCACATTAAAATTCAAAAATATGTTATCAAAATTACGAGATAATCTGATAAAAAAGGTGGAACACATAGCAGTGTAACTTTATGTAATTGACAAATCGAAGCATCAAATTATACAATGAAGCTTTCTGGTCCATATTTTGACCGATTTTGCATGTTATTCCCTGTGTCGAAGGATGCTCTTGAAGCTGGAGTTATGTATTGAAAAGAATACCGTGGTTCGGATTTCTCGTTAATTATTAGCAACTATTGCCTTGTAATTAGGTCTTTTATTTTAATACAATCGAAAGCTGAAGATATGTAAATAAAATTATGTTTGTCTAATTCTAATACCGTAATACCCAATTGTCGGTACCAAAATCAGATGATTGCGATGTAAAGGTCAACTGCATGCTAATTCGATGATTTATATTATTTTAAAAATAACTAAATAGGTTATGTACGTAACACATTATCGTTATTTATTTTAAGGAGCAATATCACATCTGACGGTAATATTGTCCTATATGCGGTTAACCATACCTTGCAAGTGACAGATCGTCGGGTATGCGTAGGACAGTTGCACATTGGTCACTAAGTGATGGATTATTCTCAAGAGTATTCTACCAAGGGTTCTACCACTTGGCAATTCGCATACTAAAACAACTTTAGTCTATCTCCACTAAATATTTTCTCTAAAATAACCCTTACAAGATTTTTGAAAAGGAAAATTTAATTTAAGATTTAAGAAAAGCCATTTTGTGCGAAATAAATCAAAAACTTCCAAATTTCACCTGAATCGGTTCCGCTTCAAAGTGTTTGCAAGCGGTCCTGGAGGGCCACAATAATCGCTGAGCTATCGGCCTCGAAGGGAGCATAAGGCGATATGCACTAAATTGTCTGTAATTTGAACTCCCGACTGACTTCTGATGCTTTTCCATTTCTTCTGGGACTATAACGTACGATGTTACAAATGAGCTCACTTTTGATTTAAACGCACCAAAAAACTTGAAATTCAGACTTGGAAAAAACAAACAAAACGAACCAATTTAATTACAAATTACTGGGGTAAAACAGAAGAAGGAAAAAGTGTGAAGGCGTTTAAGTCTCTAGAGGTTGAGAAGGTAAAGAATGAAACACCTTCGGAGTTGGGCCAAGAAATTTATCTCAATAAGAGCCATAAATTTATACAGACAAAATCAATTTGTGTGTGAGACATTCTTCGCATTGCCGGACTGAAAATATATCAGCAACAACACAAATCCTAAAAGCAAAGCTCTTTTTAGTCTACGCGACCATAAAGTATCAATTTAGCAAAAAACGGAATCTTTGGCAAAATTTATTGGAAGTAAAAAATTTTCACGTTCCAAATTTTAGCGACATTTCAAAAGCAATTTTCGAACATGAATTACTCTAACGGATAAAGTTAAGAATAGCAGGTAATGAAACGTTTTGAAGGCGATAATTAACTTCAAAGAAATCCTAAACTTGACTACATTAACACCTTTACTGTCACTATACGAATATATCATTCTGAATTATGCTTTGGCACATACAATTTAAGAAACATTGCTGCCACAAAAATTATTAAACGTGTACAAAATATGGCTCATAGATTTTTTGATTTACTTATTCAGGTGAATTTCGACTTCTTCACATCTTTCCGTGCGGTTAGTAAATAAGTCGGTCAAGTTTTTCATATTTTGAAAAAATACCGACCACTGAAAGTAAGTAAATTAAGAAACTTCATCATTTTTCGTTACGATGCGACGCTGGAAAGCATTCAGCAGATGGTGATGAGTAGGAGACCGGGGCTACTTGGCACACTTTTCAAATTTATAGCTTTCTTAAAAATGTTTTCAAATTACAATTATTTGGCTTAATTATTCGTTTTTTTTTTTAGTCCTTTTGTCTAATTTTGTTGTGGAGAAGCTATTTTATCCAAGGTAAATTTTGTTTGATTTTAAACCATATATGAACTGCATTGGCATTATTTTATGTGTTAAGATTGAAATCATATTATATAATTTGTGCTGTTTAATTCACGTGTCCAATCTTATTTTGTTACGGTTTTATCACGATTTGCATGTCGGAATGTTGTCACATACTGAACACGATAATCTATTTCAAGTGTGTATTGAAAAAGCTGTTGGTAATCATGATGATTGCACTGCAGGCTGTCGAGGATTACCTGCAATGGTGTGATTGGATATGATTTGTTTCAGAAATGCATAAAACGTTATAAGTATGGTTATGTTGATTACGTCACGGATAGAACTTCCGTTATAAATGTAAATTATATCGTTAAATTTGCTTCAAATCAATTTTGTTGGCAAATAAAATAAAAAAATCAACGAGTTGAAAGAATGTGGATTCTAGGTCGTTACACTGTCTTTAAAAACAAAAGATGGATAGATTTGAAAAAATATCCTAACTTGCCTCACAATTTACTTAACGAACAACAATTTGTATCAAGAAAGTAAAAAGAATTGCCATAGATACTGGACTTTCCACATCGAAGCAACTTATACCCGCCCCTATACGACTTTGTTGACAATGTGGCTGATATGATCTCTAAAATTCGCTCAATCCAATCGAAATAAATATAAACCAATATTGTAAGCCTTGTACCTTATAATGAAAAAAAAACTGTAATCGTTCAATCATCATGGTTACAGAAAAATTACAGAAAAAGAGCAGTGATAATTCCGCTTGAACGCACAAAGAAAAATCTATTTTAAGTTCAAAATGTTTTGTTTTCAATTGAAATTTAAAAGTATTTGTTTTAATTATGAAAGAAATGCGTTAAAACTGAAAGAATCCGAGAACTTCTACGTTCAAAAACTGTTTTCGATTAGCAATCCAACTTTGTTTGGAATAAAATAACTTGAAAATGCAAGTGTCATTAAAAGAATATATACTTTGAAACTGAAATTGAAGTGGTTTTTCGAGTATTGTATTTGAGATCATTTTGCAAACAAAAACTTGATGATAATATCTTGTAATTTACCAGCCTACACAACAATTTTTGCAAAATTAATAATTATTTTGGCGAATATTGTAGTTATACAAATAAAGTGGATAATTCTGGACAAAGTTTTTTTTTTTAATTAATACACTGCAAAAAATTTGAAATTATGATTGTTTTGGTAGTGAACCAAAATTTATTACAAAAAATTTGTAATTTGACTAGGAAGCAATAGAATTATAGCTCGAGATGATGTACAATGCAAATGCATATCTCGTCAAGTAAAATAACTAGGGGGTGTTCAATATAATATTAGATTAAGTCAACTTACCCCTATAGCTAATTAACCCGGTCTCCCTACATTATTTCGTACTAATAAAATATATACGCTTCCGTGTCCCAAGGACGTAAAAAGTCTTTCGTTCACCAGCATATAAAGCTAAACTTCGATTAAACTAGCAACCAAGTCATAACTACGAGATCGGTTGCAAAACTTATCCCGAACCGTCTAGTCTTACACACACTCTTCTTTACGTTATTAAATTTTCTCTTCCAATTTCCCAAATATAATTAATTATTAGAGTAACAGTAGATGAACAACTAACAAACAAGAGAAAGAAGCATTCCCGCAAATACCAGCGCAACCCTTTTAAAACAAATAATAAGAATTGTGTAATTAAATTATTCATTGAAATTAGCGAGCAACCGAAGCGGGTACAAACAAGGCAGAAAATAAACGAGACAACTTAGAAGGTAAATTGCTTGTTTCATTCCATTTCGACTATGAAATTATATTTGAATCTAATAAACCTGTGCATTTATTGACTCCCCAAAACTTCCTAAAACTGAAATTATAATTACAAATCAGAAGGGGGACGCGTAATTCTTGACGTTCGTTGGTCAATAGATACCTACATTAAAAGTTGTCGTTGATCTTCCTTAAAATTTCAAGATATTTCGAGGATAAACACGCAACAACATCACTGTAAACTTTTTACGACGGCCCTAGGAAATTAAACAATTTGATAAAAAAAATAATTTATACCTACATTTTATTATTCTTAATTTCAGACCACCAAATTCCTTAAAAATAAAAAGGATATTGTGAGATGTTTTAAAAATAGTTTGTTTTATCTTGTTGTTTATATTTTAAAATCTGAAAATTGTGATCTACTAATAAAAATATTTGCATCAGCAATGTGTAAAGTAAATATTGGACAATATCGAACATTAACCCTAAAATAGTGCGGCGAAAATGATTTTCTATCTAATTTTTTTCGACGTTTTAACTTTCACCAGAAATAACTGGAAATATTTTTTAGTTTCCTCGATTATCGAGAGCTCGAAAGAATTAAAATTAGTTTACTATTGTAGAAGTTAAAAAGAAGAAATAAAAAAATGATGAACAAAAAGTTCTTAATTATGTACCTATTGCTGCGGTCTGAACGATGGCTACATATTAAGCACCCTGTATATTGTACCTATACATTTGTTATTCATTCGTATTCATTTCAATACACTTTAACACAAAGCGCCATCTTTGGGACACTTTTAAAGGTCGCGATAGAATCGACATGTAGCTGGTTCTGTTCAGATGCATTTTCAACATGATTTATGATGTTTTAATTAGTTAGAACTTAATAAAGTTCGTTACTGTTTTTAAGGTTATTAAAACCGTTTTCACAGGCGTTGATTGATTATTTATAAATTGCAGTAGAATTCCGCCGAGAAGTTCCAATTTCGGTTTCTTTTAATAGTTTTAGATATTCATTTCTCACTCGTCAAGCTCTGTGGTCATTTCTCCGATTGTTTATTGACCACCTTTATAGTGAATTCATGTAGAGTGGATTGGAATCTTTTACGATAGGTTGTAATTGAAGATTGTAAGTTAGCTATCAACTTGGTGGCATACAAGGTGACTTTTTAGGGCAATATAATTAATCGGGTGGTTTCCCATTGCCCTCCCCATAATGCAAAAAACGATATTAGACTTTTATATACATAGAATTGCGATTTACACCCATGTTGCAGACAATGTTGACGCAATATTGGTCCAAATATTGAAAACAAATATTGCACCAATATTGTATAATATTCACATCTTAATATTTGAGCAACATTGATTTCATTATTGGACCAATATCGCGCCAATATTGTATGCCACATGAGTCTAATTTGAATTTTTGGTATGACCACCTATATCTAAATTATATTGAATTCACATCATATAAATATGAATTTTCATTTCATTATTAACCTCGGAAATTTTATTTGAGGTTCTCTTTAAATTCAACTTATTTTGTTTATAAAAAAACTTCTCAATTGTCAGGAATGCATGTTTTATCATCATTTCTAATATTATGGAGTTTTGGAATCTTAAAAATATTATAATTTAATTTTTTGTTCAAGTTAATTTAACCCAATAAAAACTAACTATATTTTTATGAGTCACCAGATAAATTAACTTGCAATGTTTTAAATTTGATATTATTATTATTTATTTCACAAGTTAACAAGCTACACATTTTAAACGAATTTTCATCTAATTGTTGAACTATATTAGTTTTAAACTTTAATTAATAATTATCACACAAACTAAACATTTTATTTGCTAGCTCATCAACAGTAAAATTGCGAATTTGTTACTAAACGCAAGTTTTAAGTAAATTTTGGAATAAAAAATTAAGCACGGCTAATACTGAATTATAAATTTGATTAAGTGATAATTGCGCACCGAGCGAATCCAATATTTCAAAGACGGTAAAAATAAGTGCTAATAGAAACGTAAAATATTCAAATTAATAGTAATTAAAGTTTCTTACCTTAATGCCGATACTAATGGGAAAATCCGGTTGCGAAGTTAAAAGTGGTAACTGCGGAATTACTGGAACAATCGGCAAGGGACAGGACATCATATTGTCAGCCTGTAAGAAAAAATAAATTAGAATAGGTTAAAAAATTGCACTGTGAAATAAAAAGGAATTTTGAGTAACACCGCAAGTTTGATTAGAAAGAAAAGCACCAAATTTTAGATATCCTCCTTTAAATCAGGTTAGTTCATTCAGCAAGATTATAAGTTAACAGGTTCTCGCTAACATAAATTATACACTGAAAAATTACTCACCTCGAAAAAATTCTTGAATCAAAAGGAAAGCGTTTCTTATACAATAAAGAAAAGTGTCCTTTCAGAAAAACAATCAGAGCAAAGAAGCTGCAGTGTGCATTAGTTTTGCAAAAAATCTAACTGACATAAGCCACCCTTGTCAAAATAAATTTTAACTATAATTCGACAAAAATCGATCACAATTTGAATGCTAAAAAAATGTTTCCCACGTCCGGCGTCCTCCTGAATCCGCCCATGTTTAAAGTAAATAATTCATAAAAACGAATTCCACTTCTTAAAATAAAAAAAATAATATGCGAACGTATGCTTTTTGAGTCGTAAAAATTTTTTAAAGAAAAATAAAAAAAACTTCTAACAATTTATAAATTATTAACTGAAATTCAATCTTGTTTCAACGATCGATTTTCAGGAAATCAAAGGAAAAAATTTCATGAGTGCACTTTCATTTTTGTTTTCATGTAAAAATATCTCCTAATTTGCGCAAACAAAAATTTTTATCGACTACCAAGCGAAAATAAAACTGTTATGATTAAAATTTCAGAATAATAAAAATGCAAATAACCTCTCCGTCTTGAAATTTCATAAGAAAATTAAATTATACGACTAAAACAATCAAGGTATTAATTTTTATTTGAAAATTTCATTTGCTTACGAATGGAATTCCTTTTAAGAAATATTTTACCAAATTAATTATTATTTTTTGACTAAATACCATTAAGAGATATTACCATATTTTTTCAGAATAATACAAAGCTAGGTATGTATTTTGGAATTTTCGAATGTGCTTGTGCTGCTACGTAAATTCCATTATCGTTTGTAGTTTTCCACATAGAAATGGCTTATTAATTTCAAAAGCAATGCAAATTTGAATTTCAACAATAAAATTTTATGTATTTGTCTATCACTAAAATTGCACTAAACATTATACAATTCTAATATATTCGCTAACGTTTTCGTCATACTAGAACTTCATCGAGAGATTGAATTAATTTATTACCAGATCGACGATGTCACAGTATGACGAAAACGACAGAGAACTACTTGAAGATCTTCGACGTTTCCTACGGGATACTTTGCTACCCCATTTTTTTTTAATGCGAAGGGCACGAATGGATTAATGAGAAAACTTAGTTTTTATTTAAATTATATTTGTTTGTTTAACTTAACAGATTTTTGGAACAGAACAGTAAATGGGAAAGATTTTAACTGTTATAGTTTTTCTGATTTTTCCAATATTTCTTCCAAGATACATTAACATCTAAAATCCACTTAATGGTTGTTGGAAATCCTAAATTTTATACCTTGAGAAAGCTTTTAGCAAGTCTTGAAACTATGAAGTTGCCCCTCAACTCCTTAACTTTGTAAACCTCGCCAATTACCGATGATATTACAATCACACAGATTATGATAAGGGGCAGAGAACACGAAAACCTTTCGAGTTTGTAACCTCAATAATTTTCCTATTTAATCTTGCATGTTGGTTACAAAGTATAATTTCTCTAAATTGATGGCACATTAGAGTATTACAAGGTAAGTGGTGAAAATGACAGTTTCTCTAAACACTCGAGAAATTATGAAGTTGCATTTCGTGTTATAATTTACTTGTAAATTCTCTTTAGGACGTTGAGTACGAGAAAACGGTATAAAATAAAATTATACGTCGGAAGAATTTTAACGTCAAGCCAAAAAGACCGCCAGACCAAGACGAGGCACATTTTCATTTCGTTACGCTCAACATCTTTCAAATATCATGCTTCGCGTAGTTTGCACTTCTTTATTATTCTTACAAAGTAATGCGTAGTAAATCCTTAGGTAAAGTATGTATATACGAATTAGCGTTCCTTACCTAATTGCGTGTGCAAGAGAATGACGACGACTGGGCCGACATTTGAGTAAGCAGGACGAACGACAAATGCACCCAGCAGGCGTGCCGTAAATTAAGAGAGCTTTGAGCTGCGACTTTACAAGTGGTCCTCGTTCGAGTGTTACAGTCACAATCCTTATTCCTCTTACTTACACTACGACTTTTGGGTCAAATAAACTTGAATATTTTCGAAAACATCGAACAAGTAGTCTAAGTAATTATAACTTAAGCGAGTTAATTGACTTCTTCGCTTAGAAAATCAATTAATTTTATCATAAAGGGATCTCTCCTTTTGTAGCACATATTTTTATTTTCGCCGCAAAGAGACGAGCACATTTACCATGATATCGCAAAAGAGCAGATCCCAAAGCTTTTCCATTAATAAAGTGAACGGGAGGTATCTTAATTAAATCAAAACAATATGGCTACGCGAATCCTAAAATTAATTTGTACTGCAGCCACCATCATATGTGAAGTTAAAGGTGTTGGTGAAGTTGAGAATTTCCTTCTCAAATAAAAGGAATTTCTGTCGTTTTTCCCTTCCTTTATTTTTCAACACAGCTATATTACTGAAATATATTTCAAAAAATTACAAAAGTTAATTAACCCTTAATCACTATGGTGCGGTCACTGTGACCGCTACGCATTTTAAAATGTGTGTATTTCAGGCCTAGTTCAAAATTATGAATTTAGCGTCTCAGTACCTTTAAGTTACGTCGTTCCTACTATGTTCACAGAAGAAGGCCCTTGAAGATCGCTTAGTTTTATATTTAAAACGAATTAAAATAAGCAAGCGGTCACTGTGACTGCACCATAGTATAAGTGTACCTTTTAATATCCAGTGAACTAGCGTATAAATCTGTTGTACTAGTTTGTTTTCGTACAATTTATATAAATTGTATTAAAAATTGAATTAGTTTGAATAGTATTTCTTAGTTTTATTAAGAAATTTGAAAAAAAAACACAAAAAAATGAATCAATAATTTTGACTTTATTCATCAATTATATGGATAAATTGTAACATTTCAGGTGTTGTGATTTTTGCGAATTCAGTTTCTTTTTTTCAATTTTGTATTTTAGTTATAGTTTCTCATCTATTGACTTCTAGAAACTATTATTAGATTGTTTAGAAATCCATCAGACTGATTAAAAAAAAATTTTTTTCTTGTAATAGTATAAATGTACGCTAAATACAGTACCTAATCTTTTAAAATTTTTAAATGTTAATAAAAGTATAAAATTTATTACATTATAATTTTTTTTGACTTACTGGAATACCAACCAAGATATTTTTGGTAAAACAAACCCAAAAATTAAAATGTAAGTACATTAAAAATCAACAAATAAAGCGCGGTCTCTGTGACCGCACCGTAGTGACAGTGTAACAACTATTTCACCATAGTGATTAAGAGTTAAAATAACAGCATTCCCTACGGCTAACAGCTTTTATTTATCAAAAACTATTTTCTACGGTTAAATACGATACTAATCAACTCGGCGATTGAAAATTTCAAATAGGCATCAATTTTAATCCACAATTAATAAATTTCAGAGAAATAAAGCGAAAATACTATATAAAGTTGAGAGTAACAGGTACGAAATAAATGCAGCGTTCCGTTTCTACTCACGTCACTTCCACCAACTAATCTCTTTCTGATTGCGTAACTTTGACATTTATATTAGACTCTCGTACAGAAGTTTGACGTGCTCACTTTTATTTCAAATCCTGAAATTTCAACGATCGACTTTATCAAATTGCTTTAATTTGCGGAGGAAATACAAATTGCCGATATTACTAAACAGACAACAAGGATATTCAATTTTTAAACCTTTAATGAAAGTTAATTATGAAATAAACGTTTCCAGTCTTGGCAGTCATTGAAAGTAAAGAGTTCGGAAGATTAGTGGCCCCCTACAAGTCAAAAGACAACGAGTGACTCTCAAGCACCAACTCGAGACCGAATTACGAATCTCGAATCGATTGACCACTGAAATCAACTCATTTGACGATAGACTCAGTTCAGAACGTGGAAATTATAGAATTAAACGTGGTAACATAAAGTTGTCCTTAAAAAACATGTCAAAATTTCAGAAGAATGCCAAATATGGAAGAATTACAAAACTGAAGAAAATGAAAAAAAAGGGATACAATTGAAGGGAATTTTATATCCCCCCAGACCTCCATAGTTTACCCGCATTTCTGAATATTCTGATTAGATGAGATAACAAAATACGTACAATGGCTCTCAGATTAATATTGAAAAAATCACTTTATTGAACCATCATTTAAAGATTTGTGTAAAAAGTATTTCGATTTATTCATCTCTTGATTTGAGAATACCAGAATGGAATATTTTTCGAGATTTCCATTTACGCGATAAGTTCATAATTTTTTCTCCTCACATATAGTACAAAGATGTGAACTTCCGTGTGAATTTACATTTCATTAATATTTATTAATATCGTGGTAATCGCATTATCTATTGCGGTGTTCTAGTTTTGTGGTTTCGATCCCTACCTACTTTTTTCTAAATATTAGTAAAAAATAAAAAATTATTATATAATTGAGTATGTAGAGCCGGAATCTAGATTTGTAAAAATAACTCGCCGAAATTCTTATCTGCCCTTGGAGTGATATTGGTTATCTTCAATTTGAACTTTACAAACAAGAACAAAATATGCGGGACCGGCATCGAGGGTAGTGATGCGTGTCACTACAAACTTACTATTATAAACAGAAATCTAATAATGCATTTCGCGAAGAAAAATTATTAAATATTGTTCAATATCGGGAGTGATGGAATTTCTCACGTCCAAATGGCTTTCATCTAAATGTTCCGCATCAAAACGTCCTGTTTCCTTAATTGATCAATTATGCCTCCCCCCAAAGTGATACTAGAACTTACAAGAAAGAATGTTGAATAAATGCCTTACAAGAGTGAACAGTCATTCACGAGAAGGTCTTGAAGCAATTACACTTAAGGTGTAGAAATATAGGAATTCCAATTAATAATCGGACCAAATCATCCTTGTGGGTGATTAGCGACGAAATCCTACAATCTGATCTGAAGAAACCATCCTGTACGTACCCAAATCGATTTATAAATGCGACACTTCCGTATTTAAGATAATTTTCAGTTGGTTTATGACCATTTAAAGTCTGAAAGGTTGTAGTGATAATAATTTTCCGCTATTATGCCATTATTTTTGGGAATGGTCATCCGTCGATATGCATCAGGTAAATTTAATTTAATCACTGTATGATTACAAAAACCTTCTTCCTCTTCCGTCGACCATAGATACTATTTACGAATGTTAGTCTGATGAAGGTGTACGAATATTTCTTACTTGCAATTTTTTAATTTTCGGGATTTTCCAATTTTATTGGTGAACTTGAAAAGTATCCTTTAATCCTTTAATTTCGTTTCAATCAATATTTTTGTTTCGGTAAAAACAATATCAGATTAATTTTCAAGTTCCAAATTACCCGAGTTGATAATTCTTTCAATGAAACATAATTTCTGACACACTTGCGCGGAATATCCCAGTTCGTATGACTTATTTGCTTCCCATGTGACAGTTGACAATTTCGAAACCAAAGCGAAATAAATTAAAGATCGTTTTCTTGAGTAACAACCGAATAAATTAATTATCCCACAAAAGTATATAAAATATAACGAAATAAAATTGCATGTTCCACTACTACTCTGTGACAAAACGGACACCAGTTGAATGTGGAATCGATTTTCAGATACGGAAGTTCATTAAAAATGCGTCACACGTTTTACATTGTTATCGCGAATAGTTTACTCCGTAATAATGCAAAAATATAAGATTAAAAGATAATTGTTGTACGACCATGTAGGTGTACAACGTGGAAAATTTTTCGAAAAAAAAGTAAAAAAAAAAAGTCTGCCGACGTGTAAATATGTTTTCATTTTAAAACATACGTCATTCTGCCACGAAAGCTAAATATTAGATTTTCCAAGAGATTTCCCGTATCTATGAATTCTCACAACAGCCCCATTTTTCTTTGAATCCCGACGACGCATGTAGAGAGGACTCAGGATTTTCAACCCTCGGCAATTACCTTGCCCCCTTTCACAGCAACATCGTACACTTCAGGCTACCCTTTCAAACCGCTGAAATAGCTATTACATAGGCGGAGATTAAAATGGGGTACATGGTAAAAAATGTATCTGTTTAAACAGAGAAACTGATTATTGTAGTGATTATCCTTGCAGGATATAATGTAGGCATACAAACGATTTAGGTAAAGCTACATTAATTGATATGGATCCGACTTTGTCATGGATGTTATTTTATCATACGAGTAATCCACCTCAGCTGCGCCTGTTTACGTACAGATAGTCTTCCATGATAATTACATTCTAATTGTTACGTTTGATGAAAACAAACAACCGATTACCAATTTAAAACCACCAAATCAAAATTTGCGGTTTTTAAATTTCCCCCGAGAAAATCTAGTAACGAGACGCACGTGACTTTTCTTCTATATGTTGTATAATCTACAGAAAAGAGTAAGAAGTTTATAAGATGATATTCAGCACGCTATGTAGTATGAATACTCTCTTTAGGAAAACCTCTTCACTCTTCCTTGTAATCTATTCGGTTCTTTACGAAATGTGATTGATTTCGGGTTCTGAATTTCGCATTTTCTTTGTTCATGTTTCTTTATAATAGGAGCGTAGAAAATAATTAAAGTTATAGAGCTCATCGTATAAAATAAAATTTAGAAAATTTGCTTTCAAGAGTTTTCCATTGTACGAAATTATTTCTTGAAAACTTCACGAGGAAGCTACCACTTTGTTATTTAAATAATTAAAATTTTAATTTTAACAAAAATTGTTTATGTTATATTGTATGAACCGAGAAGAAAAGATTTTGATGCTACAATTGATACAATGTCGAATCTCTGCTTAATAAATAAACTATTATTTTAGTGCGGAAATTTAGAATGTAAGTTATTTTGCTGTAAATTTATAAATAAAACCGATGTTTATTTGAAGTTTATCAACTTTGAACTCTTATTATCATTGTAATTAAGTTTCATTTGAAAAATTAATTAATTTATATGTACGAATAAAACCATATCTCCAGGCTATCAACAATGAAAATGTTTCAATTATACAGGTAAATTTTTTATTTTACAGTTACATGTACTGTAAGTAATTAGTTGTATTATAATAAAAGTATATTTTCAGATCTATTTTATGTAAAAATTTGAAAACAATAGCATAAAAGTCGTGGAGGAACTATGCTTGTAAAAGTGATAATAATTACTACTGTTTCGTTTAAATTTAATTTAATCCATTTTTATTATCTTTTTTCTTACTACAAAAATCAGCCTTGCGGTGTTTATTTTTTATTCATATTGGTATTCAACGGGTTTAGTTTTTATTCACTACTGCTGAGACTCTAGATGTTAGATGGAATTGTGGAAAAAGGAGCCACTAATCAGTCGTCTACAAAAAGGTGAGCTAAGAAATTCTGTGAAGTTCGAGATTTGAACCCAGAATTTCCACTCTGTAACTCAACCAGAGGTCACTTCATCCCACGGCCGGCTCTATAGTTTATTTTACTACTTAAAGGGTGGATTGTCACCCCATGTTCTTATGCACAATTACTACAAAATGGTAGATACATTTTGTAGTTTGCTACGTTGGAAATTGTGAAATTTTTTTTGCCAAAATATAGTACAACATATAAAAAGTTATTAATACATAAAAACCTACAAGTCAGTATGCAATTAATTTGTTTTCGTTTGAATTTGTGCGTGTTAAAGATGTTAAGATAAATAAACTGTTGAATTTTCCTCTACAAAACTATGAATGGTTGTGAAATATACGGAATTTCTGCATTTTCATGCATCATTTTGAAATAAATAATTCAAAGTATATAATCTCTCTTAAACACGCAAAAAACTTGGGAAAAAATTAATTACTTACCGTGGGATTTGGAATAAGTTTTATGTCCTTCTATAACCTATATCAAATGTTAAAATAAAAAATGTTATCCGAAATTTGGATCATTTGCCATCGAATACATCGTTTACTTCATAATTCTTAACATTAAAATTTATTGTAACATTGAAAACGCCAGTTTTTCGCTTGGTGTCAGTTGTTTAATATTTTAAAATATCATCAACATTTTGTAAAATAAGCGCATTTCCACTTAGAAATCTTAAACTATTAGATAGTATTTGACAACATGTCCGTCATAAAGTTCATGTGGAACAGAGATCGGCACTTATGACCCGCGAGTCACAAAGCGACTCATTGGTAATTTCAAGTGATTGATGCACTTGAAACCTACGACAAGTACATAGAACCTATAGCGTAACGTGGATTCCAAACAACCACGAGAATAGACAAATTTTACATCGCTCCAAACCACAAGAATACCCAACTTTTATGCCCGCTGTACACTCTCGGCAAGACAGGACGAGACAGGGCGAGAACGAGAGTGTAGATGGGTGCTCTCACCATGTGTGCCTGGTAGTGTGTAATTTAGATGGTCGCACAAGCACGTGACCTCTCGGCGAGACATTCGCCCGAAAGCACTCGGCGAGAGTGTACAGCGGGCATTACATGGCTGACTTCTAATCAGGGATTTTTTAGCAATACATAATTTTATCTAGAGTTAGCACATAAACATTTGGCAAATGAAAAATCGCCTATCGAGATTCAAATTCGTGAATGTTAGCATGAGAGGTTAACAAACTATCCTTTAGATCATTTGCTCACATTAACTAATGTAAAATGTACAAAAATAATGAATAAAATTCGTTACAGAACATGCAAAGCCGCAGTTTTATTAATCACAGTTAATTTTTTGTGAATCATCGAATAAGGTTGAAGACCGAACAACTATAGCCTTCTCATTATTAGCTACCGGAAATCCGGAGAATTTTATGTCTGGTTAAATGTCATCATTATAAATTCATTTAAAATTAAAGAAATTGAGTGTATATTATAAATAAAAAAAAATAATTGCTATTCATTTAAAATTCAATTTAAATATTTATTATAAAAAAATTTATTATTAATTTATTTGAATTCGTAAAGGAATAAATGTCAACATTAATGTTTAAAATGAAAAAAAAATTTAATTATTTTCTTTGATCTTAACTTTAATTTCATTTTGAATTTAATATTTTCTTTTAGTTTAAAAGATAAGATTTTTATTCCATTATAATTGTTCCTTATACAAGGTGTTGAATTGTTCAGAAGTACAATCACACATGTAATTTCCCCTTACTAGGTTTAAAAATGGGCGAATATAACCTTCTGTCGGGAAGAGAAATCTTAAACCAAATTTTGTGATAATTCGTAAATTATTTTCCTCTCCTTTAAGGATGTTGGGTAACTAATAAATTACCAAACTTTGAATTGCTAAAAACCTTGTTTGGGAAATGAACAATGGCATTATTTATTGTCCGCACTTGGAAAACTCAAGATAAATTTAAAATCTAGCAGAAACATTTTATTGAATGTTAAAACACCTTTAAAAAAATTTATTTAGATGGTAAAGACAATCATAGAAAAGACGAATTCGATTTATAATAAACTAGGAGGATTTTTCAAGAGGCTGTCAGCTTTTGGGTGAAATAAAAAGTTTAAGTTGAAATATTAACATTCGGGAAATTGAATTGATCCCAAAATCCGTCAATATTTAAAAACAAATAAAATGTAGGATAAAAGTACCACGCAAGATTGACATCGTTTAGATTTGGGAAAATTAATTTACAGAATAATTTAACAGACAGCAAAGCACATAATCTTATTAATTAACTAGTGGAATAACACCGATTTAACCTTAAGGTATTAACGACGATTTAACCGTCAAATGCAAATACATACGCCGTTAATAATAATTTAATCAAGTCGCTTTTACTCCTTAAAAATTGCGCTTATTTTAGCGAAATGTGAAGAAATTATGGGTAGGTATAATTATTTACCGTTCCATGTGAATTTACTTTTAGAATAAAAATTTTACGTTATAATAAGCTTATTACATACTATATGACGGTTCTTTCATTAAGATTTGAGCAATTACCATCTCAATCAATATTATCTTCAGCCCTTAAAGCCGCTTTAGCTTTTAAACCTCTAAATTTATGAAATTCCCTTTAGCACGTAATATATTAGGGTGTCGGTGTAATATCGACTGTTCCTATTGTTATATATGGGTAATAATACCTTAACAGTTCTGAAGATGACTCGAAAGAAAATCCGAAACTAAAAACATTTTTCATAACATAACATGAACATCAAAAATTGAGAGAAGCATGTGCAACAAGTTGAGCAGCGTCGCTTTAGGAAATACAATCCACACTATTTCCGACGAGCTTGATGGCCGTTAGCCCCTGGTGCATGGAAGGAAGGGTATAAATCCGGAAGGCGGCCATAGCACGCTTTTCAAGCGTTTCCGTTTCGCTCGGTGGTTTCTAAATGAAAATAACATGAAAAGGTACACGCGAGTTCTATTCGTTTCTCTCTAATACCTTTTTTGTGATAACTTATATAAAAATGAAAATTTCGTGTCAGATTTTCTTGTTCTTGATGAAACAATTTTAAAATTTCCACACGAAATAATGTAGACTTTTAAATGTCGCATGTAATTCATACGAAAACGAGGATTTTGAGGGAAGACAGCCTGAAAGATGAAAATTAATGCAGTCCCTAAAATGAAGACTGCGGCAAGAAGAAAATTGAAAAATCAGCGATATAGGCTGCACATATATTGGAACCTGTAAAACGGGCAAATCAAATTGAAAAAAAATTGATAATTTAACTTTGTCGCGAGGGAACTGCAGAACCCACAGGTAGCACATTTATCTCCATAACGGAGAAAGTTTTGTAATTTTTTAGCATTCATAGACTAGGGCACTTGACTATACAACGAAGTCGACACAAAATGAAAAACATTTTTCATAAAATACTTGAAAATTGAAAAACGTTTAAACTAAGAGTCCACATTTCATCATTCTCCAAAACATAATAGAGAAAATTGGCAACTTTGCACAAAACACATTCGATATTTTCTATCTCAAAAATTTGGTGTACCATTTAGGAAATAACCCGAACTGAACTTTGAATAGAACGTGGGATATCAATAGCAAAAGATAGGAAGTCAAAGAGTATCCACTTTGTGTTCACCTCATACAATGTCATTCACCTTACATAAAGACTGCGGCTGGAGATTAACCAAGGTTTATAAACAACAAAACCAGTTTCAACGTAATTCTTGACGGGGTCAGGTTGATGGCCAAAGCCAAGATCATACACCTAACTAACAGGAAAGAAACAGAAAGTGTTCCATAAATCTAAATCGCCAGACCAAATCGAATACAAATACCAGTTAAATTGGAAAAATCGAAACAATAAATTATTATCATACCTAACACAGAATCACCCCGTATAATTTTCCAAGTTGAAAAGGAAACGCCATGCCATCGCCCACTAGGTTAGGTACTTATTAGTTCATGTTCTTTTTATCTTGAAGCGATTTTCGATCGCTTTAATGTAACAATATAATGATTGATGTTGCACTTTTAAAATAAAATTGATAGAAGAAAGGTAAATATATCAAGCAATCGTGAAGCGGTAATCAAAACAGTTAAACATGAGGGTACTTTAAACCCTATAATAAAGAATGAATTATTTACATCACAGGGGGTCCATTATTTACTTTTAATAGGAATTTTGAGATTTTCGGGATAAAATAAATTTATAGATCACCTGAAACCTATAGTTATGACGTTATGGGCTATTATAGGTTTCGTCACAAAATTTACTACATTTTGCTAGGTATTAAAGGGTTGAAATTTTTTTGTCGAAATAAGCGAAGCGTGTATAAATTAATTGAATAATGCAAACGCACATACCAATAATTTAAATTACCACAATTCCATGTCGACAAAACGTATGCAAATATGTTTTATTTTATTGTTGAATACATCGACCGATATTATGAATATTCTGAATTATTAATTATAGTAATATGAAGTGATTTGTTATCAGAAATTTAATTACGTTACTCCGCTATTCGGTGGGGGGAATAATCCGATGCTTGAACACCGTGTATATTTATTTTACATGGTTTGCATTTTCCATCAAATCTCACGAAAGACAGGTTTTATGGATCTACGACAAGCCGTTAGCGAGTTACGGCCAATTTAACTTCTTGTATACGGGGTGTCCCGCTTGGCGTGGAAAATTCAAGTTTCATAACCTCCGAGGATTATCGATGGGCAAACTCTTGGTGCTACGCATCGTTAAAAAACATTAATTCGAATAATGAAGACGTGCACGTAAAAGGGGATCATGGAAGAATGGTAACGAGGGCCACCGAACTGATTAGGCTTGCAAATGAACAAAATACTTAGCAACACGCACAAAACACCTGTTTGAGCACATTAACGCGATAACTAATGAAAACTACATTTACTAATCAAATTTCTAAATATAGAAACGTGTTACATGCGCCGTTGGTTTAATTCAACTATAAAATATCGTGGAAGCTTTTCATTTGGTCAATTAGGGAAAATTAAAACTAAATTAATGTGGCCATAAAAATGGGTCAAGTTTTAAAAACGAAAAAGCACGGTAGCTTCGAGTTTTCCAAAAATTATTCAATTTGTAGTTAAATGTAAACCGGACGATGCCAACAGACACCCTTATACCATCGACACACTGAAAATTAATGATCATTAGCTTTGTTATGAATCGGAGATTTATGAATAATTTAATTTAAACAATGAAAGGTAATTTTAGCATTTTGTATGGGTACAGATTCGTGAAATTCAGATTGCAAGGTTCATTAATAGTCATTAATTTGGCAGTGTGTCGAGTTTGTTCTCTGTCCATTATCATTAATATCTACGGTATATTATGATAAAAAAAACTATTATAATGCCATCTGCAGGCAGGAACGCTACCTTATTATTCTTCTACGATAGATGTGTGAAACGAGTTGGGAGGTCATGTTACCATGATTATACTTAACTTGTGTTTATTTAATTCATATGTAAGCATGGAATCATTAATTTCTAAAATAAACTAAATATAGAAACAAAAATTAAAAGCAACACATTCAATTAGTATCATTATGGTTATCCAAATTCATTAAAAATATTAATTAAGATAAATTATAACATTAATTTTAAATAAGTAAGATCAAATTACATACATCATTAAATATAATAAATTTGTCTATTCGGAGCAGCTAAACGGTAAAGAAAAATTGAACTAATGCCAGGAATTTTCATCAAGTTTATTAATACAGCTTAAAAAGCATACAGTTACAATTGTTATGAAAATTTATATTGGTGTCTAAATTTAAAAGAATTCGAGATTTGTTTGATGCATTGGTAAATAAACGAGAAAAGTTGGCATATCGGGTGGCGCCCGCGGAAAGTGCAAATTATTAAAATATCTACTATACTTATAACAGCTCAACTTCTTTTGAAGTTGAAAACTATGTAATTTAATTTTTCTTAGCCGTATCAATCACACACTACACACATCTAAGCCTCATCAATCAATTCGTGTGTCTATTTTAAAATATACATTTTGATTTCAATCAAATTTAAAATTTCTGTGTTTAATTTCGTGTTCTGCATTTTATAGCCTTCTATAAATAATAACACCATAACCCAATTATTAAAATAATTTAAAAGGTTAAATAAGAATTCAATTCAAAAGTACAAATCCTATTATTCTCGAGATAAATAATTACAAATTGCCCCAAAGCGGGATGACCTAACAGCGCCAGTTTACCTTGGAGCTTTATCCGATTACAAAAATTCTAATCGATTAAGTAATCACACTGTGGTATGCAAAATGTTGCTCTTGAAGAAACTAAAGTTGCTTTTCAAACAGGTAGTACTTGGAAGACTTTTTACCACCCACCCATGTTAGATCCAACATTAATATATTGCAGGCAGATGCTTGGAACAATTTTTCTCCGTCTTTTCTAACTTCACTTAGAGCATTATAAATTGTTGGTTTTAGTTATTTTAAGTGTCGTCAAACATTAATTATGTTTTGCAGGTAAATCCAGTTGTACAGAAAAATTTCAAAAATTATTATAAATTAAGAATTTTTGGGCTGCGTCTTATGGTCGCCTACAGAAAAAACCCAGCTTCAAAGTTGCTATATCAGCAGATGTCCAGGACAATTAGGCTCTCTTCCTCTGCCGACACAATGTTATATGGAAACTGGGACCCGAATGGGCTTCGAATCCATATGAACTACTCCATACCGTTTTCTTCTACACGTGCATTTCGAAAACAACTTTTATATCGTGAGAAAAATCATCTTCATTGGAGGTCACAAACCGCTGCAACAAAGGAAAACATTCTTTGCCACTTTCGTCATTCATTTCGTGTGACTGCATCAGCACATTGAAAATATGGTCGATAGAAATCAAGGTCGGAGTGACCAGTTTGGAAATCTGGAAAATTCCAGGTTTTAGGGACGGAAGACTGGCTTCTTTTTATGCCATATTTAACTAGGCATTATGAGCCTTCTTTTAGCCGTCATGTGTATAATCCTAGGTGATATGGAAGACCAGACAACTACAGGTCACGCGTGATAAAATCCCTTGAATTTAAGTTACGTTGTTGCAAGAAGTTCAAATTTTAGTCTACTTGGCCTCAGCGAATAAATATTCAAGTTCATAACTAGAATCGATATATTCAAAAATGATAAAAAAAATACAATAATTCCTAGTCCATATTTCAACTTAAACAAACAGTGGGGGATCATCGCTCGTAGAGCTTAAAAGAAGTGTCCTTATAGCGATTTTACGCAAACCAATATACAGATTTTATATTTTTGCCTGCGACCCCATTTACAAGTTTAGTTAATTCTAAATATCGTCCCCTTGGTACTATAACTAGGTAACTTGATTTTACTGTTATTGAGAAAATTGAAAAAATTGAAAGGATCTGGGACTTATCTACATTTTGCAAGTGGATAATTTATATTTAGAAACATAATAGAACATATTTATCCACTTGCAAAATGTAGATAAGTCCCAGATCCATTCAATTTTTTCAATTTTCTCAGTAAGAGCAAAATCAAGTTACCTAGTTATAGTACTAAGGGGACGATATGACCCCAATAAAAATTACAAATAATGTTGAAACAACGTTATAATCGTAGGCACAACTAAGGGACGGCTTAGCCGCCCAAAAATTGTTATAAAACTAAAAATTTTAATTTTGTATATTCCCTCCAAACTTTCAACCCAATCTTGAGTATTTTCTTATTAATTTTTAAATTTATACAATTCCAGATAGCGATCTGACCATTTATTTCAATGTGATGATGTTTTGTGGAATATCACTAATTATATTTTTTATTCAAAAGCACAGTTAGGATTATTTCTCATTTTAATCTTCAACTCAAGCCACTTTTATAAAAAAAATTGCTTTATGTTATAACAGTTTGCTGTTTTTATAAAAATAAAATTGTTATTGATGTGTGTTTTAAAGAAAGACAATTTTTCACTTCCTTTAGTTATTAACAAAAAATATTATAAGCTGCTGTGTCGGTCGACCTACCTCCCTTCATTTTCCAGAGCCGAATTAAGTTCTCAATCTGCCCTCTGCCTGGAATTATTAAAATCGATCAAAAAACCACCGCGATGGAGGTCTTGAAAGTTTAAAATTCAATTTCAAGTTCATCGAAAATGCGAAATCTATTTTTGCCATTATTGTCAATATTATTCACTGGTTGCGAGTCTACGCATACAAAAATGATTTTACATTAAAGACTCCGCACCCATAAAATAACCGAAAATGAAACCAATGAAATCTCGTTAATCCTTTCGTGCGCATTATTCCAACAGTTAAGTGAACCAAGTTCAATCAAAATCAATTCATCTCGTTTATATTTTTATTGTGACATTTTTATTGGTTTGTGAGGTTTGGTTCATAAACAAAATTTAATCATTTAAATTGCTAATGTGTCTAATGTAAGGTCGCACTGTGCCTTTTTTACATTTTATCCTCAATTTTTCTATAGTATTTATCGTAATTTTTAAACAATAGAATACAAAAATATTGCACAAGTGGAAGCTGTACGTCAATGGGCATTACCTTCAACAGGGAGATATAGTGAACACGATATGAGTGATTTTTTGAAACTGTGATATGCTTATATCAAACATATGTGTCGGCACAACTTTGATCGCGATGGTTTTTTATTAAGCTCCTTCATAGCCCACAGAATATATCAAGTTTCATTCACGAAAAAAATTAGAGACCAACTTAAATTTTAGTTTCCGACCGCATTCCTGCAAAGCGGAACTTCCTTATATAAATATCATTTAGCTACTTTCTGGACGCTTGGAAAATAAGCTATATCAAAAATTAGTAGATATTTTAAATATGAAAATGTAAGTAATATACAATATGTAGCTTAAAGCTATTATTTACTACTAAGAAACTTTGAAGCTTTCCCTATATGAACACTAAACTATGATTTTTGAACCAACATTTTGCGTTAAAATGAGAATTTATTTTATATACATTTTTTAAAATTCATCAGTCACTACGAGTGAAGTTCTTCAATTAAAATAAACACTCAACAAACACGTCACTTCCTTCGCTACCTTCTCACATCTTGACAACTACACTAATTAAAGCATCAACGACAATTTGTAAAAATTTATGCCAAGAACAAGCGCAAGAAACGCTATAAATATCCTTTTTCCACACATCAAAAAAATGAATGGAAAACATGAAAAGGTGGCTAAATTACCTAAATTCAGTTTGGAAATGAGTGGAGTGATTGAGGGCACACTTGCAGATATATTTGTAGACGCCGGCGTTTCGCGCTTTCGGTGTCTTAATTAAGATTGATTTATAAAAAAAATTAACCCAAATTCACAATTATTTACTACAAAAATCAAAATAACCCTAACAAATTGTTTGGTCACACATAAAATGTGATTTCAAAGTATATCTGTTGTAAATGTCTCTTCATTGTTAAATTGCAAAATTAAAACTATTATCACGTCCTACCTGCAATGATGGTTTCAATTTGTAATAAAACTTGCATGCAGGGTGGCAATGTGAGCAAATAAAAATTAAATTATAAAAGCTCCCATTATGAAACGTATATTTGTTCTTTTAAATGGCAAGCCTGGCAGATATTCGAGTTTTCACGGCACTTGTTGAATTCTTATCGACAATCGAACAAGTGCGCTACCGAATCGAATGCATAAACGAAAAAACCAGGTCCAGGTCGGTAACAAACTAGAAATCGATTTTTGATACTATCAAAAAAATCAAATTTTAAAGCTTGGTTCGTGCACACTCCGTAACGTGACGCAAACGATTCCGATTGGTTAACCAGTGTGTGTGATTGATTTTGAACCAATTACCATCGTGTTGCGTCACGTTACGGAGTGTGCATAAACCAAAATCCGTCGACACCAACTTCATTTTCAGAACAAAATAATTAAAATTCCATACTCGTTCTAACCCTCAAAAGCCAACAATCGAGTTATGTTTAATGATGTCAATACCTTAAATAAGCATAATAAAGACGCCGAAGGCCATTCGTGAAAAAATACAACACAAGGCAGCCAGTCGGTTTTTCAAGGTTCAGAAGATATATCATAATTCACAATACAAAATTTTACAAATAATTAAACATAATTGCACTCCAATTTTAGTTATATAAAAAACGGAATAAATTGTTTAACGCTTGAGAGATGCTAAAGCATCCAATTTTCTCAATAATTGTAACACTTAAAAGCTCGTTCTTCATAGTACATATAATTAAAAGGTCAACTATAAATAATTGTTACAACGAGTAAAGGCTTCAACAATAAAAACATTCGTTTATTGGTTAATTTAAAAATTGCTCCTTTTTAAATACCACAGATTATCAAATTAACAGCAGCGCTCGAGTAAATCTTGGTCTTTAGCAACACATTTTTACAAATTAACAAGTCGACTAACGCTGTTAATAAATTGAAACTATTTTGTACAAATTTGCCTGCATAAAAAATTACGAAAACACGCCTTAACAAAGTTAAATTG